>CM026404.1:38427470-38519472 GCA_014843695.1 Archivesica marissinica | reverse complement strand
TGACTGAGTGCAGCAGTACCACATGAGTTATTTATGGTCCATGAATGGGTTATTGCCCATGACTGAGTGCAGCAGTACCACATGAGTTATGTATGGTCCATGATTGGGTTATTGCCCATGACTGAGTGCAGCAGTACCACATGAGTTATTTATGGTCCATGAATGGGTTATTGACCATGACTGAGTGCAGCAGTACCACATGAGCTATTTATGGTCCATAAATGGGTTTATTGTCCATGACTGAGTGCAGCAGTACCACATGAGTTATTTATGGTCCATAAATGGGTTATTGTCCATGACTGAGTGCAGTAGTACCACATGAGTTATTTATGGTCCATGAATGGGTTATTGTTTATGACTGAGTGCAGCAGTACCACGTGAGTTATTTATGGTCCATGAATGGGTTTTGTCCATGACTGAGTGCAGCAGTACCACATGAGTTATTTATGTCCATGATGGGTTATGTCCATGACTGAGTGCAGCAGTACACATGAGTTATTATGGTCCATGAATGGGTTATTGCCCATGACTGAGTGCAGCAGTACCACATGAGTTATTTATGGTCCATGATTGGGTTATTGACCATGACTGAGTGCAGCAGTACCACATGAGTTATTTATGGTCCATGAATGGGTTATTGCCCATGACTGAGTGCAGCAGTACCACATGAGTTATTTATGGTCCATGAATGGGTTATTGCCCATGACTGAGTGCAGCAGTACCACATGAGTTATTTATGGTCCATGATTGGGTTATTGCCCATGACTGAGTGCAGCGGTACCACATGAGTATTTATGGTCCATAAATGGGTTATTGCCTTGACTGAGTGCAGCAGTACCACATGAGTTATTTATGGTCCATGAATGGGTTATTGTCCATGACTGAGTGCAGCAGTACCACATGAGTTATGTATGGTCCATGAATGGGTTATTGCCCATGACTGAGTGCAGCAGTACCACATGAGCTATTTATGGTCCATGAATGGGTTATTGTCTATGACTGAGTGCAGCAGTACCACATGAGTTATTTATGGTCCATGAATGGGATATTGTCCATGACTGAGTGCAGCGGTACCACATGAGCTATTTATGGTCCATAAATGGGTTATTGTCCATGACTGAGTGCAGCAGTACCACATGAGTTATTTATGGTCCATAAATGGGTTATTGTCCATGACTGAGTGCAGCAGTACCACATGAGTTATTTATGGTCCATGAATGGGTTATTGTTTATGACTGAGTGCAGCAGTACCACGTGAGTTATTTATGGTCCATGAATGGGTTATTGACCATGACTGAGTGCAGCAGTACCACATGAGTTATTTATGGTCCATGAATGGGTTATTGCCCATGACTGAGTGCAGCAGTACCACATGAGTTATTTATGGTCCATGAATGGGTTATTGCCCATGACTGAGTGCAGCAGTACCACATGAGTTATGTATGGTCCATGATTGGGTTATTGCCCATGACTGAGTGCAGCAGTACCACATGAGTTATTTATGGTCCATGAATGGGTTATTGCCCATGACTGAGTGCAGCAGTACCACATGAGTTATGTATGGTCCATGAATGGGTTATTGCCCATGACTGAGTGCAGCAGTACCACATGAGTTATTTATGGTCCATGAATGGGTTATTGCCCATGACTGAGTGCAGCAGTACCACATGAGTTATTTATGGTCCATAAATGGGTTATTGTCCTTGACTGAGTGCAGCGGTACCACATGAGTTATTTATGGTCCATAAATGGGTTATTGTCCATGACTGAGTGCAGCAGTACCACATGAGTTATGTATGGTCCATGAATGGGTTATTGCCCATGACTGAGTGCAGCAGTACCACATGAGCTATTTATGGTCCATGAATGGGTTATTGTCTATGACTGAGTGCAGCAGTACCACATGAGTTATTTATGGTCCATGAATGGGATATTGTCCATGACTGAGTGCAGCGGTACCACATGAGTATTTATGGTCCATAAATGGGTTATTGTCCATGACTGAGTGCAGCAGTACCACATGAGTTATTTATGGTCCATGAATGGGTTATTGCCCATGACTGAGTGCAGCAGTACCACATGAGTTATTTATGGTCCATGAATGGGTTATTGCCCATGACTGAGTGCAGCAGTACCACATGAGTTATGTATGGTCCATGATTGGGTTATTGCCCATGACTGAGTGCAGCAGTACCACATGAGTTATTTATGGTCCATGAATGGGTTATTGCCCATGACTGAGTGCAGCAGTACCACATGAGTTATTTATGGTCCATGAATGGGTTATTGTCCATGACTGAGTGCAGCAGTACCACATGAGTTATTTATGGTCCATGAATGGGTTATTGTCCATGACTGAGTGCAGCAGTACCACATGAGTTATTTATGGTCCATGAATGGGTTATTGTCCATGACTGAGTGCAGCAGTACCACATGAGTTATTTATGGTCCATGAATGGGTTATTGTCCATGACTGAGTGCAGCAGTACCACATGAGCTATTTATGGTCCATGATTGAATTATTGTCCATGACTGAGTGCAGCATTATGGTCCATAAATGGGTTATTGTCCATGACTGAGTGCAGCAGTACCACATGAGTTATTTATGGTCCATGAATGGGTTATTGTCCATGACTGAGTGCAGCAGTACCACATGAGTTATGTATGGTCCATGAATGGGTTATTGCCCATGACTGAGTGCAGCAGTACCACATGAGTTATTTATGGTCCATGAATGGGTTATTGCCCATGACTGAGTGCAGCAGTACCACATGAGTTATTTATGGTCCATGAATGGGTTATTGTCCATGACTGAGTGCAGCGGTACCACATGAGTTATTTATGGTCCATAAATGGGTTATTGTCCATGACTGAGTGCAGCAGTACCACATGAGTTATGTATGGTCCATGAATGGGTTATTGCCCATGACTGAGTGCAGCAGTACCACATGAGTTATTTATGGTCCATGAATGGGTTATTGTCTATGACTGAGTGCAGCAGTACCACATGAGTTATTTATGGTCCATGAATGGGTTATTGTCCATGACTGAGTGCAGCAGTACCACATGAGCTATTTATGGTCCATAAATGGGTTATTGTCCATGACTGAGTGCAGCAGTACCACATGAGTTATTTATGGTCCATGAATGGGTTATTGCCCATGACTGAGTGCAGCAGTACCACATGAGTTATTTATGGTCCATGAATGGGTTATTGCCCATGACTGAGTGCAGCAGTACCACATGAGTTATTTATGGTCCATGAATGGGTTATTGCCCATGACTGAGTGCAGCAGTACCACATGAGTTATTTATGGTCCATGAATGGGTTATTGCCCATGACTGAGTGCAGCAGTACCACATGAGTTATTTATGGTCCATGAATGGGTTATTGTCCATGACTGAGTGCAGCAGTACCACATGAGTTATTTATGGTCCATGAATGGGTTATTGTCCATGACTGAGTGCAGCAGTACCACATGAGTTATTTATGGTCCATGAATGGGTTATTGTCCATGACTGAGTGCAGCAGTACCACATGAGTTATTTATGGTCCATGAATGGGTTATTGTCCATGACTGAGTGCAGCAGTACCACAAGTATTTATGGTCCATGATGTTATTGTCCATGACTGAGTGCAGCATTATGGTCCATAATGGGTTATTGTCCATGACTGAGTGCAGCAGTACCACATGAGTTATTTATGGTCCATGAATGGGTTATTGTCCATGACTGAGTGCAGCAGTACCACATGAGTTATGTATGGTCCATGAATGGGTTATTGCCCATGACTGAGTGCAGCAGTACCACATGAGTTATTTATGGTCCATGAATGGGTTATTGTCCATGACTGAGTGCAGCAGTACCACATGAGTTATTTATGGTCCATGAATGGGTTATTGTCCATGACTGAGTGCAGCAGTACCACATGAGTTATTTATGGTCCATGAATGGGTTATTGTCCATGACTGAGTGCAGCGGTACCACATGAGCTATTTATGGTCCATAAATGGGTTATTGTCCATGACTGAGTGCAGCAGTACCACATGAGTTATTTATGGTCCATAATGGGTTATTGTCCATGACTGAGTGCAGCAGTACCACATGAGTTATTTATGGTCCATAAATGGGTTATTGTCCATGACTGAGTGCAGCAGTACCACATGAGTTATTTATGGTCCATGAATGTGATAGTGCCCATGACTGAGTGCAGCAGTACCACATGAGTTATTTATGGTCCATAAATGGGTTATTGCCCATGACTGAGTGCAGCAGTACCACATGAGTTATTTATGGTCCATGAATGGGTTATTGCCCATGACTGAGTGCAGCAGTACCACATGAGTTATTTATGGTCCATGAATGGGTTATTGCCCATGACTGAGTGCAGCAGTACCACATGAGTTATTTATGGTCCATGAATGGGTTATTGCCCATGACTGAGTGCAGCAGTACCACATGAGTTATTTATGGTCCATAAATGGGTTATTGTCCATGACTGAGTGCAGCAGTACCACATGAGTTATTTATGGTCCATGAATGGGTTATTGCCCATGACTGAGTGCAGCAGTACCACATGAGTTATTTATGGTCCATGAATGGGTTATTGTCCATGACTGAGTGCAGCAGTACCACATGAGTTATTTATGGTCCATGAATGGGTTATTGTCCATGACTGAGTGCAGCAGTACCACATGAGTTATTTATGGTCCATGAATGGGTTATTGCCCATGACTGAGTGCAGCAGTACCACATGAGTTATTTATGGTCCATGAATGGGTTATTGCCCATGACTGAGTGCAGCAGTACCACATGAGTTATTTATGGTCCATGAATGGGTTATTGCCCATGACTGAGTGCAGCAGTACCACATGAGTTATTTATGGTCCATGAATGGGTTATTGTCCATGACTGAGTGCAGCAGTACCACATGAGTTATTTATGGTCCATGAATGGGTTATTGTCCATGACTGAGTGCAGCAGTACCACATGAGTTATTTATGGTCCATGAATGGGTTATTGTCCATGACTGAGTGCAGCAGTACCACATGAGTTATTTATGGTCCATGAATGGGTTATTGTCCATGACTGAGTGCAGCAGTACCACATGAGTTATGTATGGTCCATGAATGGGTTATTGCCCATGACTGAGTGCAGCAGTACCACATGAGTTATTTATGGTCCATGAATGGGTTATTGTCTATGACTGAGTGCAGCAGTACCACATGAGTTATTTATGGTCCATGAATGGGTTATTGTCCATGACTGAGTGCAGCGGTACCACATGAGCTATTTATGGTCCATAAATGGGTTATTGTCCATGACTGAGTGCAGCAGTACCACATGAGTTATTTATGGTCCATAAATGGGTTATTGTCCATGACTGAGTGCAGCAGTACCACATGAGTTATTTATGGTCCATAAATGGGTTATTGTCCATGACTGAGTGCAGCAGTACCACATGAGTTATTTATGGTCCATGAATGGGTTATTGCCCATGACTGAGTGCAGCAGTACCACATGAGTTATTTATGGTCCATAAATGGGTTATTGTCCATGACTGAGTGCAGCAGTACCACATGAGTTATTTATGGTCCATGAATGGGTTATTGCCCATGACTGAGTGCAGCAGTACCACATGAGTTATTTATGGTCCATGAATGGGTTATTGCCCATGACTGAGTGCAGCAGTACCACATGAGTTATTTATGGTCCATGAATGGGTTATTGTCCATGACTGAGTGCAGCAGTACCACATGAGTTATTTATGGTCCATGAATGGGTTATTGACCATGACTGAGTGCAGCAGTACCACATGAGTTATTTATGGTCCATGAATGGGTTATTGCCCATGACTGAGTGCAGCAGTACCACATGAGTTATTTATGGTCCATGAATGGGTTATTGCCCATGACTGAGTGCAGCAGTACCACATGAGTTATTTATGGTCCATGAATGGGTTATTGCCCATGACTGAGTGCAGCAGTACCACATGAGTTATTTATGGTCCATGAATGGGTTATTGTCCATGACTGAGTGCAGCAGTACCACATGAGTTATTTATGGTCCATGAATGGGTTATTGTCCATGACTGAGTGCAGCAGTACCACATGAGTTATTTATGGTCCATGAATGGGTTATTGTCCATGACTGAGTGCAGCAGTACCACATGAGTTATTTATGGTCCATGAATGGGTTATTGTCCATGACTGAGTGCAGCAGTACCACATGAGTTATTTATGGTCCATGAATGGGTTATTGTCCATGACTGAGTGCAGCAGTACCACATGAGTTATTTATGGTCCATGAATGGGTTATTGTCCATGACTGAGTGCAGCAGTACCACATGAGCTATTTATGGTCCATGATTGAATTATTGTCCATGACTGAGTGCAGCATTATGGTCCATAAATGGGTTATTGTCCATGACTGAGTGCAGCAGTACCACATGAGTTATTTATGGTCCATGAATGGGTTATTGTCCATGACTGAGTGCAGCAGTACCACATGAGTTATGTATGGTCCATGAATGGGTTATTGCCCATGACTGAGTGCAGCAGTACCACATGAGCTATTTATGGTCCATGAATGGGTTATTGTCTATGACTGAGTGCAGCAGTACCACATGAGTTATTTATGGTCCATGAATGGGATATTGTCCATGACTGAGTGCAGCGGTACCACATGAGCTATTTATGGTCCATACATGGGTTATTGTCCATGACTGAGTGCAGCAGTACCACATGAGTTATTTATGGTCCATAAATGGGTTATTGTCCATGACTGAGTGCAGCAGTACCACATGAGTTATTTATGGTCCATAAATGGGTTATTGTCCATGACTGAGTGCAGCAGTACCACATGAGTTATTTATGGTCCATGAATGGGTTATTGTTTATGACTGAGTGCAGCAGTACCACGTGAGTTATTTATGGTCCATGAATGGGTTATTGACCATGACTGAGTGCAGCAGTACCACATGAGTTATTTATGGTCCATGAATGGGTTATACCCATGACTGAGTGCAGCAGTACCACATGAGTTATTTATGGTCCATGAATGGGTTATTGCCCATGACTGAGTGCAGCAGTACCACATGAGTTATGTATGGTCCATGATTGGGTTATTGCCCATGACTGAGTGCAGCAGTACCACATGAGTTATTTATGGTCCATGAATGGGTTATTGCCCATGACTGAGTGCAGCAGTACCACATGAGTTATGTATGGTCCATGAATGGGTTATTGCCCATGACTGAGTGCAGCAGTACCACATGAGTTATTTATGGTCCATGAATGGGTTATTGCCCATGACTGAGTGCAGCAGTACCACATGAGTTATTTATGGTCCATAAATGGGTTATTGTCCTTGACTGAGTGCAGCAGTACCACATGAGTTATTTATGGTCCATGAATGGGTTATTGCCCATGACTGAGTGCAGCAGTACCACATGAGTTATTTATGGTCCATGAATGGGTTATTGTCCATGACTGAGTGCAGCAGTACCACATGAGTTATTTATGGTCCATGAATGGGTTATTGTCCATGACTGAGTGCAGCAGTACCACATGAGTTATTTATGGTCCATAAATGGGTTATTGTCCATGACTGAGTGCAGCAGTACCACATGAGTTATTTATGGTCCATAAATGGGTTATTGTCCATGACTGAGTGCAGCAGTACCACATGAGTTATTTATGGTCCATAAATGGGTTATTGTCCATGACTGAGTGCAGCAGTACCACATGAGTTATTTATGGTCCATGAATGGGTTATTGTTTATGACTGAGTGCAGCAGTACCACATGAGTTATTTATGGTCCATGAATGGGTTATTGACCATGACTGAGTGCAGCAGTACCACATGAGTTATTTATGGTCCATGAATGGGTTATTGCCCATGACTGAGTGCAGCAGTACCACATGAGTTATTTATGGTCCATGAATGGGTTATTGCCCATGACTGAGTGCAGCAGTACCACATGAGTTATGTATGGTCCATGATTGGGTTATTGCCCATGACTGAGTGCAGCAGTACCACATGAGTTATTTATGGTCCATGAATGGGTTATTGCCCATGACTGAGTGCAGCAGTACCACATGAGCTATTTATGGTCCATGAATGGGTTATTGTCTATGACTGAGTGCAGCAGTACCACATGAG
The DNA here is from genome assembly GCA_014843695.1 of Archivesica marissinica. Classification (NCBI taxonomy): domain Eukaryota; kingdom Metazoa; phylum Mollusca; class Bivalvia; order Venerida; family Vesicomyidae; genus Archivesica; species Archivesica marissinica. Next base: position 38,511,309 of record CM026404.1, on the reverse strand, counting down.
TTATTTATGGTCCATGAATGGGTTATTGTCCATGACTGAGTGCAGCAGTACCACATGAGTTATTTATGGTCCATGAATGGGTTATTGTCCATGACTGAGTGCAGCAGTACCACATGAGTTATTTATGGTCCATGAATGGGTTATTGTCCATGACTGAGTGCAGCAGTACCACATGAGTTATTTATGGTCCATGAATGGGTTATTGTCCATGACTGAGTGCAGCAGTACCACATGAGTTATTTATGGTCCATGAATGGGTTATTGTCCATGACTGAGTGCAGCAGTACCACATGAGCTAGTTATGGTCCATGATTGAATTATTGTCCATGACTGAGTGCAGCATTATGGTCCATAAATGGGTTATTGTCCATGACTGAGTGCAGCAGTACCACATGAGTTATGTATGGTCCATGAATGGGTTATTGCCCATGACTGAGTGCAGCAGTACCACATGAGCTATTTATGGTCCATGAATGGGTTATTGTCTATGACTGAGTGCAGCAGTACCACATGAGTTATTTATGGTCCATGAATGGGATATTGTCCATGACTGAGTGCAGCGGTACCACATGAGCTATTTATGGTCCATACATGGGTTATTGTCCATGACTGAGTGCAGCAGTACCACATGAGTTATTTATGGTCCATAAATGGGTTATTGTCCATGACTGAGTGCAGCAGTACCACATGAGTTATTTATGGTCCATAAATGGGTTATTGTCCATGACTGAGTGCAGCAGTACCACATGAGTTATTTATGGTCCATGAATGTGTTAGTGCCCATGACTGAGTGCAGCAGTACCACATGAGTTATTTATGGTCCATAAATGGGTTATTGTCCATGACTGAGTGCAGCAGTACCACATGAGTTATTTATTGTCCATGAATGGGTTATTGCCCATGACTGAGTGCAGCAGTACCACATGAGTTATTTATGGTCCATGAATGGGTTATTGCCCATGACTGAGTGCAGCAGTACCACATGAGTTATTTATGGTCCATGAATGGGTTATTGTCCATGACTGAGTGCAGCAGTACCACATGAGTTATTTATGGTCCATGAATGGGTTATTGTCCATGACTGAGTGCAGCAGTACCACATGAGTTATTTATGGTCCATGAATGGGTTATTGTCCATGACTGAGTGCAGCAGTACCACATGAGTTATTTATGGTCCATGAATGGGTTATTGCCCATGACTGAGTGCAGCAGTACCACATGAGTTATTTATGGTCCATAAATGGGTTATTGTCCATGACTGAGTGCAGCAGTACCACATGAGTTATTTATGGTCCATGAATGGGTTATTGTCCATGACTGAGTGCAGCAGTACCACATGAGTTATTTATGGTCCATGAATGGGTTATTGTCCATGACTGAGTGCAGCAGTACCACATGAGTTATTTATGGTCCATGAATGGGTTATTGTCCATGACTGAGTGCAGCAGTACCACATGAGTTATTTATGGTCCATGAATGGGTTATTGCCCATGACTGAGTGCAGCAGTACCACATGAGTTATGTATGGTCCATGAATGGGTTATTGCCCATGACTGAGTGCAGCAGTACCACATGAGTTATTTATGGTCCATGAATGGGTTATTGCCCATGACTGAGCGCAGCAGTACCACATGAGTTATTTATGGTCCATGAATGGGTTATTGTCCATGACTGAGTGTTGCAGTACCACATGAGTTATTTATGGTCCATGAATGGGTTATTGTCCATGACTGGGTGTTGCAGTACCACATGGGTTATTTATGGTCCATGAATGGGTTATTGCCCATGACTGAGTGCAGCAGTACCACATGAGTTATTTATGGTCCATAAATGTGTTAGTGCCCATGACTGAGTGCAGCAGTACCACATGAGTTATTTATGGTCCATGAATGGGTTATTGCCCATGACTGAGTGCAGCAGTACCACATGAGTTATTTATGGTCCATAAATGGGTTATTGTCCATGACTGAGTGCAGCGGTACCACATGAGTTATTTATGGTCCATAAATGGGTTATTGTCCATGACTGAGTGCAGCAGTACCACATGAGTTATTTATGGTCCATGAATGGGTCATTGCCCATAACTGAGTGCAGCAGTAAAACATGAGTTATTTATGGTCCATGAATGGATTATTGTCCATGACTGAGTGTTGCAGTACCACATGAGTTATTTATGGTCCATGAATGGGTTATTGTCCATGACTGAGTGTTGCAGTACCACATGAGTTATTTATGGTCCATAAATGGGTTATTGTCCATGACTGAGTGCAGCAGTACCACATGAGTTATTTATGGTCCATGAATGGGTTATTGCCCATGACTGAGTGCAGCAGTACCACATGAGTTATTTATGGTCCATGAATGGGTTATTGCCCATGACTGAGTGCAGCAGTACCACATGAGTTATTTATGGTCCATAAATGGGTTATTGTCTATGACTGAGTGCAGCAGTACCACATGAGTTAGTTATGGTCCATAAATGGGTTATTGTCCATGACTGAGTGCAGCAGTACCACATGAGTTATTTATGGTCCATAAATGGGTTATTGTCTATGACTGAGTGCAGCAGTACCACATGAGTTATTTATGGTCCATAAATGGGTTATTGTCCATGACTGAGTGCAGCAGTACCACATGAGCTATTTATGGTCCATGAATGGGTTATTGTCTATGACTGAGTGCAGCAGTACCACATGAGCTATTTATGGTCCATGAATGGGTTATTGCCCATGACTGAGTGCAGCAGTACCACATGAGTTATTTATGGTCCATGAATGGGTCATTGCCCATAACTGAGTTCCAACTGAATCTATCATAATCTGGGGACAGCCTCAGCAGAGTTGCTGTATAATCTGGGGACATCCTCAGCAGAGTTGCTGTATAATGAATCTATCGTAATCTGGCGACAGCCTCAGCAGAGTTGCTGTATAATCTGGGGACATCCTCAGCAGAGTTGCTGTATAATGAATCTATCGTAATCTGGCGACAGCCTCAGCAGAGTTGCTGTATAATCTGGGGACATCCTCAGCAGAGTTGCTGTATAATGAATCTATCGTAATCTGGCGACAGCCTCAGCAGAGTTGCTGTATAATCTGGGGACATCCTCAGCAGAGTTGCTGTATAATGAATCTATCGTAATCTGGCGACAGCCTCAGCAGAGTTGCTGTATAATCTGGGGACATCCTCAGCAGAGTTGCTGTATAATGAATCTATCGTAATCTGGCGACAGCCTCAGCAGAGTTGCTGTATAATCTGGGGACATCCTCAGCAGAGTTGCTGTATAATGAATCTATCATAATCTGGGGACATCCTCAGCAGAGTTGCTGTATAATCTGGGGACATCCTCAGCAGAGTTGCTGTATAATGTGGTGACATCCTCAGCAGAGTTGCTGTATAATGTGGGTACATCCTCAGCAGAGTTGCTGTATAATGTGGGGACATCCTCAGCAGAGTTGCTGTATAATGTGAGGACATCCTCAGCAAAGCTGCTGTATAATGTGGGGACATCCTCAGCAGAGTTGCTGTATAATGTGGGGACATCCTCAGCAGAGTTGCTGTATAATGTGGGGACATCCTCAGCAGAGTTGCTGTATAATGTGGGGACATCCTCAGCAGAGTTGCTGTATAATGTGGTGACATCCTCAGCAGAGTTGCTGTATAATGTGGTGACATCCTCAGCAGAGTTGCTGTATAATGTGGGGACATCCTCAGCAGAGTTGCTGTATAATGTGGGGACATCCTCAGCAAAGCTACTGTATAATGTGGGGACATCCTCAGCAGAGTTGCTGTATAATGTGGGGACATCCTCAGCAGAGTTGCTGTATAATCTGGGGACATCCTCGGCAGAGTTGCTGTATAATCTGAGGACATCCTCAGCAGAGCTGCTGTATAATCTGGGGACATCCTCAGCAGAGCTGCTGTATAATGTGGGGACATCCTCAGCAGAGCTGCTGTATAATGTGGGGACATCCTCAGCAGAGCTGCTGTATAATGTGGGGACATCCTCAGCAGAGCTGCTGTATAATCTGGGGACATCCTCAGCAGAGCTGCTGTATAATCTGGGGACATCCTCAGCAGAGTTGCTGTATAATGTGGGGACATCCTCAGCAGAGTTGCTGTATAATGTGGGGACATCCTCAGCAGAGTTGCTGTATAATCTGGGGACATCCTCAGCAGAGTTGCTGTATAATGAATCTATCATAAATGATTGTCCCAACCCTAAATCACACAGTATTATAATATAGCTACTAAAATGTTTCATCTGAATTCACAGAATATGATGATGGCATTCGTGAGACAGGCGGGGAAACTATTGTCACAGTGATACCCGGACAAGGTGTGACTATGACCTGTCGCTATGGCAACAATGTCACCTGGTACAGGGAAGGGTAGGTTACTGTCTTTATTCTTGGACTAAATTCGTTGACGGTCAAGTTTTCCCATTCAATAATAGTTAATCCTAGATTCTTGAAATCAGTAAACTACCTCCCTGCAACCCTATTGATTTCGAGGTCAGTGGGTATAAATTGATCCATTGGGGATGTTGTTCCCATGGTTATTAGCTCACCTGAGCAAAGCTCATGTGAGGTATTGTTACCGCAACATGTCTCTCCGGCGTCCGTGAAGACTTTCAAACGTCTTTTCCTCAGTACAGCTAGCTAACCAATGAACAATATAAACAAATCCAAATGTATGTGGTTTTCGTCATTTATTTAGATCTGTCTATATGTGAGAGTGCATGTTTATGGTAAATTCTGAAAACAGATAATTATAACCAAAGTTCAATATTTTCTAACAAGTGTGAATTCCCTGATATTCAAAATGTCAGACAATTACTCTAAATACTGTTTAATCTTATCCTAACATATTGACATTTAACGGAAATAATACGTTATTAACTCTATCTTACTTAATATAATTATGCAATTTTACTGAAATTACATGACGGAGGTTGGTTCGAGAATAAGGGGACGAAAGTTATTAAGAAAATAAAACGGTTATTAATGGACAAAGTCAATATGATAGGGATAAAGTACTATGGCTATATTATAACAGAAATGTATAAACTTACACCATAACTGGCTATAATGTACTAAATCATTTGCAAAAAGCAAAATGTCCGGCTTCATACCACGGTTTTCTACAACTTCCCTGATGCTTAAGTAATGAACGGCAATATTGGGAAACTCCCATCAAGATAAATCACCGAGGAGGTCGACATGAGGAGGTCAGGGCATCACATACATGTTGTCCCCATGTTTATCATTGGGCATCACATACATGTTGTCCCCATGTTTATCATTGGGCATCACATACATGTTGTCCCCATGTTTATCATTGGGCATCACATACATGTTGTCCCCATGTTTATCATTGGGCATCACATAGCCTCGAGGGTCCTCATTCCGGTAGGATACGAAACACTCATTAAAATTTGCATAATAGTTTGTAAAATATACAAAGACGTATACATATCTTAGTCAACAAATCCTTTTCCAACATGTTGCATCAAATTTCAACATAAATGCATGTGTTTCCAAAGAGTAATCACGATTTGTTCTGAACTACTGTAAATGTGTCCGTAATTTTACATGTGACCCAATTCCGGTAACTCTTGGGTAACAGTGAATTAGGCACTCTTAATTAATTATGTGGTGTTTTTCCAAACAGTTCAAATATAAGATATAATTCCAAAATCTATTTTTAACTTTGTTAACACTAATAACTGTTAAAACACTAAATTATTAACTGTTGTTTTATGTAACTGTTATTATTATTTATTCTACTCCTCTCTAGTGTCACAGCAAGGACACATGACTGTGTCTCCTCTTCTAAGTACCCTGACTGTGGTGCAATATGTCAAATGCACCCAGTTGTCACAGAGTTTGCCCCTATTAACTCTGTCACACAATCTCCACTTTGCAAATATTAGAGATACACACTTGGAAATCTCTTTAGTGTCTGTTCTTTCTCCTCATCTGCCTAGGATTAGCCTAAAAAAACTAAAATTGTTTATAAGGGATAGGACTGAAAACAAAATAAATAAATTAGGCTTGGCCTTATAGAAAAAGTCCACTTCCGAATTAGATGTGTCAATCAAAGCCTGGTTTCAGAGCAGACGGATGGTAACATTTCTGAACAATGTTTTTGGGGCCAAAAAAGGGTATTTAATTGAACATTTATTTTGTAATAGTAGAAAAGGTATTATTTTATATGCGTGACATGTTTCAACAAATATTTACCTGTTTTTGTCTCATTTTACTCTTGTTTGACTTTTGACAGATAGCTACAGCTTTAGTAAATATTTACATCGGAGCGTATGACGTCAGCAAATATCGCACGTTACGAGATTTAAACAAATAGCACCGGAATTAGGACAGTCACGGAATGAGGACCTTCAATGATACATGTTGTCCCCATGTTTATCCTTGGGAATCATATAATTATGTTGTATCAATAGTTATCATTGGGGATCATATAATTATGTTGTATCAATAGTTATCATTGGGGATCATATAGATAGATAGTGCCGTACTTGTTCCCGATTTCGCTGAGTTTAAATATCTGTGTGGAAAAACATTCAAAGTTAAAAATGTTATTTAATTTACAATTTAAAAATGGAAAATCAGATTATTTAAAAATAATAAAATCATCAAAATGATTGAAAGACAGTTAATGATTATTCACAATAAATAACTTTAGCAAGCTTCGCAAACAACCAATTACTGACTGCTGGTTGGCATATATGTCGCTAATTGTCACCAAAGAGATCAACAAGACTAAGATATAGTTATTATGTTTAATATTGAATGATTGGCATTAATTATGGCCATGGCTGGCACTGATTGAGCAAAGCAGTGTACAAGACTTGGTATTGATTCTTTTTCAATTTACATATTATTATTAATTATTTCTCCGGAATATCGGCAGCATAAGCCCATAGGCATATCATATATCACTCCGGAAGATCGGAGACATAAGCCCATAGGCATATCATATAATACTCCGGAAGATCGGAGGCATAAGCCCATAGGCATATCATATATCACTCCGGAAGATCGGAGGCATAAGCCCATAGGCATATCATATAACACTCCGGAAGATCGGAGGCATAAGCCCATAGGCATATCATATAACACTTCGGAATATCGGAGGCATAAGCCCATAGGCATATCATATAACACTTCGGAATATCGGAGGCATAAGCCCATAGGCATATCATATAACACTTCGGAATATCGGAGGCATAAGCCCATAGGCATATCATATAACATTTCGGTATATCGGAGGCATAAGCACATAGGCATATCATATAACACTCCGGAATATCGGAGGCATAAACCCATAGGCATATCATATATCACTCCGGAATATCGGAGGCATAAACCCATAGGCATATCATATATCACTCCGGAAGATCGGCAGCATAAACCCATAGGCATATCATATATCACTCCGGAAGATCGGAAGCATAAACCCATAGGCATATCATATATCACTCCGGAATATCGGCAGCATAAACCCATAGGCATATCATATATCACTCCGGAAGATCGGAAGCATAAACCCATAGGCATATCATATATCACTCCGGATGATCGGAGGCATACGCCCATAGGCATATCATATATCACTCCGGAAGATCGGAAGCATAAGCCCATAGGCATATCATATAACACTCCGGAATATCGGCAGCATAAACCCATAGGCATATCATATAATACTCCGGAAGATCGGAGGCATAAGCCCATAGGCATATCATATATCACTTCGGAATATCGGAGGCATAAGCCCATAGGCATATCATATATCACTCCGGAAGATCAGAAGCATAAACCCATAGGCATATCATATATCACTCCGGAATATCGGAGGCATAAGCCCATAGGTATATCATATAACACTTCGGAATATCGGCAACATAAACCCATAGGCATATCATATATCACTCCGGAATATCGGCAACATAAGCCCATAGGCATATCATATATCACTCCGGAATATCGGAGGCATAAGCCCATAGGCATATCATATATCACTCCGGAAGATCGGAAGCATAAACCCATAGGCATATCATATAACACTCCGGAAGATCGGAAGCATAAACCCATAGGCATATCATATATCACTCCAGAATATCGGCAGCATAAACCCATAGGCATATCATATATCACTCCGGAAGATCAGAAGCATAAACCCATAGGCATATCATATAATACTCCGGAAGATCGGAGGCATAAGCCCATAGGCATATCATATATCACTCCGGAATATCGGAAGCATAAACCCATAGGCATATCATATATCACTTCGGAATATCGGAGGCATAAGCCCATAGGCATATCATATATCACTCCGGAATATCGGAGGCATAAGCCCATAGGCATATCATATAACACTTCGGAATATCGGCAACATAAGCCCATAGGCATATCATATATCACTCCGGAATATCGGAGGCATAAGCCCATAGGCATATCATATATCACTCCGGAAGATCGGAAGCATAAACCCATAGGCATATCATATAACACTCCGGAAGATCGGAAGCATAAACCCATAGGCATATCATATATCACTCCGGCATATCGGCAACATAAGCCCATAGGCATATCATATATCACTCCGGAATATCGGCAACATAAGCCCATAGGCATATCATATATCACTTCGGAAGATCGGAAGCATAAACCCATAGGCATATCATATAACACTCCGGAAGATCGGAGGCATAAGCCCATAGGCATATCATATATCACTCCGGCATATCGGCAACATAAGCCCATAGGCATATCATATATCACTCCGGAATATCGGCAACATAAGCCCATAGGCATATCATATATCACTTCGGAAGATCGGAAGCATAAGCCCATAGGCATATCATATAACACTCCGGAAGATCGGAGGCATAAGCCCATAGGCATATCATATATCACTCCGGAAGATCGGAAGCATAAGCCCATAGGCATATCATATAACACTCCGGAAGATCGGAAGCATAAGCCCATAGGCATATCATATATCACTCCGGAATATCGGCAGCATAAACCCATAGGCATATCATATAATACTCCGGAAGATCGGAGGCATAAGCCCATAGGCATATCATATATCACTCCGGAATATCGGAGGCATAAGCCCATAGGCATATCATATAACACTTCGGAATATCGGACATAAGCCCATAGGCATATCATATATCACTCCGGAATATCGGAGGCATAAGCCCATAGGCATATCATATATCACTCCGGAAGATCGGAAGCATAAACCCATAGCATATCATATACACTCCGGAAATCGGAAGCATAAGCCCATAGGCATATCATATATCACTCCGGCATATCGGCAACATAAGCCCATAGGCATATCATATATCACTCCGGAATATCGGCAACATAAGCCCATAGGCATATCATATATCACTTCGGAAGATCGGAAGCATAAACCCATAGGCATATCATATAACACTCCAGAAGATCGGAAGCATAAGCCCATAGGCATATCATATAACACTCCGGAAGATCGGAGGCATAAGCCCATAGGCATATCATATATCACTCCGGAAGATCGGAAGCATAAGCCCATAGGCATATCATATATCACTCCGGAATATCGGCAGCATAAACCCATAGGCATATCATATAATACTCCGGAAGATCGGAGGCATAAGCCCATAGGCATATCATATATCACTCCGGAATATCGGAAGCATAAACCCATAGGCATATCATATATCACTTCGGAATATCGGAGGCATAAGCCCATAGGCATATCATATATCACTCCGGAATATCGGAGGCATAAGCCCATAGGCATATCATATAACACTTCGGAATATCGGCAACATAAGCCCATAGGCATATCATATATCACTCCGGAATATCGGAGGCATAAGCCCATAGGCATATCATATATCACTCCGGAAGATCGGAAGCATAAACCCATAGGCATATCATATAACACTCCGGAAGATCGGAAGCATAAACCCATAGGCATATCATATATCACTCCGGCATATCGGCAACATAAGCCCATAGGCATATCATATATCACTCCGGAATATCGGCAACATAAGCCCATAGGCATATCATATATCACTTCGGAATATCGGCAACATAAGCCCATAGGCATATCATATATCACTTCGGAATATCGGCAGCATAAGCCCATAGGCATATCATATATCACTTCGGAATATCGGCAACATAAGCCCATAGGCATATCATATATCACTCCGGAATATCGGCAACATAAGCCCATAGGCATATCATATATCACTCCGGAATATCGGAGGCATAAGCCCATAGGCATATCATATATCACTCCGGAAGATCGGAAGCATAAACCCATAGGCATATCATATAACACTCCGGAAGATCGGAAGCATAAACCCATAGGCATATCGTATATCACTCCGGCATATCGGCAACATAAGCCCATAGGCATATCATATATCACTCCGGAATATCGGCAACATAAGCCCATAGGCATATCATATATCACTTCGGAATATCGGCAACATAAGCCCATAGGCATATCATATATCACTTCGGAATATCGGCAGCATAAGCCCATAGGCATATCATATATCACTTCGGAATATCGGCAACATAAGCCCATAGGCATATCATATATCACTCCGGAATATCGGCAGCATAAGCCCATAGGCATATCATATATCACTCCGGAATATCGGCAGCATAAACCCATAGGCATATCATATATCACTCCGGAAGATCGGAAGCATAAGCCCATAGGCATATCATATATCACTCCGGAATATCGGAGGCATAAGCCCACAGGCATATCATATATCACTCCGGAAGATCGGAAGCATAAGCCCACAGGCATATCATATATCACTCCGGAAGATCGGAAGCATAAGCCCATAGACATATCATATATCACTCAGGAATATCGGAAGAATATAGATAACAATAGTGTGAAACATCCCCGGTGGCATATAGATAACCGGTGGGACAATATGGCAACATCACATCACTCCGGAAATCGGAAACATAATAAAGCCCAATATACGTATCAAATCTTTTCCGTGCCTTTTCTAACTTGATATTGTTTTCGTGTTATTAGTCATTAATACATGTTTCGGTATTAGTTGTCGTTATATGTATTCAGGTAGTTTTCAACAGCCATTCAGTGTAGCCCAGAGGCTTTTGCAAATCATGTTTACGCAACAATGTATAATCAGTAATTGCGGTGGGCTACCATTATAACAATTGTGTGCGGTGTTCCAATATCATGCCAGGCCTAAAATCAAATGTCACATTTAGACAGTTATCCAATTTAAATGATGATGTACACCTGCTTGTCTGGTGTGGTGGAAACATATCTTATTATATATGAATCAATTATCCAATATCCATACTTCTGTAGCACCTATATTATATAAACCATGACTGTAGATGTACATTAAAGTTTCATAGAAATCGATTATGTCACAATATGTGAGTGACAACGGCCATGATGATCAACATACAACTCTTGTATTACTGATTTGTCATACATGATCACGGAATACTATCATTGCGGCGCAATACTATCTTGTGACGTCATAACTGTCTACTAACTGCTTACTAATTGGATTGAAATTGTATGACTTAATACTAGTCTCATGACGTAATAGTATTGTCGCTATAGTTAATTAAGTTCTAATATAACCTTTTGTTAGATGTATGTCGCACCACTGTGCCTAAAAACATTTTGTTTGTTCTCCCATAAATGCCAAGATTTACTCAAAATTCGCCTGAATGGACAAGTTGTCAGCGGAAAGCCATGGCACGAGAATTGACCGCCAAGCACAGGTGGCTTACCAATGTATGACCATTTAAAACCATGTACTAATACAGACGATTCAGGTTCGATTTCGTCTAAATGAAATTTAATGCACACTCCCGACATCCAGCTGTCAATTATTTTCTGCAAAGAATCCATATCTATTTTAGTTCTGGTATATTTTCTCTTATTTAACCGTTTCATACCCTCTATCATTTTCCTTACTAAGAATACTTGGGCTTCGTCTCGAAAATTATTGATTTTGTTATAATAACCTTTTAGCAGAAATATGACGGTTTACAGGACCGTGTGCATATTAGTATTGAGACATACACGCTATGCATTAACCACCTATTGCAAGTCTGGCGATGACGTTTATATATACACAGTTTAGAGGTGTTAAACACCCGTTTGTACGTATCGCTTACCTATTAAAGCCCCGTTGTACGTATCGCTTACCTATTAAAGCCACGTACACCAATATTTGAATAATGTCTACTGCAAATGCATTGTTAAATCGGTGGATCCATTCTTTTGTGGAGATGATAAATACGATATATACTGAGTCAAAAAAGAAACGATACCTGGTGTTTATGTGTCTATAATTTCAACATTTATTAAGAAAATTCTTTGAAAATTCATAAGATGATAGTCAAACATGTTTGAAAGAGGAGCACATAAAGCATAATGAGCCTCCAAACGGTCTGCTGCGTGATGACGTAATTCGTCGGACAGGGGTCTAATGGAGTTTTCACACAGACGTCAATACCGAGTATGGGCACCATTTGCGTCTCTCACTGCAATGCAACGCCGTCGCATCGAACGGAAGAGTGTCTGAATCTCTTGCTGGTCAATATTTGTCCACTCCTGATGCAAAACATCCCTCAGTTGGTTTAACGTTACCGGCTGACATCGTCTGACGCGGCGGTCTAACGTATCCCACAAATGTTCTATGGGTGACAAGTCTGGTGACAAAGCAGGCCACGGCAGGGTTTCAATATTGTTCTGCTCCAATAATGTGGTGGAAATCCGAGCAGTATGACACCTGGCGTTGTCCTGTTGGAACAGTGTGACGTTTCTGTTGGCGTTAAAGAATGGCACAACAACTGGCGCAAGGATCTCATCACAGTACCGCTGGGCGTTTAGGTTCCCGTCCACCACTAACAGTTCAGTGCGACTGCCGAAGGTGATACCGCCCCACGCCATAACGCTTCCGCCCCCTAACAGATCGACCTGACGTACACATGCGTCGGCGTAACGTTCACTGCATCTGCGATATACCCACTCTCTGCCATCCGCTCGACGCAAACAGAACCGCGATTCATCGCTAAACATCACCGAATTCCACTGTAACCGAGTCCAGTGAGCACGTTCCGTCGTCCATTCCCACTGTACGTCACGGTGACGTCGTGTCAGGATGGGTCCAACATATGGCCGATAGGCATGAATGCCACATTCACCGAGCCGGTTTGTGCACTGATGCGATTGTTGGTCATCCCAGGAGTAACGGCAGCTGTGTGCGTAGCAGGTAGGAACCGGTCACGTAAATGTGACGTCCGAATGTGACGGTCCTGTTCATGCGTCGTCACACGTGATCGACCAGATCTTGGACGGTCGTCCACCGATCCATGTGTTCGATAACGTCGAAGTAGACGTGTTATCGTGATCCGCGTAACCCCGAGTCGATTTGCGACGTCACGCTGACGTAAACCGCCGTCAATCATGCCAATGGCACGCATTCTCTGATTGCGGTTTAGCCTAGGCATTTTGTAATGGGTATGTAAGGTGTTTGTCCTCGATGATAATGCAATACCAGTACAATAAACCGGTTTTCCGATTTGTACATGTGCAGGAAGTTGTCTTTGTTGAGGAGCACGTGCAAATCGGAAATTCGGCGTTCCAGGATTATCGGGTGTTTATTTACCTGTGTTTATGGTTGGCTGACGTTGCAATAAGATACCCGGTACTGATACGTAATAATATATTAAACCTTTCTATGGTTTTATCCGTTTTACGTCATTTTTAGTTTGGTATCGTTTCTTTTTTGACTCAGTATATGATGCTACTGAGTTGTCAAAGATGTTAAAGTTAACCACAGTGTCTAATTTCAATTTAAAATGTCTGGGTGGATAATAGCAGACTTAAGAGAATGGGTGGCGCGGCCCATATATTGAACTTAAATCCCTCTCTAAATCCTTTCATTAAGAACATGGCTGTGCATGCATCATAATCTTTAAGTCAAGTGTATAATTGTTGCGGGTCGACCGGTGTTCGGCCTAGATCCCATAGATGTTGTTGAAGGTCAGTATCTAGGTCTAAATTGTATTGAATGATAGAGTGGCAACAGCCCATTGGCATTTCTTACATTTATGAAAATATGGACAGTTTTCCTTTGAACAAAAAACCCCATTTCCATTCAAATCAATGTATTGATCCTGTCTCTAATTTTGCTAAATGTTATTAGCATGAGAATTAGTTGGCGTCATATATATTGACCACAACTTTGTGTCAAAGCTGGACTCTTTAGTTGGTTGGTATTGGGCAAGCCTGCGTCCAACCACCAGCCTGTCGTCAACAAGTTTGAATATTTGTGATTTGGAGACTGATTCATCATACTTTTGAATTTAATGAATGAAGATCAGTATATTATCCTTTCCAAATAGGTTCTTTCATTTTATGTGGGACATGTCGCTAGTGACATATCTGATGCCAACGGCAAGCCGGTGCTAACATTTGATGGAGTGTGTGTGTGTATTACATCATTTACATCTATATACATTACCAGAAGCTAGAATTTGGTTCCTGGCCATCAGGCAGCTGCACTTGTCGGCTATAGCGTCCTATGGAAGACTGTGGGTACGTCAACTGCTGCTGGTGGTAATCTGGATTGTTACTCCGAATCCCCCAAGGCTGTATGCGTGGTGTTGAACTATTGCGCTTGAACACGAGTTATTGTAGGCGTGCACTGTCTGTTTGTTTTTCCACGTGTCCATGGTTGAGGTCATGAATAAGGACATGTGCGATTCATGACATGGTTATAGGCCATATATTGTTCACACTGTTATAGTCGTACAGGGGTATGCACGCATGGTTTGTGTAACTGTATGTGTTACCATGGTTACTGTTCGTAGACTGTTCAATCATATATTGAATCTGTACCTCCATAGGTTGTCTGCATATGATATTGGTGGCACCAGTAATGGCAACACTCGCTTCACTTTCTGTGGAAACGTGGGACACATCTTATTTGTCAGTGGTTTAATCCTCCTGGGCCGTTTCCGTCGGTTGTGCAAGCCCATGAAAAGATACAGTACATATATTAGTGAATTAGTCAAATCTTAAACAAACCAGGACTTATTCCCAGTGTGTGTTTTACGTTTATTTGTTGTCGCTACCGGTTGCCCATATGAGCGACGCCTCCTGAAGAGATTAGTCATTTTAGATTTTGGAGGAAAGTGCAATGATACAGACAGAGACCCATTCCAGAATCTCCTCTGGTTCTTTTATGTACACGGTGTAAAGCACCGACACAAGACCTTGGTTTAAAGTCCCAACTGAAAGACTGTTAATTTTATTAGGGTTAGATGGGGGATCGAACCTGCGATCCCTGGATTACCAGTTCAGCATGTTAACCATTGCACTACATATCCATCTTATTCACAGTGACTCAATGATTTATTTAAATACTAGTTAGCTGTAATATCAACACAAATCCAAATGAAACACGCAAGTTCTATTTGTGTAAACACAAACAATCTGAAATTTCGTTTCCTCCTTCATTTATTCAAGCTTGTTCTTTTTTCATTACTCTTATAAGTTTTCATTCATATAGTCAATATTTAGGTGAATTTCAATTACTATGTTAAATATCGTGCATTGACATTTATCAAGTCATGTGATGTCACACGACCGCCCCACACGACCGCCCCACACGACATGTCTTGCTACTGCTATAAAATAAATACATTTATGCAAACTAAAATTTACTTATTGTCTATATTTCCTGCTTTCTACTTGCAGTGGTAAACCTAAAACAGTATGTCAGATTATCGCCGTGGTTAGCACGCTCGCTTCTCTCTAATGCAAACCGGGCATGCTCCCCAGACCGGGAGGGAAGTATGTGAGACGGTATGGTTGCTGCCATATGGGCTTTCTCCGGGCACCCCGGTTTCCTCCAACATGAATGACCGCATTTACGCTTTCATCAGCGCCAACGAGAGTGATTAATATAAGCCGTTAAAGCTTGTTTCGCAATCGTTTTAAAAATTAATAAAGTTTAAGCTTAAAACAGTATTCATAGCACTAAACAAAGTACTGCATGTGAATAGAGCAAGGATACACCCAAATCTGTTTCCAAAGAAGCCACACTCTCTGGACAATCCTGTTCTAAGTAACAAACCAGAAAACATATGGGAGACAGCGCTGTCAATGGAGCATATCCATACCAATGCTCTGTGTCTGAATGGTTCAACACCAAAGGTCGTTGCATTACGGTATATACTTTGGACTCGTCTTCTAAGTTCTTTTAATAAAAATTGACATTCTGCCAAAATGTATCAAATTATGTAGTTATGCACTTTTGACTGAGGTGAAAACTACATCGCCACCAATAATTGGTATCTGCCCGAAAATAAAATGAGTTATTTCTTACAGCATAATGAATGCATACAATAAATAAAGTAAATTAAATATTATTATGCTTGATTGAGAGTGAACATTATTTGCTTATATCACCATTAAATAGATAAAGGTCTAACCGAGGGTAACATTTTTATTTATATTTTTTAAATTATTTTTTTAATTATTTTATTTATTTTATTTTTTTTTTTTTTTTTTTTTAGATTCTATTTATTGATTTATTTTTTATTATTTAATATTTTGTCATATAATGTCTAGATTTAGACTATTTAGAAATGTGTTTCTTTGCGATATAATAGCCCCTCTTTCATGAACAAGATGGCACCACGATGGTCGGTCAAATAACAAATGCACAATGTATTAAATCAGGTTTAGTCCTCCGTATCGGGAATTATTTATGCACATCTTCCCCTCAAAACATATTAGATACATGATGTGTAAACTACTGTAAATACATTTTATGAAAATATAAACTTATCGTCCGATTTTTAAATAAAGTAAACAAATCTCAAATATCTAACCTTCCCTGTTGGAATTTGGATGCAAGAGAATAACATCTTACGTCATGACTATGACGAGGCATTCATGCTCGACAACTCTGATTTATATTAGTTCTACACTATGCCTCAGGGTAGTATCCCTTGGTGACAATTTCATTCATTTAAAGACAAGCTTGAAATGAATCGATTTATGAAAAGCGTTAATAATGTGTTGAGATTGGAAGTTTGACTAGATGTTTGACATGATGAAATTAAGTCACTTTCAATACTAGAACTTTTCAAGATTTACTCACTTACTGACACATGTCAAACACGCTATTATACCGATTGAATAAATAAAGTCATGAGCAGATTTCGATGATTGTAGACAACACATGAGAAGTTAGCTGCTTACGCTGAAGCACATGAGAAGTTAGCTGCTTACGCTGAAGCACATGAGAAGTTAGCTGCTTACGCTGAAGCACATGAGAAGTTAGCTGCTTACGCTGAAGCACATGAGAAGTTAGCTGCTTATGCTGAAGCACATGAGTAGTTAGCTGCTTACGCTGAAGCACATGAGAAGTTAGCTGCTTATGCTGAAGCACATGAGCAGCCGGTAAAGAATATGGAGTTGTCATACACTCCATATTCATATCCATATGGAGTTGTCACATTATCATGACTCGTAACAATTACAAATCACAGTCAAACCTGTGAACAAAGACTGGTCTTGGGATGTAGTCAAAGCGGTCTTTGTTCACAGGTGGTCTTTATTCGGAGGGTCATTAAGCTTGACCTCCATATACAATCTCCGACCCCCTTTATTCGGAGGGTCATTAAGCTTGACCTCCATATACAATTATTCCGACCCCCTTTTCATATTATTGAATTTGATACTACTATGTGAAAGAAACACATATACTGTAACATTTAAACACATATACTGTAACATTTAAACACATATACTGTAACATTTAAACACATATACTGTAACATTTAAACACATATACTGTAACATTTAAACACATATACTGTAACATTTAAACACATATACTGTAACATTTTATCAGTTTTAATAATAAATAATGTAGCACCATTATATTAATGGTATCTGGTACCGTTTCATGATGTTGGGTATAAAATAATTTCCCAAACAACCAATCACTCGACCAGTACATCCTGTACGCAGGGAGATGCAGCATAGACATGAAGACACGTACACCAAGGTAGGCCTGCATGATAGATACATCATACCAGTTTGGGTCATGCTTGATCATGTTCCTCTGTTGGGCATACAAGTTAGTCTACAGCACCAGAAGGGAGAAGCTGAGTATAATGGAATGAGAAAATTAACTCTACAAAATCTATTTCCCTGGAATCAGGACGTGGTGGTGCGGTAAAATCATTTTACGTGATTACTCTGGTCATTCAAAATCCACTGCGACTGTTTATGTAAGTCAACATATTCGACTTCCGACTCTGAATTTTCATTTTTGGATGAATAATCCCGATCGCTTGGAAAATCGATTGATAATAAATGTTGCTCAGAATTCAGGAGTAAATCAACCATACTAGTGACCACTTATTTTTCACACCTTTAATTGGTAAACGATAATGTCATGATGTCGTTGTTCATGGTTAATTTTGGCTTTGCCGAGAATGATTTTGACTTGTGGTCGGCAGGTGGTCATTATTCAAGGCCTTTTAAAGAACGATTATGGATCTGGGGAATTGAGCCGGCCATTACAGGTGGTTGTTATTAACAGGTGGTCATTAGCACATGTTTGACTGTATTTGTTTTTTCAATAGATTTCACTCTTAAGATCATGTGCGTTTTATACAGCAAATAAGCTTTATTCCCTGGAATTTCTATGTTTTTTTAGCTGAGTCTTATACTTATACAGTCTACATCCGCTATTCCGTTGGACCAAACAAAATACTTCGACATAACCAAAGTTTCACATAACGAATATTGACCATATGCTATCAAGCTCAAATTGATAGTCTGTTCATTCCTATTAGTATATACAATAAGGGAGTCAATTTATTTACGGTATAGAGACTTCAATTTCATAACTAATAAGTAACCGTTTTCAACCTTACTAACTTTCGAAGAGTTTATACATTTAGAATTTAGAATGTTTGTTCGTTATAATTAAGCACATCAAATACTTCATATCTGTACACTAGATAGTTATTATGCAACATCTATATTACTCGTCTGTGCAATATGACAGGAGATTAGTGTCAAGCAGTATAAACATTAATTGTTTGTTCTGTTGCATATTTGGATACATAATAAACGTGTCTGCCACAGGGATGTACACCACGGGCATTCTGGGTCCATGAAGATTCAAAATTCACCCATTGGCTACCCAACCTGGATTAGGTGGGTGTTTCAAAATTCACCCATTGGCTGCCCAATCTGGGTAGGTGGGTGTTTCAAAATTCACCCATTGGCTACCCAATCTGGGTAGGTGTGCGTTCGAATCCAGCACTAGCAGATATACCCCGAGATTCTGGCTGCATTACGCTAATCCAGAATCTGAACCAGGTTAAATAAATAAGAACTAAACTTTTCATAAAATTTAAATTGTGAATTGGATCTTTTAATTATAGGTAAGAGTCTAATATTCTTTTATTCTCTTTAATAAGCATTGACGTCGCACTATATTGTATGGTTTTATGATAGCTGACTTAAATATTAATTGTATTACAATCGGGTCTTCTCAGCATATAGATGCATGAAACCGCACACAACTGTCTATGTTAATTTAACCGAGACCGGCGAATAATAACTGGAATATTCACAATACACATAATGAATATACTGACCAAGCAATAATATGTTTGTAGTTGACATTAGATAATTTCCGTCATTGCAAAATAGTTGTTTCTTACGTCTAGTATAATTCATATGGGCTCACTTATGATTGTGTGTTGAATAGCACGTGCGATGGTTTCTACGGCATTTATGAGATGTTGGCAAAATGGAAGAAAACAGCTTTCTTTTGATTTCCACAATCCATGCCATAAACCATTCAACACGAGTTATCGCGTCTAGAATAGCATTGACTTCTCGTCAGCCACTTTATCAAGGTACTGTTAAGCTACTGTTTCAATAGTTCTAATAAACAATTGTCTAAATACGACATGCATCGTATATCCGCAGTTAGCGTAACACAGTGAAACAAAAACGGACACTCATGAAAATGGTGACTTGAAGACAATGTGATCGTATCATTGTTAATCCATTGTATGTATCTGTATTCTAAGCAGGCACAAATTGCTGGATATATAGGTGTTAAATATACGTACATTTACTATGCTCAGCCGTATTATTACAAATATAAGCGCTGCAGTATTGTTTTACAAATTCATGAATTGAATTATATGATTACATAATTGTACACATGTTATTTTGAATATACGAGATAATCTATTGAACTATTTCATTACATATTATTGTACATATTCATATTATTTGTTATATAGGCCTACATAGAAATGCATTGTCTACAAAGGCTATTTGTTGCTAACTGTTCCGTCACATTTAATGCATCAATGTGACCAACATTATATGTACTATGAGAATGTTTTATCTTTGTACGAATAATTAACATTGGAATAATTCAATATCATGTTAAAGAAATTGTACGACTCGATAATTCCCGCATGCGATAGTATGATATGGAATTAATGCGGACATATCGCACGTTCTTTGTAAGCAGGCTTTATCTACCAGTGATGCGTTCCGTAATATATATATATGTGTGATACATATACATGATATATCCAAATTATTATGACTCATCATATACGTGTTTATTGTGTGTTTAGGCTCTCGTTATGCATTACGCTAATCCAGAATCTGAAACAGGTTAAATAAATAAGAATTAAACTTTTCGTAAAATTTAAATTGTGAATTGGATCTTTTAATTATAGCCCGACCCGCCACGGTACCACACGCCAAGCGAGTTTCCCAACTTACATACATTACTACACAGAACCATAGACCCATCCAACAACAAATTAAGCCGGGTCGGCACATATTTCCAAAGATGATGATGTTCGTACTAGTAGATCCCAGCCTTACCCATCGTACATTTGTCCCATAAATCATACTAGTAGATCCCAGCCTTACCCATCGTACATTTGTCCCATAAATCATACTAGTAGATCCCAGCCTTACCCATCGTACATTTGTCCCATAAATCAAGTTCAATGTTGTCATTATCATAACCATAACATGGGCACACTTGATCAAATAACACTGTAATATTGTGTTTAATAACACTGTAATATTGTATTTAATAACACTGTAATATTGTATTTAATAACACTGTAATATTGTATAACAGTGCATTAACAGTGTAGTAATAAAACTGATGATGCAATAACAGTGCATTAACGGTGTAGTAATAAAATGCTGATGATGCAATAACAGTGCATTAACGGTGTAGTAATAAAATGCTGATGATGCAATAACAGTGCATTAACGGTGTAGTAATAAAACTGATGATGCAATAACAGTGCATTAATGGTGTAGTAATAAAACTGATGATGCAATAACAGTGCATTAATGGTGTAGTAATAAAACTGATGATGCAATAACAGTGCATTAATGGTGTAGTAATAAAACTGATCGTTTAAATAGTCTGCTGTATTCTTTTGAATTTAAACATGTCTCTTTTACACTCTATTGGATTTCATCATGCCCACTTTTCTGAAGAATTTGGTAATGTCCGATTGCCTAGAATATACACGGGAAAGATGAATTTTACTAATACAATGGTCCATTGTTGTCATTGCGGGTAACACTTGGTTAGAATTTTCCTGAGCTTCCAAGATCAAACTAATTATTGACATGTTTAAGTTTGCCTAAATATGTTAATTGGATCGCAATTATTAGGATGAGCCATTTATCAATGATTGGTCGATTGCCTGTAATGACCATACTGTCACTGTAAACACCTTCAACAATCTTTATTGATTGTTTGTTTGCACAGGCACGGTGGTCCGTTTTAAATCAGGTAAATTTGCCGAATGAAATTCGCATTTTGGCGAAAAAGTGGCATTTTAACATAACGAGTGTTAAATACTGCACATTTATACTGAAGGGACCAACAAATAAATTTGATATGACGAAAAATTTGACTTAACGAAATATCTATGTAAAATGATAGTGTCTGTGACTTCGAGATAACCGGAGAAATCGACATAACCGACTTTGACATAATGGTTGTAGACTGTATATAGGCGATTAGGGTATACAAATATTACACAAAACAAAAATAACATCATCTACACTGATGCTCCAAACACAGACTAAATGTGTCAAGACCGAAAACTTCATTCTAGACAGCATTTAATATTTTGTGTACCTGGCCATACCGTATATTACAGGCCATAAGTCAATCTTTTTCTTATCCAGAAATGTGATGAAAGTAATATGTCGACTTATTTCGATAAAAACAACATTTGGGGGGCTTTGAAATAATTGTGTGTTTCTTTCATTTGCTTCTATTCTACAATTGGTTTACACAATTATTTACATTATAAACCACCGAAAAAGCTGAAACACAAACATCATAAATTATTGTTGTGCATCAGTGTTCTGCATCAGCATCACTGTTGTGCATCAGTGTTGTGCATCAGTGTTCTGCATCAGCATCAGTGTTGTGCATCAGCATCAGTGTTGTGCATCAGCATCAGTGTTGTGCATCAGTGTTGTGCATCAGTGTTGTGCATCAGCATCAGTGTTGTGCATCAGCATCAGTGTTGTGCATCAGTGTTGTGCATCAGCATCAGTGTTGTGCATCAGTGTTGTGCATCAGTGCTGTGCATCAGCATCAGTGTTGTGAATCAGTGTTGTGCATCAGTGTTGTGCATCAGCATCAGTGTTGAGCATCAGTGTTGTGCATCAGTGTTGTGCATCAGCATCAGTGTTGTGCATCAGCATCAGTGTTGTGCATCAGTGTTGTGCATCAGTGTTGTGCATCAGTGTTGTGCATCAGTGTTGTGCATCAGTGTTGTGCATCAGTGTCGTGCATCAGCATCAGTGTTGTGCATCAGTGTTGTGCATCAGCATCAGTGTTGTGCATCAGTGGTGTGCATCAGCATCAGTGTTGTGCATCAGTGTTGTGCATCAGTGTTGTGCATCAGTGTTGTGCATCAGTGTTGTGCATCAGTGTTGTGCATCAGTGTTGTGCATCAGCATCAGTGTTGTGCATCAGTGTTGTGCATCAGCATCAGTGTTGTGCATCAGTGTTGTGCATCAGTGTTGTGCATCAGCATCAGTGTTGTGCATCAGTGTTGTGCATCAGCATCAGTGTTGTGCATCAGTGCTGTGCATCAGTGTTGTGCATCAGTGTTGTGCATCAGTGTTGTGCATCAGTGTTGTGCATCAGCATCAGTGTTGTGCATCAGTGCTGTGCATCAGCATCAGTGTTGTGCATCAGTGTTGTGCATCAGCATCAGTGTTGTGCATCAGTGTTGTGCATCAGTGTTGTGCATCAGTGTTGTGCATCAGTTGTGTGCATCAGAATCAGTGTTGTGCATCAGTGTTGTGCATCAGCATCAGTGTTGTGCATCAGTGTTGTGCATCAGTGTTGTGCATCAGCATCAGTGTTGTGCATCAGTGTTGTGCATCAGCATCAGTGTTGTGCATCAGTGTTGTGCATCAGTGTTGTGCATCAGTGTTGTGCATCAGTGTTGTGCATCAGCATCAGTGTTGTGCATCAGTGTTGTGCATCAGCATCAGTGTTGTGCATCAGCATCAGTGTTGTGCATCAGCATCAGTGTTGTGCATCAGTGTTGTGCATCAGCATCAGTGTTGTGCATCAGCATCAGTGTTGTGCATCAGTGTTGTGCATCAGCATCAGTGTTGTGCATCAGCATCAGTGTTGTGCATCAGCATCAGTGTTGTGCATCAGCATCAGTGTTGTGCATCAGTGTTGTGCATCAGCATCAGTGTTGTGCATCAGCATCAGTGTTGTGCATCAGTGTTGTGCATCAGCATCAGTGTTGTGCATCAGCATCAGTGTTGTGCATCAGCATCAGTGTTGTGCATCAGCATCAGTGTTGTGCATCAGTGTTGTGCATCAGCATCAGTGTTGTGCATCAGCATCAGTGTTGTGCATCAGTGTTGTGCATCAGCATCAGTGTTGTGCATCAGCATCAGTGTTGTGCATCAGCATCAGTGTTGTGCATCAGCATCAGTGTTGTGCATCAGTGTTGTGCATCAGTGTTGTGCATCAGTGTTGTGCATCAGTGTTGTGCATCAGTGTTGTGCATCAGTGTTGTGGATCAGTGTTGTGCATCAGTGTTGTGCATCAGTGTTGTGCATCAGTGTTGTGCATCAGCATCAGTGTTGTGCATCAGTGTTGTGCATCAGCATCAGTGTTGTGCATCAGTGTTGTGCATCAGTGTTGTGCATCAGTGTTGTGCATCAGCATCAATGTTATGCATCAGTGTTGTGCATCAGCATCAGTGTTGTGCATCAGCATCAGTGTTGTGCATCAGTGTTGTGCATCAGTGTTGTGCATCAGTGTTGTGCATCAGCATCAGTGTTGTGCATCAGCATCAGTGTAGTGCATCAGCATCAGAGTAGTGCATCAGTGTTGTGCATCAGCATCAGTGTTGTGCATCAGCATCAGTGTTGTGCATCAGTGTTGTGCATCAGTGTTGTGCATCAGTGTGGTGCATCAGTGTTGTGCATCAGTGTTGTGCATCAGTGTTGTGCATCAGCATCAGTGTTGTGCATCAGTGTTGTGCATCAGCATCAGTGTTGTGCATCAGTGTTGTGCATCAGCATCAGTGGTGTGCATCAGTGTTCTGCATCAGCATCAGTGTTGTGCATCAGTGTTGTGCATCAGCATCAGTGTTGTGCATCAGTGTTGTGCATCAGCATCAGTGTTGTGCATAAGCATCAGTGTTGTGCATCAGTGTTGTGCATCAGTGTTGTGCATCAGTGTTGTGCATCAGTGTTGTGCATCAGTGTTGTGCATCAGTGTTGTGCATCAGTGTTGTGCATCAGCATCAGTGTTGTGCATCAGTGTTGTGCATCAGCATCAGTGTTGTGCATCAGTGTTGTGCATCAGCATCAGTATTGTGCATCAGTGTTGTGCATCAGTGTTGTGCATCAGTGTTGTGCATCAGTGTTGTGCATCAGTGTTGTGCATCAGCATCAGTGTTGTGCATCAGTGTTGTGCATCAGTGTTGTGCATCAGTGTTGTGCATCAGTGTTGTGCATCAGTGTTGTGCATCAGTGTTGTGGATCATTGTTGTGCATCAGTGTTGTGCATCAGTGTTGTGCATCAGCATCAGCATCAGTATTGTGCATCAGCATCAGTGTTGTGCATCAGTGTTGTGCATCAGTGTTGTGCATCAGCATCAGTGTTGTGCATCAGTGTTGTGCATCAGTGTTGTGCATCAGTGTTGTGCATCAGCATCAGTGTTGTGCATCAGTGTTGTGCATCAGCATCAGTGTTGTGCATCAGTGTTGTGCATCAGCATCAGTGTTGTGCATCAGCATCAGTGTTGTGCATCAGCATCAGTGTTGTGCATAAGTGTTGTGCATCAGCATCAGTGTTGTGCATCAGTGTTGTGCATCAGCATCAGTGTTGTGCATCAGTGCTGTGCATCAGTGTTGTGCATCAGTGTTGTGCATCAGCATCAGTGTTGTGCATCAGTGTTCTGCATTAGCATCAGTGTTGTGCATCAGTGTTGTGCATCAGCATCAGTGTTGTGCATCAGTGTTGTGCATCAGCATCAGTGTTGTGCATAAGCATCAGTGTTGTGCATCAGTGTTGTGCATCAGTGTTGTGCATCAGTGTTGTGCATCAGTGTTGTGCATCAGTGTTGTGCATCAGCATCAGTGTTGTGCATCAGTGTTGTGCATCAGTGTTGTGCATCAGCATCAGTGTTGTGCATCAGTGTTGTGCATCAGTGTTGTGCATCAGCATCAGTATTGTGCATCAGTGTTGTGCATCAGTGTTGTGCATCAGTGTTGTGCATCAGTGTTGTGCATCAGTGTTGTGCATCAGTGTTGTGCATCAGTGTTGTGCATCAGTGTTGTGCATCAGTGTTGTGCATCAGTGTTGTGGATCAGTGTTGTGCATCAGTGTTGTGCATCAGTGTTGTGCATCAGTGTTGTGCATCAGCATCAGTGTTGTGCATCAGTGTTGTGCATCAGTGTTGTGCATCAGTGTTGTGCATCAGCATCAGTGTTATGCATCAGTGTTGTGCATCAGCATCAGTGTTGTGCATCAGCATCAGTGTTGTGCATCAGTGTTGTGCATCAGTGTTGTGCATCAGTGTTGTGCATCAGCATCAGTGTTGTGCATCAGTGTTGTGCATCAGCATCAGTGTTGTGCATCAGTGTTGTGCATCAGCATCAGTGTTGTGCATCAGCATCAGTGTTGTGCATCAGCATCAGTGCTGTGCATCAGTGTTGTGCATCAGCATCAGTGTTGTGCATCAGTGTTGTGCATCAGCATCAGTGTTGTGCATCAGCATCAGTGTTGTGCATCAGTGTTGTGCATCAGTGTTGTGCATCAGCATCAGTGTTGTGCATCAGTGCTGTGCATCAGCATCAGTGTTGTGCATCAGTGTTGTGCATCAGCATCAGTGTTGTGCATCAGTGTTGTGCATCAGTGTTGTGCATCAGTGTTGTGGATCAGTGTTGTGCATCAATGTTGTGCATCAGTGTTGTGCATCAGTGTTGTGCATCAGTGTTGTGCATCAGCATCAGTGTTGTGCATCAGTGTTGTGCATCAGCATCAGTGTTGTGCATCAGTGTTGTGCATCAGTGTTGTGCATCAGTGTTGTGCATCAGCATCAATATTATGCATCAGTGTTGTGCATCAGCATCAGTGTTGTGCATCAGCATCAGTGTTGTGCATCAGTGTTGTGCATCAGTGTTGTGCATCAGTGTTGTGCATCAATGTTGTGCATCAGCATCAGTGTTGTGCATCAGTGTTGTGCATCAGCATCAGTGTTGTGCATCAGTGTTGTGCATCAGCATCAGTGTTGTGCATCAGTGTTGTGCATCAGCATCAGTGTTGTGCATCAGTGTTGTGCATCAGCATCAGTGTTGTGCATCAGTGTTGTGCATCAGTGTTGTGCATCAGTGTTGTGCATCAGCATCAGTGTTGTGCATCAGTGTTGTGCATCAGCATCAGTGTTGTGCATCAGTGTTGTGCATCAGTGTTGTGCATCAGTGTTGTGCATCAGTGTTGTGCATCAGCATCAGTGTTGTGCATCAGTGTTGTGCATCAGCATCAGTGTTGTGCATCAGTGTTGTGCATCAGCATCAGTGTTGTGCATCAGCATCAGTGTTGTGCATAAGTGTTGTGCATCAGCATCAGTGTTGTGCATCAGTGTTGTGCATCAGCATCAGTGTTGTGCATCAGCATCAGTGTTGTGCATCAGTGTTGTGCATCAGTGTTGTGCATCAGCATCAGTGTTGTGCATCAGTGCTGTGCATCAGCATCAGTGTTGTGCATCAGCATCAGTGTTGTGCATCAGTGTTGTGCATCAGCATCAGTGTTGTGCATCAGTGTTGTGCATCAGCATCAGTGTTGTGCATCAGTGCTGTGCATCAGTGTTGTGCATCAGTGTTGTGCATCAGTGTTGTGCATCAGGTTGTGCATCAGCTTCAGTGTTGTGCATCAGTGTTGTGCATCAGTGTTGTGCATCAGCATCAGTGTTGTGCATCAGCATCAGTGTTGTGCATCAGTGTTGTGCATCAGTGTTGTGCATCAGTGTTGTGCATCAGTGCTGTGCATCAGTGTTGTGCATCAGAATCAGTGTTGTGCATCAGTGTCGTGCATTAGTGTTGTGCATCAGCATCAGTGTTGTGCATCAGCATCAGTGTTGTGCATCAGTGTTGTGCATCAGTGTTGTGCATCAGCATCAGTGTTGTGCATGAGTGTTTTGCATCAGCATCAGTGTTGTGCATCAGCATCAGTGTTGTGCATCAGTGTTGTGCATCAGCATCAGTGTTGTGCATCAGATTCGTGCATCAGTGTTGTGCATCAGCATCAGTGTTGTGCATCAGCATCAGTGTTGTGCATCAGCATCAGTGTTGTGCATCAGTGTTGTGCATCAGTATTGTGCATCAGTGTTGTGCATCAGTGTTGTGCATCAGTGTTGTGCATCAGTGTTGTGCATCAGTGTTGTGCATCAGCATCAGTGTTGTGCATCAGCATCAGTGTAGTGCATCAGCATCAGTGTAGTGCATCAGTGTTGTGCATCAGCATCAGTGTTGTGCATCAGCATCAGTGTTGTGCATCAGTGCTGTGCATCAGTGTTGTGCATCAGTGTTGTGCATCAGTGTTGTGCATCAGTGTTGTGCATCAGTGTTGTGCATCAGCATCAGTGTTGTGCATCAGCATCAGTGTTGTGCATCAGTGTTGTGCATCAGCATCAGTGTTGTGCATCAGTGTTCTGCATCAGCATCAGTGTTGTGCATCAGTGTTGTGCATCAGATCAGTGTTGTGCATCAGTGTTGTGCATCAGCATCAGTGTTGTGCATAAGCATCAGTGTTGTGCATCAGTGTTGTGCATCAGTGTTGTGCATCAGTGTTGTGCATCAGTGTTGTGCATCAGTGTTGTGCATCAGCATCAGTGTTGTGCATCAGTGTTGTGCATCAGTGTTGTACATCAGTGTTGTGCATCAGCATCAGTGTTGTGCATCAGTGTTGTGCATCAGTGTTGTGCATCAGTGTTGTGCATCAGCATCAGTATTGTGCATCAGTGTTGTGCATCAGTGTTGTGCATCAGTGTTGTGCATCAGTGTTGTGCATCAGTGTTGTGCATCAGTGTTGTGCATCAGTGTTGTGCATCAGTGTTGTGCATCAGTGTTGTGCATCAGTGTTGTCCATCAGTGTTGTGCATCAGTGTTGTGCATCAGTGTTGTGCATCAGTGTTGTGCATCAGCATCACTGTTGTGCATCAGTGTTGTGCATCAGTGTTGTGCATCAGTGTTGTGCATCAGCATCAGTGTTATGCATCAGTGCTGTGCATCAGCATCAGTGTTGTGCATCAGCATCAGTGTTGTGCATCAGTGTTGTGCATCAGTGTTGTGCATCAGTGTTGTGCATCAGCATCAGTGTTGTGCATCAGTGTTGTGCATCAGCATCAGTGTTGTGCATCAGCATCAGTGTTGTGCATCAATGTTGTGCATCAGCATCAGTGTTGTGCATCAGTGTTGTGCATCAGCATCAGTGTTGTGCATCAGCATCAGTGTTGTGCATCAGCATCAGTGTTGTGCATCAGTGTTGTGCATCAGCATCAGTGTTGTGCATCAGCATCAGTGTTGTGCATCAGTGTTGTGCATCAGCATCAGTGTTGTGCATCAGCATCAGTGTTGTGCATCAGCATCAGTGTTGTGCATCAGCATCAGTGTTGTGCATCAGTGTTGTGCATCAGCATCAGTGTTGTTCATCAGTGTTGTGCATCAGCATCAGTGTTGTGCATCAGTGCTGTGCATCAGTGTTGTGCATCAGAATCAGTGTTGTGCATCAGTGTCGTGCATTAGTGTTGTGCATCAGCATCAGTGTTGTGCATCAGCATCAGTGTTGTGCATCAGTGTTGTGCATCAGTGTTGTGCATCAGCATCAGTGTTGTGCATGAGTGTTTTGCATCAGCATCAGTGTTGTGCATCAGCATCAGTGTTGTGCATCAGCATCAGTGTTGTGCATCAGATTCGTGCATCAGTGTTGTGCATCAGCATCAGTGTTGTGCATCAGCATCAGTGTTGTGCATCAGCATCAGTGTTGTGCATCAGGTTGTGCATCAGTATTGTGCATCAGTGTTGTGCATCAGTGTTGTGCATCAGTGTTGTGCATCAGTGTTGTGCATCAGTGTTGTGCATCAGCATCAGTGTTGTGCATCAGCATCAGTGTAGTGCATCAGCATCAGTGTAGTGCATCAGTGTTGTGCATCAGCATCAGTGTTGTGCATCAGCATCAGTGTTGTGCATCAGTGTTGTGCATCAGTGTTGTGCATCAGTGTTGTGCATCAGTGTTGTGCATCAGTGTTGTGCATCAGTGTTGTGCATCAGCATCAGTGTTGTGCATCAGTGTTGTGCATCAGCATCAGTGTTGTGCATCAGTGTTCTGCATCAGCATCAGTGTTGTGCATCAGAGTTGTGCATCAGCATCAGTGTTGTGCATCAGTGTTGTGCATCAGCATCAGTGTTGTGCATAAGCATCAGTGTTGTGCATCAGTGTTGTGCATCAGTGTTGTGCATCAGTGTTGTGCATCAGTGTTGTGCATCAGTGTTGTGCATCAGCATCAGTGTTGTGCATCAGCATCAGTGTAGTGCATCAGCATCAGTGTAGTGCATCAGTGTTGTGCATCAGCATCAGTGTTGTGCATCAGCATCAGTGTTGTGCATCAGTGCTGTGCATCAGTGTTGTGCATCAGTGTTGTGCATCAGTGTTGTGCATCAGTGTTGTGCATCAGCATCAGTGTTGTGCATCAGCATCAGTGTTGTGCATCAGTGTTGTGCATCAGCATCAGTGTTGTGCATCAGTGTTCTGCATCAGCATCAGTGTTGTGCATCAGTGTTGTGCATCAGCATCAGTGTTGTGCATCAGTGTTGTGCATCAGCATCAGTGTTGTGCATAAGCATCAGTGTTGTGCATCAGTGTTGTGCATCAGTGTTGTGCATCAGTGTTGTGCATCAGTGTTGTGCATCAGTGTTGTGCATCAGCATCAGTGTTGTGCATCAGTGTTGTGCATCAGTGTTGTACATCAGTGTTGTGCATCAGCATCAGTGTTGTGCATCAGTGTTGTGCATCAGTGTTGTGCATCAGTGTTGTGCATCAGCATCAGTATTGTGCATCATTGTTGTGCATCAGTGTTGTGCATCAGTGTTGTGCATCAGTGTTGTGCATCAGTGTTGTGCATCAGTGTTGTGCATCAGTGTTGTGCATCAGTGTTGTCCATCAGTGTTGTGGATCAGTGTTGTGCATCAGTGTTGTGCATCAGTGTTGTGCATCAGTGTTGTGCATCAGCATCATGTTGTGCATCAGCATCACTGTTGTGCATCAGTGTTGTGCATCAGTGTTGTGCATCAGTGTTGTGCATCAGCATCAGTGTTATGCATCAGTGCTGTGCATCAGCATCAGTGTTGTGCATCAGCATCAGTGTTGTGCATCAGTGTTGTGCATCAGTGTTGTGCATCAGCATCAGTGTTGTGCATCAGCATCAGTGTTGTGCATCAGCATCAGTGTTGTGCATCAGCATCAGTGTTGTGCATCAATGTTGTGCATCAGCATCAGTGTTGTGCATCAGTGTTGTGCATCAGCATCAGTGTTGTGCATCAGCATCAGTGTTGTGCATCAGCATCAGTGTTGTGCATCAGTGTTGTGCATCAGCATCAGTGTTGTGCATCAGCATCAGTGTTGTGCATCAGTGTTGTGCATCAGCATCAGTGTTGTGCATCAGCATCAGTGTTGTGCATCAGCATCAGTGTTGTGCATCAGCATCAGTGTTGTGCATCAGTGTTGTGCATCAGCATCAGTGTTGTTCATCAGTGTTGTGCATCAGCATCAGTGTTGTGCATCAGTGCTGTGCATCAGTGTTGTGCATCAGAATCAGTGTTGTGCATCAGTGTCGTGCATTAGTGTTGTGCATCAGCATCAGTGTTGTGCATCAGCATCAGTGTTGTGCATCAGTGTTGTGCATCAGTGTTGTGCATCAGCATCAGTGTTGTGCATGAGTGTTTTGCATCAGCATCAGTGTTGTGCATCAGCATCAGTGTTGTGCATCAGCATCAGTGTTGTGCATCAGATTCGTGCATCAGTGTTGTGCATCAGCATCAGTGTTGTGCATCAGCATCAGTGTTGTGCATCAGCATCAGTGTTGTGCATCAGTGTTGTGCATCAGTATTGTGCATCAGTGTTGTGCATCAGTGTTGTGCATCAGTGTTGTGCATCAGTGTTGTGCATCAGTGTTGTGCATCAGCATCAGTGTTGTGCATCAGCATCAGTGTAGTGCATCAGCATCAGTGTAGTGCATCAGTGTTGTGCATCAGCATCAGTGTTGTGCATCAGCATCAGTGTTGTGCATCAGTGTTGTGCATCAGTGGTGTGCATCAGTGTTGTGCATCAGTGTTGTGCATCAGTGTTGTGCATCAGTGTTGTGCATCAGTGTTGTGCATCAGCATCAGTGTTGTGCATCAGCATCAGTGTTGTGCATCAGTGTTGTGCATCAGCATCAGTGTTGTGCATCAGTGTTCTGCATCAGCATCAGTGTTGTGCATCAGAGTTGTGCATCAGCATCAGTGTTGTGCATCAGTGTTGTGCATCAGCATCAGTGTTGTGCATAAGCATCAGTGTTGTGCATCAGTGTTGTGCATCAGTGTTGTGCATCAGTGTTGTGCATCAGTGTTGTGCATCAGTGTTGTGCATCAGCATCAGTGTTGTGCATCAGTGTTGTGCATCAGTGTTGTGCATCAGCATCAGTGTTGTGCATCAGTGTTGTGCATCAGTGTTGTGCATCAGCATCAGTGTTGTGCATC
This sequence comes from Archivesica marissinica, assembly GCA_014843695.1. Lineage (NCBI taxonomy): Eukaryota > Metazoa > Mollusca > Bivalvia > Venerida > Vesicomyidae > Archivesica > Archivesica marissinica. The sequence continues at coordinate 38,478,858 of CM026404.1, read as the reverse complement.
AGTGTTGTGCATCAGTGTTGTGCATCAGTGTTGTGCATCAGTGTTGTGCATCAGTGTTGTGCATCAGCATCAGTGTTGTGCATCAGTGTTGTGCATCAGTGTTGTGCATCAGTGTTGTGCATCAGTGTTGTGCATCAGTGTTGTGCATCAGTGTTGTGCATCAGTGTTGTGCATCAGTGTTGTGCATCAGTGTTGTGCATCAGATCAGTGTTGTGCATCAGCATCAGTGTTGTGCATCAGTGTTGTGCATCAGTGTTGTGCATCAGTGTTGTGCATCAGTGTTGTGCATCAGCATCAGTGTTATGCATCAGTGCTGTGCATCAGCATCAGTGTTGTGCATCAGCATCAGTGTTGTGCATCAGTGTTGTGCATCAGTGTTGTGCATCAGTGTTGTGCATCAGCATCAGTGTTGTGCATCAGTGTTGTGCATCAGCATCAGTGTTGTGCATCAGCATCAGTGTTGTGCATCAGTGTTGTGCATCAGCATCAGTGTTGTGCATCAGTGTTGTGCATCAGCATCAGTGTTGTGCATCAGCATCAGTGTTGTGCATCAGCATCAGTGTTGTGCATCAGCATCAGTGTTGTGCATCAGTGTTGTGCATCAGCATCAGTGTTGTGCATCAGTGTTGTGCATCAGCATCAGTGTTGTGCATCAGTGTTGTGCATCAGCATCAGTGTTGTGCATCAGTGTTGTGCATCAGCATCAGTGTTGTGCATCAGCATCAGTGTTGTGCATCAGCATCAGTGTTGTGCATCAGTGTTGTGCATCAGCATCAGTGTTGTGCATCAGTGTTGTGCATCAGCATCAGTGTTGTGCATCAGCATCAGTGTTGTGCATCAGTGTTGTGCATCAGTGTTGTGCATCAGCATCAGTGTTGTGCATCAGTGCTGTGCATCAGCATCAGTGTTGTGCATCAGTGTTGTGCATCAGCATCAGTGTTGTGCATCAGTGTGTGCATCAGCATCAGTGTTGTGCATCAGTGATGTGCATCAGTGTTGTGCATCAGTGTTGTGCATCAGTGTTGTGCATCAGCATCAGTGTTGTGCATCAGCATCAGTGTTGTGCATCAGTGTTGTGCATCAGTGTTGTGCATCAGTGTTGTGCATCAGTGTTGTGCATCAGCATCAGTGTTGTGCATCAGTGTTGTGCATCAGCATCAGTGTTGTGCATCAGTGTTGTGCATCAGCATCAGTGTTGTGCATCAGCATCAGTGTTGTGCATCAGTGTTGTGCATCAGTGTTGTGCATCAGTGTTGTGCATCAGCATCAGTGTTGTGCATCAGTGTCGTGCATCAGTGTTGTGCATCAGCATCAGTGTTGTGCATCAGCATCAGTGTTGTGCATCAGTGTTGTGCATCAGTGGTGTGCATCAGTGTTGTGCATCAGTGTTGTGCATCAGTGTTGTGCATCAGTGTTGTGCATCAGTGTTGTGCATCAGTGTTGTGCATCAGTGTTGTGCATCAGTGTTGTGCATCAGTGTTGTGCATCAGCATCAGTGTTGTGCATCAGCATCAGTGTTGTGCATCAGTGTTGTGCATCAGTGTGTGCATCAGTGTTGTGCATCAGTGTTGTGCATCAGTGTTGTGCATCAGCATCAGTGTTGTGCATCAGCATCAGTGTTGTGCATCAGTGTTGTGCATCAGTGTTGTGCATCAGCATCAGTGTTGTGCATCAGTGTTGTGCATCAGTGTTGTGCATCAGTGTTGTGCATCAGCATCAGTGTTGTGCATCAGTGCTGTGCATCAGCATCAGTGTTGTGCATCAGTGTTGTGCATCAGCATCAGTGTTGTGCATCAGTGTTGTGCATCAGTGTTGTGCATCAGTGTTGTGCATCAGTTGTGTGCATCAGAATCAGTCTTGTGCATCAGTGTTGTGCATCAGCATCAGTGTTGTTCATCAGTGTTGTGCATCAGTGTTGTGCATCAGTGTTGTGCATCAGCATCAGTGTTGTGCATCAGAATCAGTGTTGTGCATCAGTGTTGTGCATCAGTGTTGTGCATCAGTGTTGTGCATCAGCATCAGTGTTTGCATCAGTGTTGTGCATCAACATCAGTGTTGTGCATCAGTGCTGTGCATCAGTGTTGTGCATCAGTGTTGTGCATCAGTGTTGTGCATCAGTGTTGTGCATCAGCATCAGTGTTGTGCATCAGCATCAGTGTTGTGCATCAGTGTTGTGCATCAGCATCAGTGTTGTGCATCAGTATCAGTATTTTTGCATCAGTGTTGTGCATCAGCATCAATGTTGTGCATCAGTGTTGTGCATCAGTGTTGTGCATCAGTGTTGTGCATCAGTGTTGTGCATCAGTGTTGTGCATCAGTTTTGTGCATCAGAATCAGTGTTGTGCATCAGTGTTGTGCATCAGCATCAGTGTAGTGCATCAGTGTTGTGCATCAGTGTTGTGCATCAGTGTTGTGCATCAGCATCAGTGTTGTGCATCAGTGTTTTGCATCAGTGTTGTGCATCAGCATCAGTGTTGTGCATCAGTGTTGTGCATCAGCATCAGTGTTGTGCATCAGTGTTGTGCATCAGTGTTGTGCATCAGTTTTGTGCATCAGAATCAGTGTTGTGCATCAGTGTTGTGCATCAGCATCAGTGTTGTGCATCAGTGTTGTGCATCAGTGTTGTGCATCAGCATCAGTGTTGTGCATCAGTGTTGTGCATCAGCATCAGTGTTGTGCATCAGTGCTGTGCATCAGTGTTGTGCATCAGTGTTGTGCATCAGTGTTGTGCATCAGTGTTGTGCATCAGCATCAGTGTTGTGCATCAGTGTTGTGCATCAGTGTTGTGCATCAGTTTTGTGCATCAGTGTTGTGCATCAGTGTTGTACATCAGTGTTGTGGATCAGTGTTGTGGATCAGTGTTGTGCATCAGTGTTGTGCATCAGTGTTGTGCATCAGTGTTGTGCATCAGCATCAGTGTTGTGCATCAGTGTTGTGCATCAGTGTTGTGCATCAGCATCAGTGTATGATTGGTAGTGGATTCAAGTCAACCTCAAATTGAGCCAAGTTTCATTCAACAATGAGAGAAGAAACCATTATCATACTGAATATCATAAGTCCACAAAGTACCCTCGGCCTTTGGCCGAGGTCCATATATGGCAGAGATCGACCTATGGCAGAGATCGACTTATGGCCAAGGTCGACTTATGGCAGAGATCGTCCTATGACCAAGGTCCATATATGGCAGAGATCGACCTATGGCAGAGATCGACGTATGGCCAAGGTCGACTTATGACAGAGATCGACCTATGGCAGAGATCGACTTATGGCCAAGTTCGACTTATGGCAGAGATCGACCTATGGCCGAGCTCCATATATGGCAGAGATCGACCTATGGCAGAGATCGACTTATGGCCAAGGTCGACTTATGGCAGAGATCGACCTATGGCAGAGATCGACTTATGGCCTGGAATAAACAGTATAACAGTCAGTACAAAAATGTTAATTAATCTAACATTATCGAAATTTAGACTAATTATTGTTTTAAGGGTGTGGGTATTTATTCGATAACCTGTGTTGAACGAAAATAAGGCAAATTGATGATAAATGTTTAAATTTTGTTTTGTCACAGAAAAATGGTGGAATCTAACAGTCGCCTTCGTGTAAATGCTGATAGGTCAATTGAAGTTTTGTCAGCGACGATAGAGGATGATGGGATATATGCATGTCATGTGATGGGAAACAATGGCCATCCAACAATCTATCAATATGTACTCCAAGTTCAAGGTAATATCAAAGGTCGCTGTAATTCCTGTAAGTCAGAACAGCAAATTATAAGAGCATGTTTACTGACAGACTCATAAATTATAAGTGCATGTTTACTGGCAGTGTCATAAATTATAAGTGCATGTTTACTGGCAGACTCATACATTATAAGTGCATGTTTACTGGCAGACTCATAATTTATAAGTGCATGTTTACTGACCGACTCATACATTATAAGTACATGTTTACTGGCAGACTCATAAATTATAAGTGCATGTTTACTGGCAGACTCATACATTATAAGTACATGTTTACTGGCAGACTCATAATTTATAAATACATGTGTACAGGCAGACTCATACATTATAAGTGCATGTTTACTGGCAGACTCATACATTTTAAGTGCATGTTTACTGGCAGACTCATAAATTATAAGTACATGTTTACTGGCAGTGTCATGAATTATAAGTGCATGTTTACTGGCAGACTCATAAATTATAAGTACATGTTTACTGGCAGTGTTATGAATTATAAGTGCATGTTTACTGGCAGACTCATAAATTATAAGTACATGTTTACTGGCAGTGTCATGAATTATAAGTGCATGTTTACTGGCAGACTCATAAATTATAAGTACATGTTTACTGGCAGTGTCATGAATTATAAGTGCATGTTTACTGGCAGACTCATAAATTATAAGTACATGTTTACTGGCAGACTCATAATTTATAAGTGCATGTTTACTGGCAGACTCAAATTATAAGTGCATGTTTACTGGCAGACTCATAAATTATAAGTGCATGTTCACTGGCAGTCTGGCAGTGTCATAAATTATAAACGCATGTTTACTGGCAGTATCATAAATTATAAATACATGTTTACTGGCAGTGTCATAAATTATAAGTACATGTTTACTGGCAGTGTCATAAATTATAAGTACATGTTTACTGGCAGTGTCATAAATTATAAGTACATGTTTACTGGCAGACTCATAAATTATAAGTACATGTTTACTGGCAGACTCATAAATTATAAGTGCATGTTTACTGGCAGTGTCATAAATTATAAGTACATGTTTACTGGCAGACTAATAAATTATAAATACACGTTTACTGGCAGTGTCATAAATTATAAGTGCATGTTTACTGGCGGTATCATATATTATAAGTACATGTTTACTGGCAGTGTCATAAATTATAAGTGCATGTTTACTGGCAGTGTCATAAATTATAAGTGGCATGTTTACTGGCAGTGTCATAAATTATAAGTGGCATGTTTACTGGCAGTGTCATAAATTATAAGTACATGTTTATTAGCAGTGTCATGAATTATAAGTGCACGTTTACTGGCAGACTCATAAATTATAAGTACATGTTTACTGGCAGACTCATAAATTATAAGTACATGTTTACTGGCAGACTCATAAATTATAAGTACCTATTTACTGACAGTGTCATAAATTATAAGTGCATGTTTACTGGCAGTGTCATAAATTATAAGTACCTGTTTACTGACAGTGTCATATATTATAAGTGCATGTTTACTGAAATTGTCATAAATTATAAGTGCATGTTTACTGGCAGACTCATACATTATAAGTGCATGTCTACTGGCAGACTCATACATTATAAGTGCATGTTTACTGGCAGACTCATAATTTATAAGTGCATGTTTACTGGCAGACTCATACATTATAAGTACATGTTTACTGGCAGACTCATAAATTATAAGTGCATGTTTACTGGCAGACTCATACATTATAAGTACATGTTTACTGGCAGACTCATAATTTATACATACATGTGTACAGGCAGACTCATCAATTATAAGTGCATGTTTACTGGCAGACTCATAAATTATAAGTGCATGTTTACTGGCAGTGTCATAAATTATAGGTACATGGTTACTGGCAGTGTCATACATTATAAGTACATGTTTACTGGCAGACTCATAAATTATAATTACATGTGTACTGGCAGACTCATAAATTATAAGTGCATGTTTACTGGCAGTGTCATAAATTACAAGTAAATGTTTACTGGCAGACTCATAAATTATAATTACATGTGTACTGGCAGACTCATAAATTATAAGTACATGTTTACTGGCAGACTCAGAAATTATAAGTGCATGTTTACTGGCAGTGTCATAAATTATAACTACATGTTTACTGGCAGACTCATAAATTATAAGTACATGTTTACTGGCAGACTCATAAATTATAATTACATGTTTAGTGGTAGATTCATAAATTATAAGTACATGTTTACTGGCAGTGTCATAAATTATAAGTACATGTTTAATGGCAGACTCAAAAATTATAAGTACATGTATACTGGCAGTTACATAAATTATAAGTACATGTTTACTGGCAGTGTCATAAATTATAAGTGCATGTTTACTGGCAATGTCATAAATTATAAGTGGCATGTTTACTGGCAGTGTCATACATTATAAGTAGCATATTTACTGGAAGTGTCATAAATAATAAGTACATGTTTACTGGCAGTGTCATGAATTATAAGTGCACGTTTACTGGCAGACTCATAAATTATAAGTACATGTTTACTGGCAGACTCATAAATTATAAGTGCATGTCTAATGGCAGTGTCATAAATTATAAGTACATGTTTACTGGCAGTGTCATACATTATAAGTACATGTTTACTCATAAATTATAAGTACATGTTTACTGGCAGATTCATAAATTATAAGTACATGTTTACTGGCAGTGTCATAAATTATAAGTACACGTTTACTGGCAGACTCATAAATTATAAGTGCATGTTTACTGGCAGTGTCATAAATTATAAGTTCATGTTTAATGGCAGACTCAACAATTATAAGTACATGTTTAATGGCAGACTGAACAATTATAAGTACATGTTTACTGGCAGTGTCATAAATTATAAGTACATGTATACTGGCAGTGTCATAAATTATAAGTACACGTTTACTGGCAGACTCATAAATTATAAGTACATGTTTATTGGCAGTGCCATAAATTATAAGTGCATGTTTACTGGCAGTGTCATAAATTATAAGTACATGTTTACTGGCAGTGTCATAAATTATAAGTGCATGTTTACTGCCAGTGTCATAAATTATAAGTGGCATGTTTACTGGCAGTGTCATAAATTATAAGTAGCATGTTTACTGGCAGTGTCATAAATAATAAGTACATGTTTACTGGCAGTGTCATGAATTATAAGTGCACGTTTACTGGCAGACTCATAAATTATAAGTACATGTTTACTGGCAGACTCATAAATTATAAGTGCATGTTTACTGGCAGTGTCATAAATTATAAGTACATGTTTACTGGCAGACTCATAAATTATAAGTGCATGTTTGTCCGAAGTGTCATGAATTATAAGTGCATGTTTGCTGGCAGTGTTATAAATTATAAGTGCATGTTTGCTGGCAGTGTCATAAATTATAAGTGGCATGTTTGCTGGCAGTGTCATAAATTATAAGTGCATGTTTGCCCGAAGTGTCATGAATAATAAGTGCATGTTTGCTGGCAGTGTCATAAATTATAAGTGCATGTTTACTGGCAGTGTCATAACTTATAAGTACATGTTTACTGGCAGACTCATAAATTATAAGTGCATGTTTGCTGGCAGTGTCATGAATTGTAAGTGCATATTTACTGGCAGACTCATAAATTATAATTGCATGTTTACTGGCAGTGTCATGAATTATAATTGCATGTTTACTGGAAGACTCATAAATTATAATTGCATGTTTACTGGCATACTCATAAATTATAAGTACATGTTTAATGGTAGACTCATAAATTATAAGTGCATGTTTACTGGCAGTATCATAAATTATAAGTAGCATGTTTACTGGCAGACTCGTAAATTATAAGTACATGTTTACTGGCAGACTCATAAATTATAAGTACCTGTTTACTGACAGTGTCATAAATTATAAGTGCATGTTTACTGGCAATGTCATGAATTATAAGTGCATGTTTGCTGGCAGTGTCATAAATTATAAGTACCTGTTTACTGACAGTGTCATAAATTATAAGTGCATGTTTACTGACAGTGTCATAAATTATAAGTGCATGTTTACTGGCAGTATCAACAATTATAAGTGGCATGTTTACTGGCAGATACATAACTTATAAGTACATGTTTACTGGCAGTGTCATAAATTATAAGTACATGTTTACTGGCAGTGTCATGAATTATAAGTACATGTTTACTGGCAGTGTCATAAATTATAAGTACATGTTTACTGGCAGTGTCATCAATTATAAGTGGCATGTTTACTGGCAGTGTCATAAATTATAAGTACATGTTTACTGGCAGTGTCATGAATTATAAGTTCACGTTTACTGGCAGACTCATAAATTATAAGTGCATGTTTACTGGCAGTGTCATAAATTATAAGTGGCATGTTTACTGGCAGTGTCATAAATTATAAGTACATGTATACTGGCAGTGTCATAAATTATAAGTACATGTTTAATGGCAGACTGAACAATTATAAGTACATGTTTACTGGCAGTGTCATAAATTATAAGTACATGTATACTGGCAGTGTCATAAATTATAAGTACATGTTTACTGGCAGACTCATAAATTATAAGTACATGTTTATTGGCAGTGCCATAAATTATAAGTGCATGTTTACTGGCAGTGTCATAAATTATAAGTACATGTTTACTGGCAGTGTCATAAATTATAAGTGCATGTTTACTGCCAGTGTCATAAATTATAAGTGGCATGTTTACTGGCAGTGTCATAAATTATAAGTAGCATGTTTACTGGCAGTGTCATAAATAATAAGTACATGTTTACTGGCAGTGTCATGAATTATAAGTGCACGTTTACTGGCAGACTCATAAATTATAAGTACATGTTTACTGGCAGACTCATAAATTATAAGTGCATGTTTACTGGCAGTGTCATAAATTATAAGTACATGTTTACTGGCAGACTCATAAATTATAAGTGCATGTTTGTCCGAAGTGTCATGAATTATAAGTGCATGTTTGCTGGCAGTGTTATAAATTATAAGTGCCAGTTTGCTGGCAGTGTCATAAATTATAAGTGGCATGTTTGCTGGCAGTGTCATAAATTATAAGTGCATGTTTGCCCGAAGTGTCATGAATAATAAGTGCATGTTTGCTGGCAGTGTCATAAATTATAAGTGCATGTTTGCTGGCAGTGTCATAAATTATAAGTGCATGTTTGCTGGCAGTGTCATAAATTATAAGTGCATGTTTACTGGCAGTGTGATAAATTATAAGTACATGTTTACTGGCAGACTCATAAATTATAAGTGCATGTTTGCTGGCAGTGTCATGAATTATAAGTGCATGTTTACTGGCAGACTCATAAATTATAATTGCATGTTTACTGGCAGTGTCATGAATTATAATTGCATGTTTACTGGAAGACTCATAAATTATAGTTGCATGTTTACTGGCATACTCATAAATTATAAGTACATGTTTAATGGTAGACTCATAAATTATAAGTGCATGTTTACTGGCAGTATCATAAATTATAAGTAGCATGTTTACTGGCAGACTCGTAAATTATAAGTACATGTTTACTGGCAGACTCATAAATTATAAGTACCTGTTTACTGACAGTGTCATAAATTATAAGTGCATGTTTACTGGCAATGTCATGAATTATAAGTGCATGTTTGCTGGCAGTGTCATAAATTATAAGTACCTGTTTACTGACAGTGTCATAAATTATAAGTGCATGTTTACTGACAGTGTCATAAATTATAAGTGCATGTTTACTGGCAGTATCAACAATTATAAGTGGCATGTTTACTGGCAGATACATAAATTATAAGTACAGGTTTACTGGCAGTGTCATAAATTATAAGTACATGTTTACTGGCAGTGTCATAAATTATAAGTACATGTTTACTGGCAGTGTCATGAATTATAAGTACATGTTTACTGGCAGTGTCATAAATTATAAGTACATGTTTACTGGCAGTGTGATGAATTATAAGTACATGTTTACTGGCAGTGTAATAAATTATAAGTAAATGTTTACTGGCAGTGTCATAACTTATAAGTACATGTTTACTGGCAGTGTCATAAATTATAAGTACATGTTTACTGGCAGTGTCATAAATTATAAACGCATGGTTACTGTCAGATTCATAAATTATAAGTGCATGTTTGCTGGCAGTGTAATGAATTATAAGTGCATGTTTACTGGCAGTGTCATGAATTATAAGTGCATGTTTACTGACAGACTGATAAATTATAATTGCATGTTTACTGGCAGACTGATAAATTATAAGTACATGTTTACTGGCAGACTCATAAATTATAAGTACATGTTTACTGGCAGTATTATAAATTTTAAGTACATGTTTACTGGCAGACTCAAAAATTATAAGTACATGTTTACTGGCCGTGTCATAAATTATAAGTGCATGTTTACTGGCAGTATCATAACTTATAAGTACATGTATACTGGCAGTGTCATAAATTATAAGTACATGTTTACTGGCAGACTCATAAATTGTACATGTTTATTGGCAGTGCCATAAATTATAAGTGCATGTTTACTGGCAGTGTCATAAATTATAAGTGCATGTTTACTGGCAATGTCATGAATTATAAGTGCATGTTTGCTGGCAGTGTCATAAATTATAAGTACCTGTTTACTGACAGTGTCATAAATTATAAGTGCATGTTTACTGACAGTGTCATAAATTATAAGTGCATGTTTACTGGCAGTATCAACAATTATAAGTGGCATGTTTACTGGCAGATACATAAATTATAAGTACATGTTTACTGGCAGTGTCATAAATTATAAGTACATGTTTACTGGCAGTGTCATGAATTATAAGTACATGTTTACTGGCAGTGTCATCAATTATAAGTACATGTTTACTGGCAGTGTCATCAATTATAAGTGGCATGTTTACTGGCAGTGTCATAAATTATAAGTACATGTTTACTGGCAGTGTCATGAATTATAAGTGCACGTTTACTGGCAGACTCCTAAATTATAAGTGCATGTTTACTGGCAGTGTCATAAATTATAAGTGGCATGTGTACTGGCAGTGTCATAAATTATAAGTACATGTTTACTGGCAGTGTGATGAATTATAAGTACATGTTTACTGGCAGTGTCATAAATTATAAGTAAATGTTTACTGGCAGTGTCATAAATTATAAGTACATGTTTACTGGCAGTGTCATAAATTATAAGTACATGTTTACTGGCAGTGTCATAAATTATAAACGCATGGTTACTGTCAGATTCATAAATTATAAGTGCATGTTTGCTGGCAGTGTAATGAATTATAAGTGCATGTTTACTGGCAGTGTCATGAATTATAAGTGCATGTTTACTGACATACTGATAAATTATAATTGCATGTTTACTGGCAGACTGATAAATTATAAGTACATGTTTACTGGCAGACTCATAAATTATAAGTACATGTTTACTGGCAGTATTATAAATTATAAGTACATGTTTACTGGCAGACTCAAAAATTATAAGTACATGTTTACTGGCCGTGTCATAAATTATAAGTGCATGTTTACTGGCAGTATCATAACTTATAAGTACATGTATACTGGCAGTGTCATAAATTATAAGTACATGTTTACTGGCAGACTCATAAATTGTACATTTTTATTGGCAGTGCCATAAATTATAAGTGCATGTTTACTGGCAGTGTCATAAATTATAAGTGGCATGTTTACTGGCAGTGTCATAAATTATAAGTACATGTTTACTGGCAGTGTCATAAATTATAAGTGCATGTTTACTGGCAGTGTCATAAATTATAAGTACATGTTTACTGGCAGTGTCATAAATTATAAGTGCATGTTTACTGGCAGTGTCATAAATTATAAGTGCATGTTTACTGGCAGTGTCATAAATTATAAGTAGCATGTTTACTGGCAGTGTCATAAATAATAAGTACATGTTTACTGGCAGTGTCATGAATTATAAGTGCACGTTTACTGGCAGACTCATAAATTATAAGTACATGTTTACTGGCAGACTCATAAATTATAAGTACATGTTTACTGGCAGACTCATAAATTATAAGTGCATGTTTACTGGCAGTGTCATAAATTATAAGTACATGTTTACTGGCAGACTCATAAATTATAAGTGCATGTTTGCCCAAAGTGTCATGAATTATAAGTGCATGTTTGCTGGCAGTGTCATAAATTATAAGTGCATGTTTGCTGGCAGTGTCATAAATTATAAGTGCATGTTTGCCCGAAGTGTCATGAATCATAAGTGCATGTTTGCTGGCAGTGTCATAAATTATAAGTGCATATTTGCTGGCAGTGTCATAAATTATAAGTGCATGTTTACTGGCAGTGTCATAAATTATAAGTACATGTTTACTGGCAGACTCATAAATTATAAGTGCATGTTTGCTGGCAGTGTCATGAATTATAAGTGCATGTTTACTGGCAGACTCATAAATTATAATTGCATGTTTACTGGCAGTGTCATGAATTATAATTGCATGTTTACTGGCAGACTCATAAATTATAATTGCATGTTTACTGGCATACTCATACATTATAAGTACATGTTTACTGGCAGACTCATAATTTATACATACATGTGTACAGGCAGACTCATAAATTATAAGTGCATGTTTACTGGCAGACTCATAAATTATAAGTGCATGTTTACTGGCAGTGTCATAAATTATAGGTACATGGTTACTGGCAGTGTCATACATTATAAGTACATGTTTACTGGCAGACTCATAAATTATAATTACATGTGTACTGGCAGACTCATAAATTATAAGTGCATGTTTACTGGCAGTGTCATAAATTACAAGTAAATGTTTACTGGCAGACTCATAAATTATAATTACATGTGTACTGGCAGACTCATAAATTATAAGTACATGTTTACTGGCAGACTCAGAAATTATAAGTGCATGTTTACTGGCAGTGTCATAAATTATAACTACATGTTTACTGGCAGACTCATAAATTATAAGTACATGTTTACTGGCAGACTCATAAATTATAAGTACATGTTTAGTGGTAGATTCATAAATTATAAGTACATGTTTACTGGCAGTGTCATAAATTATAAGTACATGTTTAATGGCAGACTCAAAAATTATAAGTACATGTATACTGGCAGTTACATAAATTATAAGTACATGTTTACTGGCAGTGTCATAAATTATAAGTGCATGTTTACTGGCAATGTCATAAATTATAAGTGGCATGTTTACTGGCAGTGTCATACATTATAAGTAGCATATTTACTGGAAGTGTCATAAATAATAAGTACATGTTTACTGGCAGTGTCATGAATTATAAGTGCACGTTTACTGGCAGACTCATAAATTATAAGTACATGTTTACTGGCAGACTCATAAATTATAAGTGCATGTCTAATGGCAGTGTCATAAATTATAAGTACATGTTTACTGGCAGTGTCATACATTATAAGTACATGTTTACTCATAAATTATAAGTACACGTTTACTGGCAGACTCATAAATTATAAGTGCATGTTTACTGGCAGTGTCATAAATTATAAGTTCATGTTTAATGGCAGACTCAACAATTATAAGTACATGTTTAATGGCAGACTGAACAATTATAAGTACATGTTTACTGGCAGTGTCATAAATTATAAGTACATGTATACTGGCAGTGTCATAAATTATAAGTACACGTTTACTGGCAGACTCATAAATTATAAGTACATGTTTATTGGCAGTGCCATAAATTATAAGTGCATGTTTACTGGCAGTGTCATAAATTATAAGTACATGTTTACTGGCAGTGTCATAAATTATAAGTGCATGTTTACTGCCAGTGTCATAAATTATAAGTGGCATGTTTACTGGCAGTGTCATAAATTATAAGTAGCATGTTTACTGGCAGTGTCATAAATAATAAGTACATGTTTACTGGCAGTGTCATGAATTATAAGTGCACGTTTACTGGCAGACTCATAAATTATAAGTACATGTTTACTGGCAGACTCATAAATTATAAGTGCATGTTTACTGGCAGTGTCATAAATTATAAGTACATGTTTACTGGCAGACTCATAAATTATAAGTGCATGTTTGTCCGAAGTGTCATGAATTATAAGTGCATGTTTGCTGGCAGTGTTATAAATTATAAGTGCATGTTTGCTGGCAGTGTCATAAATTATAAGTGGCATGTTTGCTGGCAGTGTCATAAATTATAAGTGCATGTTTGCCCGAAGTGTCATGAATAATAAGTGCATGTTTGCTGGCAGTGTCATAAATTATAAGTGCATGTTTACTGGCAGTGTCATAAATTATAAGTACATGTTTACTGGCAGACTCATAAATTATAAGTGCATGTTTGCTGGCAGTGTCATGAATTGTAAGTGCATGTTTACTGGCAGACTCATAAATTATAATTGCATGTTTACTGGCAGTGTCATGAATTATAATTGCATGTTTACTGGAAGACTCATAAATTATAATTGCATGTTTACTGGCATACTCATAAATTATAAGTACATGTTTAATGGTAGACTCATAAATTATAAGTGCATGTTTACTGGCAGTATCATAAATTATAAGTAGCATGTTTACTGGCAGACTCGTAAATTATAAGTACATGTTTACTGGCAGACTCATAAATTATAAGTACCTGTTTACTGACAGTGTCATAAATTATAAGTGCATGTTTACTGGCAATGTCATGAATTATAAGTGCATGTTTGCTGGCAGTGTCATAAATTATAAGTACCTGTTTACTGACAGTGTCATAAATTATAAGTGCATGTTTACTGACAGTGTCATAAATTATAAGTGCATGTTTACTGGCAGTATCAACAATTATAAGTGGCATGTTTACTGGCAGATACATAACTTATAAGTACATGTTTACTGGCAGTGTCATAAATTATAAGTACATGTTTACTGGCAGTGTCATGAATTATAAGTACATGTTTACTGGCAGTGTCATAAATTATAAGTACATGTTTACTGGCAGTGTCATCAATTATAAGTGGCATGTTTACTGGCAGTGTCATAAATTATAAGTACATGTTTACTGGCAGTGTCATGAATTATAAGTTCACGTTTACTGGCAGACTCATAAATTATAAGTGCATGTTTACTGGCAGTGTCATAAATTATAAGTGGCATGTTTACTGGCAGTGTCATAAATTATAAGTACATGTATACTGGCAGTGTCATAAATTATAAGTACATGTTTAATGGCAGACTGAACAATTATAAGTACATGTTTACTGGCAGTGTCATAAATTATAAGTACATGTATACTGGCAGTGTCATAAATTATAAGTACATGTTTACTGGCAGACTCATAAATTATAAGTACATGTTTATTGGCAGTGCCATAAATTATAAGTGCATGTTTACTGGCAGTGTCATAAATTATAAGTACATGTTTACTGGCAGTGTCATAAATTATAAGTGCATGTTTACTGCCAGTGTCATAAATTATAAGTGGCATGTTTACTGGCAGTGTCATAAATTATAAGTAGCATGTTTACTGGCAGTGTCATAAATAATAAGTACATGTTTACTGGCAGTGTCATGAATTATAAGTGCACGTTTACTGGCAGACTCATAAATTATAAGTACATGTTTACTGGCAGACTCATAAATTATAAGTGCATGTTTACTGGCAGTGTCATAAATTATAAGTACATGTTTACTGGCAGACTCATAAATTATAAGTGCATGTTTGTCCGAAGTGTCATGAATTATAAGTGCATGTTTGCTGGCAGTGTTATAAATTATAAGTGCCAGTTTGCTGGCAGTGTCATAAATTATAAGTGGCATGTTTGCTGGCAGTGTCATAAATTATAAGTGCATGTTTGCCCGAAGTGTCATGAATAATAAGTGCATGTTTGCTGGCAGTGTCATAAATTATAAGTGCATGTTTGCTGGCAGTGTCATAAATTATAAGTGCATGTTTGCTGGCAGTGTCATAAATTATAAGTGCATGTTTACTGGCAGTGTGATAAATTATAAGTACATGTTTACTGGCAGACTCATAAATTATAAGTGCATGTTTGCTGGCAGTGTCATGAATTATAAGTGCATGTTTACTGGCAGACTCATAAATTATAATTGCATGTTTACTGGCAGTGTCATGAATTATAATTGCATGTTTACTGGAAGACTCATAAATTATAGTTGCATGTTTACTGGCATACTCATAAATTATAAGTACATGTTTAATGGTAGACTCATAAATTATAAGTGCATGTTTACTGGCAGTATCATAAATTATAAGTAGCATGTTTACTGGCAGACTCGTAAATTATAAGTACATGTTTACTGGCAGACTCATAAATTATAAGTACCTGTTTACTGACAGTGTCATAAATTATAAGTGCATGTTTACTGGCAATGTCATGAATTATAAGTGCATGTTTGCTGGCAGTGTCATAAATTATAAGTACCTGTTTACTGACAGTGTCATAAATTATAAGTGCATGTTTACTGACAGTGTCATAAATTATAAGTGCATGTTTACTGGCAGTATCAACAATTATAAGTGGCATGTTTACTGGCAGATACATAAATTATAAGTACAGGTTTACTGGCAGTGTCATAAATTATAAGTACATGTTTACTGGCAGTGTCATAAATTATAAGTACATGTTTACTGGCAGTGTCATGAATTATAAGTACATGTTTACTGGCAGTGTCATAAATTATAAGTACATGTTTACTGGCAGTGTGATGAATTATAAGTACATGTTTACTGGCAGTGTAATAAATTATAAGTAAATGTTTACTGGCAGTGTCATAACTTATAAGTACATGTTTACTGGCAGTGTCATAAATTATAAGTACATGTTTACTGGCAGTGTCATAAATTATAAACGCATGGTTACTGTCAGATTCATAAATTATAAGTGCATGTTTGCTGGCAGTGTAATGAATTATAAGTGCATGTTTACTGGCAGTGTCATGAATTATAAGTGCATGTTTACTGACAGACTGATAAATTATAATTGCATGTTTACTGGCAGACTGATAAATTATAAGTACATGTTTACTGGCAGACTCATAAATTATAAGTACATGTTTACTGGCAGTATTATAAATTTTAAGTACATGTTTACTGGCAGACTCAAAAATTATAAGTACATGTTTACTGGCCGTGTCATAAATTATAAGTGCATGTTTACTGGCAGTATCATAACTTATAAGTACATGTATACTGGCAGTGTCATAAATTATAAGTACATGTTTACTGGCAGACTCATAAATTGTACATGTTTATTGGCAGTGCCATAAATTATAAGTGCATGTTTACTGGCAGTGTCATAAATTATAAGTGCATGTTTACTGGCAATGTCATGAATTATAAGTGCATGTTTGCTGGCAGTGTCATAAATTATAAGTACCTGTTTACTGACAGTGTCATAAATTATAAGTGCATGTTTACTGACAGTGTCATAAATTATAAGTGCATGTTTACTGGCAGTATCAACAATTATAAGTGGCATGTTTACTGGCAGATACATAAATTATAAGTACATGTTTACTGGCAGTGTCATAAATTATAAGTACATGTTTACTGGCAGTGTCATGAATTATAAGTACATGTTTACTGGCAGTGTCATAAATTATAAGTACATGTTTACTGGCAGTGTCATCAATTATAAGTGGCATGTTTACTGGCAGTGTCATAAATTATAAGTACATGTTTACTGGCAGTGTCATGAATTATAAGTGCACGTTTACTGGCAGACTCCTAAATTATAAGTGCATGTTTACTGGCAGTGTCATAAATTATAAGTGGCATGTGTACTGGCAGTGTCATAAATTATAAGTACATGTTTACTGGCAGTGTGATGAATTATAAGTACATGTTTACTGGCAGTGTCATAAATTATAAGTAAATGTTTACTGGCAGTGTCATAACTTATAAGTACATGTTTACTGGCAGTGTCATAAATTATAAGTACATGTTTACTGGCAGTGTCATAAATTATAAACGCATGGTTACTGTCAGATTCATAAATTATAAGTGCATGTTTGCTGGCAGTGTAATGAATTATAAGTGCATGTTTACTGGCAGTGTCATGAATTATAAGTGCATGTTTACTGACATACTGATAAATTATAATTGCATGTTTACTGGCAGACTGATAAATTATAAGTACATGTTTACTGGCAGACTCATAAATTATAAGTACATGTTTACTGGCAGTATTATAAATTATAAGTACATGTTTACTGGCAGACTCAAAAATTATAAGTACATGTTTACTGGCCGTGTCATAAATTATAAGTGCATGTTTACTGGCAGTATCATAACTTATAAGTACATGTATACTGGCAGTGTCATAAATTATAAGTACATGTTTACTGGCAGACTCATAAATTGTACATTTTTATTGGCAGTGCCATAAATTATAAGTGCATGTTTACTGGCAGTGTCATAAATTATAAGTGGCATGTTTACTGGCAGTGTCATAAATTATAAGTACATGTTTACTGGCAGTGTCATAAATTATAAGTGCATGTTTACTGGCAGTGTCATAAATTATAAGTACATGTTTACTGGCAGTGTCATAAATTATAAGTGCATGTTTACTGGCAGTGTCATAAATTATAAGTGGCATGTTTACTGGCAGTGTCATAAATTATAAGTAGCATGTTTACTGGCAGTGTCATAAATAATAAGTACATGTTTACTGGCAGTGTCATGAATTATAAGTGCACGTTTACTTGCAGACTCATAAATTATAAGTACATGTTTACTGGCAGACTCATAAATTATAAGTACATGTTTACTGGCAGACTCATAAATTATAAGTGCATGTTTACTGGCAGTGTCATAAATTATAAGTACATGTTTACTGGCAGACTCATAAATTATAAGTGCATGTTTGCCCAAAGTGTCATGAATTATAAGTGCATGTTTGCTGGCAGTGTCATAAATTATAAGTGCATGTTTGCTGGCAGTGTCATAATTATAAGTGCATGTTTGAGTGTCATAATATAAGTGCATGTTTGCTGGCAGTGTCATAAATTATAAGTGCATTTTGCTGGCAGTGTCATAAATTATAAGTGCATGTTTACTGGCAGTGTCATAAATTATAAGTACATGTTTACTGGCAGACTCATAAATTATAAGTGCATGTTTGCTGGCAGTGTCATGAATTATAAGTGCATGTTTACTGGCAGACTCATAAATTATAATTGCATGTTTACTGGCAGTGTCATGAATTATAATTGCATGTTTACTGGCAGACTCATAAATTATAATTGCATGTTTACTGGCATACTCATACATTATAAGTACATGTTTACTGGCAGACTCATAATTATATCATGTTACGGCAGACTCATAAATTATAAGTGCATGTTTACTGGCAGACTCATAAATTATAAGTGCATGTTTACTGGCAGTGTCATAAATTATAAGTACATGTTTACTGGCAGTGTCATAAATTATAAGTACATGTTTACTGGCAGACTCATAAATTATAAGTACATGTTTACTGGCAGACTCATAAATTATAAGTGCATGTTTACTGGCAGTGTCATAAATTATAAGTACATGTTTACTGGCAGTGTCATAAATTATAAGTACATGTTTACTGGCAGTGTCATAAATTATAAGTACATGTTTACTGGCAGTGTCATAAATTATAAGTGCATGTTTACTGGCAGTGTCATAAATTATAAGTACATGTTTACTGGCAGACTCATAAATTATAAGTACATGTTTACTGGCAGACTCATAAATTATAAGTACATGTTTACTGGATTCATAAATTATAAGTACATGTTTACTGGCAGTGTCATAAATTATAAGTACATGTTTACTGGCAGTGTCATAAATTATAAGTACATGTTTACTGGCAGTGTCATAAATTATAAGTACATGTTTACTGGCAGTGTCATAAATTATAAGTACATGTTTACTGGCAGTGTCATAAATTATAAACGCATGGTTACTGTCAGATTCATAAATTATAAGTGCATGTTTGCTGGCAGTGTAATGAATTATAAGTGCATGTTTACTGGCAGTGTCATGAATTATAAGTGCATGTTTACTGGCAGACTGATAAATTATAATTGCATGTTTACTGGCAGACTGATAAATTATAAGTACATGTTTACTGGCAGACTCATAAATTATAAGTGCATGTTTACTGGCAGTATCTTAAATTATAAGTACATGTTTACTGGCAGACTCATAAATTATAAGTGCATGTTTACTGGCAGTCATAATTATAAGTGCATGTTTACTGGCAGTGTCATAAATTATAAGTACATGTTTACTGGCAGTGTCATAAATTATAAGTACATGTTTACTGGCAGTGTCATGAATTATAAGTGCATGTTTACTGGCAGTATGATAAATTATAAGTGCATGTTTACTGGCAGTATTATAAATTATAAGTACATGTTTACTGGCAGACTCATAAATTATAAGTGCATGTTTACTGGCAGACCATAATTATAAGTGCATGTTTACTGGCAGTGTCATAAATTATAAGTACATGTTTACTGGCAGTGTCATAAATTATAAGTGCATGTTTACTGGCAGTGTCATAAATTATAAGTGGCATGTTTACTGGCAGTGTCATAAATTATAAGTACATGTTTACTGGCAGTGTCATAAATTATAAGTACATGTTTACTGGCAGTGTCATGAATTATAAGTGCACGTTTACTGGCAGACTCATAAATTATAAGTACATGTTTACTGGCAGACTCATAAATTATAAGTGCTGTTTCTGGCAGGTCATAATTATAAGTATGTTTCTGGCAGTGTCATAAATTATAAGTGCATGTTTGCGAGTGTCATGAATTATAAGTGCATGTTTGCTGGCAGTGTCATAAATTATAAGTGCATGTTTACTGGCAGTGTCATAAATTATAAGTGCATGTTTACTGGCAGTGTCATAAATTATAAGTAAATGTTTACTGGCAGTGTCATAAATTATAAGTACATGTTTACTGGCAGACTCATAAATTATAAGTGCATGTTTGCTGGCAGTGTCATGAATTATAAGTGCATGTTTACTGGCAGATATAAATTATAATTGCATGTTTACTGGCAGTGTCATGAATTATAATTGCATGTTTACTGGCAGACTCATAATTATAATTGCATGTTTACTGGCATACTCATAAATTATAAGTACATGTTTATGAGACTCATAAATTATAAGTGCATGTTTACTGGCAGTATCATAAATTACAAGTAGCATGTTTACTGGCAGACTCGTAAATTATAAGTACATGTTTACTGGCAGACTCATAAATTATAAGTGCATGTTTACTGGCAGTGTCATAAATTATAAGTACATGTTTACTGGCAGACTCATGAATTATAAGTACATGTTTACTGGCAGTGTCATAAATTATAAGTGCATGTTTACTGGCAGACTCATAAATTATAAGTGGCATGTTTACTGGCAGACTCATACATTATAAGTGCATGTTTACTGGCAGTGTCATAAATTATAAGTACATGTTTACTGGCAGTGTCATAATTATAACATGTTACTGCAGTCATAAATTATAATGCATGTTTACTGGCAGTCATAAATTATAAGTGCATGTTTACTGGCAGTGTCATAAATTATAAGTGCATGTTTACTGGCAGACTCATAAATTATAAGTGCATGTTTACTGGCAGACTCATAAATTATAAGTGCATGTTTACTGGCAGTGTCATAAATTATAAGTGCATGTTTACTGGCAGTGTCATAAATTATAAGTACATGTTTACTGGCAGTGTCATAAATTATAAGTACATGTTTACTGGCAGTGTCATAAATTATAAGTACATGTTTACTGGCAGTGTCATAAATTATAAGTACATGTTTACTGGCAGTGTCATAAATTATAAGTGCATGTTTACTGGCAGTGTCATAAATTATAAGTACATGTTTACTGGCAGTGTCATAAATTATAAGTACATGTTTACTGGCAGTGTCATAAATTATAAGTGCATGTTTACTGGCAGTGTCATAAATTATAAGTACATGTTTACTGGCAGTGTCATAAATTATAAGTACATGTTTACTGGCAGACTCATAAATTATAAGTGCATGTTTACTGGCAGTCTCATAAATTATAAGTGCATGTTTACTGGCAGTGTCATAAATTATAAGTGCATGTTTACTGGCAGTATCATAAATTATAAGTACATGTTTACTGGCAGTGTCATAAATTATAAGTACATGTTTACTGGCAGACTCATAAATTATAAGTACATGTTTACTGGCAGTGTCATAAATTATAAGTGCATGTTTACTGGCAGTGTCATAAATTATAAGTGCATGTTTACTGGCAGTGTCATAAATTATAAGTACATGTTTACTGGCAGTGTCATAAATTATAAGTGCATGTTTACTGGCAGTGTCATAAATTATAAGTGGCATGTTTACTGGCAGTGTCATAAATTATAAGTAGCATGTTTACTGGCAGTGTCATAAATAATAAGTACATGTTTACTGGCAGTGTCATGAATTATAAGTACATGTTTACTGGCAGACTCATAAATTATAAGTACATGTTTACTGGCAGACTCATAAATTATAAGTGCATGTTTACTGGCAGTGTCATAAATTATAAGTACATGTTTACTGGCAGACTCATAAATTATAAGTGCATGTTTGCCCAAAGTGTCATGAATTATAAGTGCATGTTTGCTGACAGTGTCATAAATTATAAGTGCATGTTTGCTGGCAGTGTCATAAATTATAAGTGCATGTTTACTGGCAGTGTCATAAATTATAAGTAGCATGTTTACTGGCAGTGTCATAAATAATAAGTACATGTTTACTGGCACTGTCATGAATTATAAGTGCACGTTTACTGGCAGACTCATAAATTATAAGTACATGTTTACTGGCAGACTCATAAATTATAAGTACATGTTTACTGGCAGACTCATAAATTATAAGTGCATGTTTACTGGCAGTGTCATAAATTATAAGTACATGTTTACTGGCAGACTCATAAATTATTAGTGCATGTTTGCCCAAAGTGTCATGAATTATAAGTGCATGTTTGCTGGCAGTGTCATAAATTATAAGTGCATGTTTGCTGGCAGTGTCATAAATTATAAGTGCATGTTTGCCCGAAGTGTCATGAATCATAAGTGCATGTTTGCTGGCAGTGTCATAAATTATAAGTGCATATTTGCTGGCAGTGTCATAAATTATAAGTGCATGTTTACTGGCAGTGTCATAAATTATAAGTACGTGTTTACTGGCAGACTCATAAATTATAAGTGCATGTTTGCTGGCAGTGTCATGAATTATAAGTGCATGTTTACTGGCAGACTCATAAATTATAATTGCATGTTTACTGGCAGTGTCATGAATTATAATTGCATGTTTACTGGCAGACTCATAAATTATAATTGCATGTTTACTGGCATACTCATAAATTATAAGTACATGTTTAATGGTAGACTCATAAATTATAAGTGCATGTTTACTGGCAGTATCATAAATTATAAGTAGCATGTTTACTGGCAGACTCGTAAATTATAAGTACATGTTTACTGGCAGACTCATAAATTATAAGTACATGTTTACTGACAGTGTCATAAATTATAAGTGCATGTTTACTGGCAGTGTCATGAATTATAAGTGCATGTTTGCTGGCAGTGTCATAAATTATAAGTACCTGTTTACTGACAGTGTCATAAATTATAAGTGCATGTTTACTGACAGTGTCATAAATTATAAGTGCATGTTTACTGGCAGTATCAACAATTATAAGTGGCATGTTTACTGGCAGATTCATAAATTATAAGTACATGTTTACTGGCAGTGTCATAAATTATAAGTACATGTTTACTGGCAGTGTCATGAATTATAAGTACATGTTTACTGGCAGTGTCATAAATTATAAGTACATGTTTACTGGCAGTGTCATCAATTATAAGTGGCATGTTTACTGGCAGTGTCATAAATTATAAGTACATGTTTACTGGCAGTGTCATGAATTATAAGTGCACGTTTACTGGCAGACTCATAAATTATAAGTGCATGTTTACTGGCAGTGTCATAAATTATAAGTGGCATGTGTACTGGCAGTGTCATAAATTATAAGTACATGTTTACTGGCAGTGTCATGAATTATAAGTACATGTTTACTGGCAGTGTCATAAATTATAAGTAAATGTTTACTGGCAGTGTCATAACTTATAAGTACATGTTTACTGGCAGTGTCATAAATTATAAGTACATGTTTACTGGCAGTGTCATAAATTATAAACGCATGGTTACTGTCAGATTCATAAATTATAAGTGCATGTTTGCTGGCAGTGTAATGAATTATAAGTGCATGTTTACTGGCAGTGTCATGAATTATAAGTGCATGTTTACTGACAGACTGATAAATTATAATTGCATGTTTACTGGCAGACTGATAAATTATAAGTACATGTTTACTGGCAGACTCATAAATTATAAGTACATGTTTACTGGCAGTATTATAAATTATAAGTACATGTTTACTGGCAGTGTCATAAATTATAAGTGCATGTTTACTGGCAGTATCATAACTTATAAGTACATGTATACTGGCAGTGTCATAAATTATAAGTACATGTTTACTGGCAGACTCATAAATTGTACATGTTTATTGGCAGTGCCATAAATTATAAGTGCATGTTTACTGGCAGTGTCATAAATTATAAGTGGCATGTTTACTGGCAGTGTCATAAATTATAAGTACATGTTTACTGGCAGTGTCATAAATTATAAGTGCATGTTTACTGGCAGTGTCATAAATTATAAGTGGCATGTTTACTGGCAGTGTCATAAATTATAAGTAGCATGTTTACTGGCAGTGTCATAAATAATAAGTACATGTTTACTGGCAGTGTCATGAATTATAAGTGCACGTTTACTGGCAGACTCATAAATTATAAGTACATGTTTACTGGCAGACTCATAAATTATAAGTACATGTTTACTGGCAGACTCATAAATTATAAGTGCATGTTTACTGGCAGTGTCATAAATTATAAGTACATGTTTACTGGCAGACTCATAAATTATAAGTGCATGTTTGCCCAAAGTGTCATGAATTATAAGTGCATGTTTGCTGACAGTGTCATAAATTATAAGTGCATGTTTGCTGGCAGTGTCATAAATTATAAGTGCATGTTTACTGGCAGTGTCATAAATTATAAGTACATGTTTACTGGCAGACTCATAAATTACAGGTGCATATTTGCTGGCAGTGTCATGAATTATAAGTGCATGTTTACTGGCAGATTCATCAATTATAATTGCATGTTTACTGGCAGTGTCATGAATTATAATTGCATGTTTACTGGCAGACTCATCAATTATAATTGCATGTGTACTGGCATACTCATAAATTATAATAAGTACATGTTTAATAGTAGACTCATAAATTATAAGTGCATGTTTACTGGCTGTATCATAAATTACAAGTAGCATGTTTACTGGCAGACTCGTAAATTATAAGTACATGTTTACTGGCAGACTCATAAATTATAAGTGCATGTTTACTGGCAGTGTCATAAATTATAAGTACATGTTTACTGGCAGACTCATAAATTGTAAGTACATGTTTACTGGCAGTGTCATAAATTATAAGTACATGTTTACTGGCAGACTCATAAATTATAAGTACATGTTTACTGACAGTGTCATAAATTATAAGTGCATGTTTACTGGCAGTGTCATGAATTATAAGTGCATGTTAGCTGGCAGTGTCATAAATTATAAGTGCATGTTTACTGGCAGTATCATAAATTATAAGTGGCATGTTTACTGGCAGACTCATACATTATAATTACATGTTTACTGGCAGTGTCATAAATTATAAATATATGTTTACTGGCAGTGTCATGAATTATAAGTACATGTTTACTGGCAGTGTCATAAATTATAAGTACATGTTTACTGGCAGTGTCATCAATTATAAGTGGCATGTTTACTGGCAGTGTCATAAATTATAAGTACATGTTTACTGGCAGTGTCATGAATTATAAGTGCACGTTTACTGGCAGACTCATAAATTATAAGTGCATGTTTACTGGCAGTGTCATAAAATATAAGTGGCATGTTTACTGGCAGTGTCATAAATTATAAGTACATGTTTACTGGCAGTGTCATGAATTATAAGTACATGTTTACTGGCAGTGTCATAAATTATAAGTACATGTTTACTGGCAGTGTCATAAATTACTAGTACATGTTTACTGGCAGTGTCATAAATTATAAGTGGCATGTTTACTGGCAGTGTCATAAATTATAAGTACATGTTTACTGGCAGTGTCATGAATTATAAGTACATGTTTACTGGCAGTGTCATAAAGTATAAGTACATGTTTACTGGCAGTGTCATTAATTACAAGTACATGTTTACTGGCAGTGTCATAAATTATAAGTACATGTTTACTGGCAGTGTCATCAATTATAAACGCATGGTTACTGTCAGATTCATAAATTATAAGTGCATGTTTACTGGCAGACTGATCAATTATAATTGCATGTTTACTGGCAGACTGATAAATTATAAGTACATGTTTACTGGCAGACTCATAAATTATAAGTGCATGTTTACTGGCAGTATCTTAAATTATAAGTACATGTTTACTGGCAGACTCATACATTATAAGTGCATGTTTACTGGCAGTATGATAAATTATAAGTGCATGTTTACTGGCAGACTAATAAATTATAAGTACATGTTTACTGGCAGACTCATAAATTATAAGTACATGTGTACTGGCAGACTCATAAATTATAAGTACATGTTTACTGGCAGTGTCATAAATTATAAGTGGAATGTTTACTGGCAGTGTCATACATTATAAGTGGCAAGTTTACTGGCAGTGTCATGAATTATAAGTACATGTTTACTGGCAGTGTCATAAATTATAAGTACATGTTTACTGGCAGTGTCATAAATTATAAGTGCATGTTTACTGGCAGTGTCATAAATTATAAGTGCATGTTTACTGGCAGTGTCATAAATTATAAGTGCATGTTTACTGGCAGTGTCATAAATTATAAGTACATGTTTACTGGCAGTGTCATAAATTATAAGTACATGTTTACTGGCAGACTCATAAATTATAAGTGCATGTTTACTGGCAGTGTCATAAATTATAAGTACATGTTTACTGGCAGACTCATAAATTATAAGTACATGTTTACTGGCAGTGTCATAAATTATAAGTACATGTTTACTGGCAGACTCATAAATTATAAGTGCATGTTTACTGGCAGTGTCATAAATTATAAGTGCATGTTTACTGGCAGTGTCATGAATTATAAGTGCATGTTTACTGGCAGTGTCATAAATTATAAGTACATGTTTACTGGCAGTGTCATAAATTATAAGTGCATGTTTACTGGCAGATCATAAATTATAAGTCATGTTTACTGGCAGACTCATAAATTATAAGTACATGTTTACTGGCAGTCATAAATTATAAGTATGTTGCATGTTTACTGGCAGTGTCATAATTATAAGTGCATGTTTACTGGCAGTGTCATAAATTATAAGTACATGTTTACTGGCAGTGTCATGAATTATAAGTACATGTTTACTGGCAGACTCATAAATTATAAGTCATGTTTACTGGCAGCATGTTTACTGGCAGTGTCATAAATTATAAGTACATGTTTACTGGCAGACTCATAAATTATAAGTGCATGTTTACTGGCAGTGTCATAAATTATAAGTACATGTTTACTGGCAGACTCATAAATTATAAGTGCATGTTTGCCAGTGTCATGAATTATAAGTGCATGTTTGCTGGCAGTGTCATAAATTATAAGTGCATGTTTGCTGGCAGTGTCATAAATTATAAGTGCATGTTTACTGGCAGTGTCATAAATTATAAGTAGCATGTTTACTGGCAGTGTCATAAATATAAGTACATGTTTACTGGCAGTGTCATGAATTATAAGTGCATGTTTACTGGCAGACTCATAAATTATAAGTACATGTTTACTGGCAGACTCATAAATTATAAGTACATGTTTACTGGCAGACTCATAAATTATAAGTGCATGTTTACTGGCAGTCTCATAAATTATAAGTACATGTTTACTGGCAGTGTCATAAATTATAAGTGCATGTTTGCTGGCAGTGTCATAAATTATAAGTGCATGTTTGCTGGCAGTGTCATAAATTATAAGTGCATGTTTGCTGGCAGTGTCATAAATTATAAGTGCATGTTTGCCCGAAGTGTCATGAATTATAAGTGCATGTTTGCTGGCAGTGTCATAAATTATAAGTGCATGTTTACTGGCAGTGTCATAAATTATAAGTGCATGTTTACTGGCAGTGTCATAAATTATAAGTGCATGTTTACTGGCAGTGTCATGAATTATAAGTACATGTTTACTGGCAGTGTCATAAATTATAAGTGCATGTTTACTGGCAGTGTCATGAATTATAAGTGCATGTTTACTGGCAGACTCATAAATTATAAGTGCATGTTTACTGGCAGTGTCATAAATTATAAGTGCATGTTTACTGGCAGTGTCATAAATTATAAGTACATGTTTACTGGCAGTGTCATGAATTATAAGTACATGTTTACTGGCAGTGTCATAAATTATAAGTACATGTTTACTGGCAGTGTCATAAATTATAAGTACATGTTTACTGGCAGTGTCATAAATTATAAGTGCATGTTTACTGGCAGACTCATAAATTATAAGTGCATGTTTACTGGCAGTGTCATAAATTATAAGTACATGTTTACTGGCAGACTCATAAATTATAAGTACATGTTTACTGGCAGACTCATAAATTATAAGTACATGTTTACTGGCAGACTCATAAATTATAAGTGCATGTTTACTGGCAGTGTCATAAATTATAAGTGGCATGTTTACTGGCAGTCTCATAAATTATAAGTACATGTTTACTGGCAGTGTCATGAATTATAAGTACATGTTTACTGGCAGTGTCATAAATTATAAGTACATGTTTACTGGCAGTGTCATAAATAACAAGTACATGTTTACTGGCAGCGTCATAAATTATAAGTACATGTTTACTGGCAGTGTCATGAATTATAAGTACATGTTTACTGGCAGTGTCATAAATTATAAGTACATGTTTACTGGCAGTGTCATGAATTATAATTGCATGTTTACTGGCAGACTCATACATTATAAGTGCATGTTTACTGGCAGTGTCATAAATTATAAGTGGCATGTTTACTGGCAGTGTCATAAATTATAAGTACATGTTTACTGGCAGTGTCATGAATTATAAGTACATGTTTACTGGCAGTGTCATAAATTATAAGTACATGTTTACTGGCAGTGTCATAAATTACAAGTACATGTTTACTGGCAGTGTCATAAATTATAAGTACATGTTTACTGGCAGTGTCATAAATTATAAACGCATGGTTACTGTCAGATTCATAAATTATAAGTGCATGTTTGCTGGCAGTGTAATGAATTATAAGTGCATGTTTACTGGCAGTGTCATGAATTATAAGTGCATGTTTACTGGCAGACTGATAAATTATAATTGCATATTTACTGGCAGACTGATAAATTATAAGTAAATGTGTACTGGCAGACTCATAAATTATAAGTGCATGTTTACCGGCAGTATCTTAAATTATAAGTACATGTTTACTGGCAGACTCATAAATTATAAGTGGCATGTTTACTGGCAGACACATCAATTATAAGTGCATGTTTACTGGCAGTGTCATAAATTATAAGTACATGTTTACTGGCAGTGTCATAAATTACAAGTACATGTTTACTGGCAGTGTCATGAATTATAATTGCATGTTTACTGGCAGTATGATAAATTATAAGTGCATGTTTACTGGCAGTATTATAAATTATAAGTACATGTTTACTGGCAGACTCATAAATTATAAGTGGCATGTTTACTGGCAGACACATCAATTATAAGTGCATGTTTACTGGCAGTGTCATAAATTACAAGTACATGTTTACTGGCAGTGTCATGAATTATAAGTGCATGTTTACTGGCAGTGTCATAAATTATAAGTGGCATGTTTACTGGCAGTGTCATAAATTATAAGTAACATGTTTACTAGCAGTGTCATAAATAATAAGTACATGTTTACTGGCAGTGTCATGAATTATAAGTGCACGTTTACTGGCAGACTCATAAATTATAAGTACATGTTTACTGGCAGACTCATAAATTATAAGTGCATATTTGTCCGAAGTTTCATGAATTATAATTGCATGTTTGCTGGCAGTGTCATAACTTATAAGTGGAATGTTTGCTGGCAGTGTCATAAATTATAAGTGCATGTTTGCCCGAAGTGTCATGAATTATAAGTGCATGTTTGCTGGCAGTGTCATAAATTATAAGTGCATGTTTGCTGGCAGTGTCATAAATTATAAGTGCATGTTTACTGGCAGTGTCATAAATTATAAGTAAATGTTTACTGGCAGTGTCATGAATTATTAGTACATGTTTACTGGCAGACTCATAAATTAGAAGTGCATATTTGCTGGCAGTGTCATGAATTATAAGTGCATGTTTACTGGCAGAATAATAAATTATAATTGCATGTTTACTGGCAGTGTCATGAATTATAATTGCATGTTTACTGGCAGACTCATCAATTATAATTGCATGTTTACTGGCATACTCATAAATTATAATAAGTACATGTTTAATAGTAGACTCATCAATTATAAGTGCATGTTTACTGGCAGTATCATAAATTACAAGTAGCATGTTTACTGGCAGACTCGTAAATTATAAGTACATGTTTACTGGCAGACTCATAAATTATAAGTGCATGATTACTGGCAGTGTCATAAATTATAAGTACATGTTTACTGGCAGACTCATGTATTATAAGTACATGTTTACTGGCAGTGTCATAAATTATAAGTGCATGTTTACTGGCAGACTCATAAATTATAAGTGGCATTTTTACTGGCAGACCCATACATTATAAGTGCATGTTTACTGGCAGTGTCATAAATTATTAGTACATGTTTACTGGCAGTGTCATCAATTATAAACGCATGTTACTAGCAGATTCATAAATTATAATTGCATGTTTACTGGCACAGACTCATAAATTATAAGTGCATGCTTACTGGCAGACTCATAAATTATAAGTGCATGTTTACTGACAGACTCATAAATTATAAGTGCATGTTTACTGGCAGACTCATAAATTATAAGTGCATGTTTACTGGCAGACTCATAAATTATAAGTGCATGTTTACTGGCAGTGTCATAAATTACAAGTACATGTTTACTGGCAGACTCATAAATTATAAGTACATGTTTACTGGCAGTGTCATAAATTATAAGTACATGTTTACTGGCAGTGTTATAAATTACAAGTACATGTTTACTGGCAGTGTCATGAATTATAAGTGCATGTTTACTGTCAGTGTCATCAACTATAAGTATATGTTTACTGGCAGTGTCATAAATTATAAGTACATGTTTACTGGCAGTGTCATAAATTATAAGTGCATGTTTACTGGCAGTGTCATAAATTATTAGTACATGTTTACTGGCAGTGTCATAAATTATAAGTACATGTTTACTGGCAGACTCATAAATTATAAGTGCATGTTTGCTAGCAGTGTCATGAATTATAAGTGCATGTTTACTGGCAGTGTCATAAATTATAAGTGCATGTTTACTGGCAGTATGATAAATTATAAGTACATGTATACTGGCAGTGTTATAAATTATAAGTACATGTTTACTGGCAGACTCATAAATTATAAGTACATGTTTATTGGCAGTGCCATAAATTATAAGTGCATGTTTACTGGCAGTGTCATAAATTATAAGTGGCATGTTTACTGGCAGTGTCATAAATTATAAGTACATGTTTACTGGCAGTGTCATAAATTATAAGTGCATGTTTACTGGCAGTGTCATAAATTATAAGTGGCATGTTTACTGGCAGTGTCATAAATTATAAGTACATGTTTACTGGCAGTGTCATAAATTATAAGTACATGTTTACTCGCAGTGTCATAAATTATACGTACATGTTTACTGGCAGTGTCATAAATTATAAATGCATGGTTACTGTCAGATTCATAAATTATAAATGCATGTTTGCTGGCAGTGTAATGAATTATAAGTGCATGTTTACTGGCAGTGTCATGAATTATAAGTGCATGTTTACTGGCAGACTGATAAATTATAATTGCATGTTTACTGGCAGACTGATAAATTATAAGTACATGTTTACTGGCAGTGTCATAAATTATAAGTGGAATGTTTACTGGCAGTGTCATACATTATAAGTGGAATGTTTACTGGCAGTGTCATAAATTATAGGTACATGTTTACTGGCAGACTCATGTATTATAAGTACATGTTTACTGGCAGTGTCATAAATTATAAGTGCATGTTTATTGGCAGACTCATAAATTATAAGTGGCATTTTTACTGGAAGACCCATAAATTATAAGTGCATGTTTATTGGCAGTGTCATACATTATAAGTGGCATGTTTACTGGCAGACTCATAAATTATATGTACATGTTTACTGGCAGTGTCAAGAATTATAAGTACATGTTTACTGGCAGACTCATAAATTATAAGTGGCATGTTTACTGGCAGACACATCAATTATAAGTGCATGTTTACTGGCAGTGTCATAAATTATAAGTACATGTTTACTGGCAGACTCATAAATTATAAGTACATGTTTACTGGCAGACTCATAAATTATAATTACATGTGTACTGGCAGACTCATAATTTATATGTGCATGTTTACTGGCAGTGTCATAAATTACAAGTAAATGTTTACTGGCAGACTCATAAATTATAAGTACATGTTTACTGGCAGTATGATAAATTATAATTACATGTTTACTGGCAGTGTCATAAATTATAAGTACATGTTTACTGGCAGTGTCATACATTATAAGCACATGTTTACTGGCAGACTCATAAATTATAAATACATGTTTACTGGCAGACTCATCAACTATAAGTACATGTTTACTGGCAGATTCATAAATTATAAGTACATGTTTACTGGCAGACTCATAAATTATAAGTGCATGTTTACTGGCAGTGTCATAAATTATAAGTACATGTTTACTGGCAGACTCATCAATAATAAGTGGCATGTTTACTGGCAGTGTCATAAATTATAAGTACATGTTTACTGGCAGTGTCACGAATTATAAGTGCACGTTTACTGGCAGACTCATAAATTATAAGTGCATGTTTACTGGCAGTATCATAAATTATAAGTACATGTTTACTGGCAGTGTCATAAATTATAAGTACATGTTTACTGGCAGACTCATGTATTATAAGTACATGTTTACTGGCAGTGTCATAAATTATAAGTGCATGTTTACTGGCAGACTCATAAATTATAAGTGGCATTTTTACTGGCAGACCCATAAATTATAAGTGCATGTTTACTGGCAGTGTCATACATTATAAGTGGCATGTTTACTGGCAGACTCATAAATTATATGTACATGTTTACTGGCAGTGTCATGAGTTATAAGTACATGTTTACTGGCAGACTCATAAATTATAAGTGGCATGTTTACTGGCAGACACATCAATTATAAGTGCATGTTTACTGGCAGTGTCATAAATTATAAGTACATGTTTAATGGCAGATTCATAAATTATAAGTACATGTTTACTGGCAGACTCATAAATTATAATTACATGTGTACTGGCAGACTCATAAATTATATGTGCATGTTTACTGGCAGTGTCATAAATTACAAGTAAATGTTTACTGGCAGACTCATAAATTATAAGTACATGTTTACTGGCAGTATCATAAATTATAAGTACATGTTTACTGGCAGTGTCATAAATTATAAGTACATTTTTACTGGCAGTGTCATACATTATAAGTACATGTTTACTGGCAGTGTCATAAATTATAAGTACATGTTTACTGGCAGACTCATAAATTATAAGTACATGTTTACTGGCAGATTCATAAATTATAAGTACATGTTTACTGGCAGTGTCATAAATTATAAGTACATGTTTACTGGCAGTGTCATGAATTATAAGTACATGTTTACTGGCAGTGTCATAAATTATAAGTACATGTTTACTGGCAGTGTCATAAATTATAAGTACATGTTTACTGGCAGTGTCATAAATTATAAGTACATGTTTACTGGCAGTGTCATAAATTATAAACGCATGGTTACTGTCAGATTCATAAATTATAAGTACATGTTTACTGGCAGATTCATAAATTATAAGTACATGTTTACTGGCAGTGTCATAAATTATAAGTACATGTTTACTGGCAGTGTCATGAATTATAAGTACATGTTTACTGGCAGTGTCATAAATTATAAGTACATGTTTACTGGCAGTGTAATGAATTATAAGTGCATGTTTACTGGCAGTGTTATAAATTATAAGTACATGTTTACTGGCAGACTCATAAATTATAAGTACATGTTTATTGGCAGTGCCATAAATTATAAGTGCATGTTTACTGGCAGTGTCATAAATTATAAGTGGCATATTTACTGGCAGTATCATAAATTATAAGTACATGTTTACTGGCAGTGTCATGAATTATATGTGCATGTTTGCTGGCAGTGTCATAAATTATAAGTGCATGTTTGCTGGCAGTGTCATAAATTATAAGTGCATGTTTGCCCAAAGTGTCATGAATTATAAGTGCATGTTTGCTGGCAGTGTCATAAATTATAAGTGCATGTTTGCTGGCAGTGTCATAAATTATAAGTGCATGTTTACTGGCAGTGTCATACATTATAAGTACATGTTTACTGGCAGACTCATAAATTATAAGTGCATGCTTGCTGGAAGTGTCATGAATTATAAGTGCATGTTTACTGACATACTCATAAATTATAATTGCATGTTTACTGGCAGTGTCATTAATTATAATTGCATGTTTACTGGCAGTGTCATAAATTATAAGTGCATGTTTACTGGCAGTATGATAAATTATAAGTACATGTATACTGGCAGTGTTATAAATTATAAGTACATGCTTACTGGCAGACTCATAAATTATAAGTACATGTTTATTGGCAGTGCCATAAATTATAAGTGCATGTTTACTGGCAGTGTCATAAATTATAAGTGGCATGTTTACTGTCAGTGTCATAAATTATAAGTACATGTTTACTGGCAGTGTCATAAATTATAAGTGCATGTTTACTAGCAGTGTCATAAATTATAAGTAGCATGTTTGCTGGCAGTGTCATAAATTATAAGTGGCATGTTTGCTGGCAGTGTCATAAATTATAAGTGCATGTTTGCCCGAAGTGTCATGAATTATAAGTGCATATTTGATGGCAGTGTCATAAATTATAAGTGCTGCATGTTTACTGGCAGTGTCATAAATTATAAGTTCATGTTTACTGGCAGACTCATAAATTATAAGTGCATGTTTGCTGGCAGTGTCATGAATTATAAGTGCATGTTTACTGGCAGACTCATAAATTATAATTGCATGTTTACTGGCAGTGTCATGAATTATAATTGCATGTTTACTGGCAGAATCATAAATTATAAGTGCATATTTACTGGCAGTGTCAGAAATTATAAGTACATGTTTACTGGCAGACTCATAAATTATAAGTGCACGTTTACTGGCAGTGTCATGAATTATAAGTACATGTTTACTGGCAGTGTCATATATTATAAGTGCACGTTTACTGGCAGTGTCATGAATTATAAGTGCATTTTACTGGCAGACTCATAAATTATATGGTTTTTTTTGCATGTTTACTGGCAGACTCATAAATTATAAGTACATGTTTACTGGCAGTATTATAAATTATAAACGCATGTTTACTGGCAGTATCATAAATTATAAGTACATGTTTACTGGCAGTGTCATAAATTATAAACGCATGTTTACTGGCAGTATCATAAATTATAAGTACATGTTTACTGGCAGTGTCATAAATTATAAGTACATGTTTACTGGCAGACTCATGTATTATAAGTACATGTTTACTGGCAGTGTCATAAATTATAAGTGCATGTTTACTGGCAGACTCATAAATTATAAGTGTCATTTTTACTGGCAGACCCATAAATTATAAGTGCATGTTTACTGGCAGTGTCATACATTATAAGTGGCATGTTTACTGGCAGACTCATAAATTATATGTACATGTTTACTGGTAGTGTCATGAATTATAAGTACATGTTTACTGGCAGACTCATAAATTATAAGTGGCATGTTTACTGGCAGACACATCAATTATAAGTGCATGTTTACTGGCAGTGTCATAAATTATAAGTACATGTTTAATGGCAGATTCATAAATTATAAGTACATGTTTACTGGCAGACTCATAAATTATAATTACATGTGTACTGGCAGACTCATAAATTATATGTGCATGTTTACTGGCAGTGTCATAAATTACAAGTAAATGTTTACTGGCAGACTCATAAATTATAAGTAGATGTTTACTGGCAGTATCATAAATTATAAGTACATGTTTACTGGCAGTGTCATAAATTATAAGTACATGTTTACTGGCATTATCATAAATTATAAACGCATGTTTACTGGCAGACTCATAAATTATAAGTACATGTTTACTGGCAGAATCATAAGTTATAGGTACATGTTTACTTGCAGTATCATAAATTATAAACGCATGTTTACTGGCAGTATCATAAATAATAAATGCATGTTTACTGGCAGACTCATAAATTATAAGTACATGTTTACTGGCAGACTCATAAATTATAAGTACATGTTTACTGGCAGAATCATAAATTATAAGTACATGTTTAATGGCAATGTCATAAATTATAAGTACATGTTTACTATGACAGATTTCACTGACTGCCTATAATAGTTTTCACTGACTGCCTATAATAGGTTTCACTGACTGCCTATAATAGGTTTCACTGACTGCCTATGACAGTTTCACTGACTGCCTATAATAGGTTTCACTGACTGCCTATAATAGTTTTCACTGACTGCCTATGACAGATTTCACTGACTGCCTATGACAGGTTTCACTGACTGCCTATAATAGTTTTCACTGACTGCCTATGACAGGTTTCACTGACTGCCCATGACAGATTTCACTGACTGCCTATAATAGGTTTCACTGACTGCCTATGACAGGTTTCACTGACTGCCCATGACAGATTTCACTGACTGCCCATGACCGGTTTCCCTCACTGCCTATGACAGATTTCACTGACTGCCCATGACAGGTTTCACTGACTGCCTATAATAGGTTTCACTGCTATGACAGGTTTCACTGACTGCCCATGACATATTTCACTTGACTGCCCATGACAGGTTTCCCTCACTGCCTATGACAGATTTCACTGACTGCCCATGACAGGTTTCACTGACTGCCTATAATATGTTTCACTGACTGCCCATGACAGGTTTCACTGACTGCCTATAATAGGTTTCACTGACTGCCTATAATAGGTTTCACTGACTGCCTATAATAGGTTTCACTGACTGCCCATGACAGATTTCACTGACTGCCTATAATAGGTTTCACTGACTGCCTATAATAGGTTTCACTGACTGCCCATGACAGTGTTCACTGACTGCCTATGACAGATTTCACTGACTGCCCATGACTGGTTTCACTAACTGCCTATGGCAGATTTCACTGACTGCCTATGACAGGTTTCACTGACTGCCTATGACAGATTTCAATGACTGCCTATAATAGGTTTCACTGACTGCCTATGACATATTTCACTGACTGCCCATGACAGGATTCACTGACTGCCTATGACAGGTTTCACTGACTGCCTATGACAGGTTTCACTGACTGCCTATGACAGATTTCACTGACTGCCTATAATAGATTTCACTGACTGCCCATGACAGGTTTCACTGACTGCCTATGACAGGTTTCACTGACTGCCTATAATAGGTTTCACTGACTGCCCATGACAGGTTTCACTGACTGCTTATGACAGATTTCACTGACTGCCTATAATAGGTTTCACTGACTGCCTATGACAGGTTTCACTGACTGCCTATAATAGGTTTCACTGACTGCCTATGACAGGTTTCACTGACTGCCCATGACAGATTTCACTGACTGCCCATGACAGGTTTCCCTCACTGCCTATGACAGATTTCACTGACTGCCCATGACAGGTTTCACTGACTGCCTATAATAGGTTTCACTGCTATGACAGTTTTCACTGACTGCCCATGACAGATTTCACTGACTGCTCATGACAGGTTTCACTGACTGCCTATAATAGGTTTCACTGACTGCCCATGACAGGTTTCACCCACTGCCTATAATAGGTTTCACTGACTGCCTATAATAGGTTTCACTGACTGCCCATGACAGGTTTCACTGACTGCCTATTATAGGTTTCACTGACTGCCTATGACAGATTTCACTGACTGCCCCTGACAGGTTTCACTGACTGCCTATGACAGGTTTCACTGACTGCCCATGACATATTTCACTGACTGCCTATGACAGGTTTCCCTCACTGCCTATGACAGATTTCACTGACTGCCCATGACTGATTTCACTGACTGCCTATAATAGGTTTCACTGACTGCACATGACAGGTTTCCCTCACTGCCCATTACATATTTCACTGACTGCCTATAATAGGTTTCACTGACTGCCCATGACAGGTTTCACTGACTGCCTATAATAGGTTTCACTGACTGCCCATGACAGGTCTCACTGACTGCCCATGACAGGTTTCACTGACTGCCCATGACAGATTTCACTGACTGCCTATAATAGATTTCACTGAATGCCAATGACAGGTTTCACTGACTGCCTATGACAGGTTTCACTGACTGCCTATAATAGGTTTCACTGACTGCCCATGACAGGTTTCACTGACTGCCTATGACAGGTTTCACTGACTGCCTATAATAGGTTTCACTGACTGCCTATGACAGGTTTCACTGACTGCCTATAATAGGTTTCACTGACTGACCATGACAAGTTTCACTGACTGCCTATAATAGGTTTCACTGACTGCCAATGACAGGTTTCACTGACTGCCCATGACAGATTTCACTGACTGCCCATGACAGGTTTCCCTCACTGCCTATGACAGATTTCACTGACTGCCCATGACAGGTTTCACTGACTGCCTACAATAGGTTTCACTGCTATGACAGGTTTCACTGACTGCCCATGACAGATTTCACTGACTGCCCAGGACAGGTTTCCCTGACTGCCTATGACAGATTTCACTGACTGCCCATGACAGGTTTCACTGACTGCCTATAATAGGTTTCACTGACTGCCTATGACAGATTTCCCTCACTGCCTATAATAGGTTTCACTGACTGCCTATGACAGATTTCACTGACTGCCTATGACAGGTTTCACTGACTGCCCATGACAGATTTCACTAACTGCTCATGACAGATTTCACTGACTGCCCATGACAGGTTTACCTCACTGCCTATGACAGATTTCACTGACTGCCTATGACAGGTTTCACTGACTGCCTATGACATGTTTCACTGACTGCCCATGACATATTTCACTGACTGCCTATGACAGGCTTCCCTCGCTGCCTATGACATATTTCACTGACTGCCCATGACTGGTTTCACTGACTGCCTATAATAGGTTTCACTGACTGCCCATGACAGGTTTCCCTCACTGCCTATGACAGATTTCACTGAATGCCTATGACAGGTTTAACTGACTGCCCATGACAGGTTTCCTTGACTGCCTATAATAGGTTTCACTGACTGCCTATGACATATTTCACTGACTGCCCATGACAGTTTTCACAGACTGCCTATGACAGATTTCACTGACTGCCCATGACTGGTTTCACTGACTGCCTATGGCAGATTTCACTGACTGCCTATGACAGGTTTCACTGACTGCCTATGACAGATTTCACTGACTGCCTATAATAGGTTTCACTGACTGCCTATGACATATTTCATTGACTGCCCATGACAGGTTTCACTGACTGCCTATGACAGGTTTCACTGACTGCCTATGACAGGTTTCACTGACTGCCTATGACAGGTTTCACTGACTGCCTATGACAGATTTCACTGACCTCCCATGACAGATTTCACTGACTGCCCATGACAGGTTTCACTGACTGCCTATGACATATTTCACTGACTGCCCATGACAGGTCTCCCTCACTGCCTATGACAGATTTCACTGACTGCCCATGACAGGTTTCACTGACTGCCTATAATAGGTTTCACTGACTGCCCATGACAGGTTTCACTGAATGCCTATAATAGGTTTCACTGACTGCTTATAATAGGTTTCACTGACTGCCTATAATAGGTTTCACTGACTGCCCATGACAGGTTTCACTGACTGCCTATAATAGGTTTCACTGACTGCCCATGACAGATTTCCCTCACTGCCTATAATAGGTTTCACTGACTGCCTATGACAGATTTCACTGACTGCCTATGACAGGTTTCACTGACTGCCCATGACAGATTTCACTAACTGCCCATGACAGATTTCACTGACTGCCCATGACAGGTTTCCCTCACTGCCTATGACAGATTTCACTGACTGCCCATGACAGGTTTCACTGACTGCCTATGACAGGTTTCACTGACTGCCCATGACATATTTCCCTCACTGCCTATGACAGATTTCACTGACTGCCTATGACAGGTTTCACTGACTGCCCATGACAGGTTTCCCTGACTGCCTATAATAGGTTTCACTGACTGCCTATGACATATTTCACTGACTGCCCATGACAGTTTTCACTGACTGCCTATGACAGATTTCACTGACTGCCCATGACTGGTTTCACTGACTGCCTATAGCAGATTTCACTGACTGCCTATGACATGACAGGTTTCACTGACTGCCTATGACAGATTTCACTGACTGCCTATAATAGGTTTCACTGACTGCCTATTACAGATTTCATTGACTGCCCATGACAGGTTTCACTGACTGCCTATGACAGGTTTCACTGACTGCCTATGACAGGTTTCACTGACTGCCTATGACAGGTTTCACTGACTGCCTATGACAGGTTTCACTGACTGCCTATGACAGATTTCACTGACTGCCCATGACAGATTTCACTGACTGCCCATGACAGGTTTCACTGACTGCCTATGACAGATTTCACTGACTGCCTATGACAGGTTTCACTGACTGCCCATGACAGATTTCACCACTGCCATGTCAGATTTCACTCACTGCCCATGACAGGTTTCCCTCACTGCCTATGACAGATTTCACTGACTGCCCATGACAGGTTTCACTGACTGCCTATGACAGGTTTCACTGACTGCCCATGACAGATTTCACTGACTGCCTATGACAGGTTTCCCTCACTGCCTATGACAGATTTCACTGACTGCCCATGACTGGTTTCACTGACTGCCTATAATAGGTTTCACTGACTGCCCATGACAGGTTTCCCTCACTGCCTATGACAGATTTCACTGACTGCCTATGACAGGTTTCACTGACTGCCCATGACAGGTTTCACTGACTGCCTATGACAGATTTCACTGACTGCCCATGACAGTTTTCACTGACTGCCTATGACAGATTTCACTGACTGCCCATGACAGGTTTCACTGACTGCCTATGACAGATTTCACTGACTGCCTATGACAGGTTTCACTGACTGCCTATGACAGATTTCACTGACTGCCTATGACAGGTTTCACTGACTGCCTATGACAGATTTCACTGACTGCCCATGACAGGTTTCACTGACTGCCTATTATGACAGATTTCACTGACTGCCCATGACAGATTTCACTGACTGCCTATGACAGGTTTCACTGACTGCCTATGACAGTTTCCTGACTGCAGGTTTTGTGTTTGTGCCTATGACAGGTTTCACTGATGCCATGACAGTTTCACTGACTGCTATGACAGGTTTCACTGACTGCCTATGACAGTTCACTGACTGCCCATGACAGGTTTCACTGACTGCCTATGACAGGTTTCACTGACTGCCATGACAGATTTCACTGACTGCCTATGACAGGTTTCCTACTGCCTATGACAGTTTCACTGACTGCCATGACGTTTCCTACTGCCTATAGTTTCACTGACTGCTGGTTTCACTGACTGCCTATGACAGGTTTCACTGACTGCCTATGACAGATTTCACTGACTGCCCATGACAGGTTTCACTGACTGCCTATGACAGGTTTCACTGACTGCCCATGACAGATTTCACTGACTGCCTATGACAGGTTTCACTGACTGCCTATGACTGATTTCACTGACTGCTATGACAGATTTCCCTCACTGCCTATGACAGGTTTCACTGACTGCCCATGACAGGTTCCTATGCCTATGACAGGTTTCACTGACTGCCTATGACAGGTTTCACTGACTGCCTATGACAGATTTCACTGACTGCCCATGACAGATTTCACTGACTGCCTATGACAGGTTTCACTGACTGCCCATGACAGATTTCACTGACTGCCTATGACAGGTTTCACTGACTGCCTATGACAGATTTCACTGACTGACTATGACAGGTTTCCCTCACTGCCTATGACAGGTTTCACTGACTGCCCATGACAGGTTTCACTGACTGCCTATAATAGGTTTCACTGACTGCCTATGACAGATTTCACTGACTGCCCATGACAGGTTTCACTGACTGCCTATGACAGATTTCACTGACTGCCCATGACAGGTTTCACGACTGCCCATGACAGGTTTACTGACTGCCCATGACATATTTCACTCACTGCCCATGACAGATTTCACTGACTGCCCATGACAGGTTTCACTGACTGCCTATGACAGGTTTCACTGACTGCCTATGACAGATTTCACTGACTGCCCATGATAGGTTTCACTGACTGCCCATGACAGGTTTCCCTGACTGCCTATGACAGGTTTCACTGACTGCCCATGACAGATTTCACTGACTGCCCATGACAGATTTCACTGACTGCCTATGACAGTTTTCACTGACTGCCCATGACAGATTTCACTGACTGCCCATGACAGGTTTCACTGACTGCCTATGACAGATTTCACTGACTGCCTATGACAGGTTTCACTGACTGCCTATTATAGGTTTCACTGACTGCCTATGACATATTTCACTGACTGCCCATGACAGGTTTCACTGACTGCCTATGACAGGTTTCACTGACTGCCTATGACAGGTTTCATTGACTGTCTATGACAGATTTCACTGACTGCCTATGACAGATTTCCCTCACTGCCCATCACAGATTTCACTGACTGCCCATGACAGATTTCACTGACTGCCTATGACAGGTTTCACTGACTGCCTGTGACAGGTTTCACTGACTGCCTATGACTGGTTTCACTGACTGCCTATGACAGATTTCACTGACTGCCTATGACAGGTTTCACTGACTGCCCATGACAGATTTCACTCACTGCCCATGACAGATTTCACTGACTGCCCATGACAGGTTTCCCTCACTGCCTATGACAGATTTCACTGACTGCCCATGACAGGTTTCACTGACTGCCTTTAATAGGTTT
Source organism: Archivesica marissinica (assembly GCA_014843695.1). Classification (NCBI taxonomy): domain Eukaryota; kingdom Metazoa; phylum Mollusca; class Bivalvia; order Venerida; family Vesicomyidae; genus Archivesica; species Archivesica marissinica. The sequence goes on along the minus strand of CM026404.1, from coordinate 38,435,708 downwards.
CACTGACTGCCTATAATAGGTTTCACTGACTGCCCATGACAGGTTTCACTGACTGCCTATAATAGGTTTCACTGACTGCCCATGACAGGTTTCCCTCACTGCCTATAATATGTTTCACTGACTGTTTATGACAGGTTTCACTGACTGCCTATGACAGGTTTCACTGACTGCCCATGACAGGTTTCCCTCACAGCCTATGACAAATTTCACTGACTGCCCATGACAGGTTTCACTGACTGCCTATGACAGGTTTCACTGACTGCCCATGACAGATTTCACTGACTGCCCATGACAGGTTTCACTGACTGCCTATGACATATTTCACTGACTGCCCATGACAGGTTTCCCTCACTGCCTATGACAGATTTCACTGACTGCCTATGACAGGTTTCACTGACTGCCCATGACAGATTTCACTGACTGCCCATGACAGGTTTCACTGACTGCCTATGACAGGTTTCACTGACTGCCCATGACAGATTTCACTGACTGCCTATGACAGGTTTCCCTCACTGCCTATGACAGATTTCACTGACTGCCCATGACAGGTTTCCTCACTGCCTATGACAGATTTCACTGACTGCCCATGACTGGTTTCACTGAATGCCTATAATAGGTTTCACTGACTGCCCATGACAGGTTTCCCTCACTGCCTATGACAGGTTTAACTGACTGCCCATGACAGGTTTCCCTGACTGCCTATAATAGGTTTCACTGACTGCCTATGACAGATTACACTGACTGCCCATGACAGTTTTCACTGACTACCTATGACAGATTTCACTGACTGCCCATGACAGGTTTCACTGACTGCCTATGACAGGTTTCACTGACTGCCTATGACAGTTTTCACTGACTACCTATGACAGATTTCACTGACTGCCCATGACTGGTTTCACTGACTGCCTATGGCATATTTCACTGACTGCCTATGACAGGTTTCACTGACTGCCTATAATAGGTTTCACTGACTGCCTATGACAGATTTCACTGACTGCCCATGACAGGTTTCACTGACTGCCTATGACAGGTTTCACTGACTGCCTATGACAGGTTTCACTGACTGCCTATGACAGGTTTCATTGACTGCCTATGACAGATTTCACTGACTGCCTATGACAGATTTCCCTCACTGCCCATCACAGATTTCACTGACTGCCCATGACAGATTTCACTGACTGCCTATGACAGGTTTCACTGACTGCCTATGACAGGTTTCACTGACTGCCTATGACTGGTTTCACTGACTGCCTATGACAGATTTCACTGACTGCCTATGACAGGTTTCACTGATGGGCAGTCAGTGAAATCTGTCATAGGCAGTGAGGGAAACCTGTCATGGGCAGTCAGTGAAATCTGTCATGGGCAGTGAGTGAAATCTGTCATGGGCTGACAGATTTCACTCACTGCCCATGACAGATTTCACTGACTGCCCATGACAGGTTTCCCTCACTGCCTATGACAGATTTCACTGACTGCCCATGACAGGTTTCACTGACTGCCTTTAATAGGTTTCACTGACTGCCTATAATATGTTTCACTGACTGTCTACGACAGGTTTCACTGACTGCCTATGACAGGTTTCACTGACTGCCCATGACAGGTTTCCCTCACAGCCTATGACAAATTTCACTGACTGCCCATGACAGGTTTCACTGACTGCCTATGACAGGTTTCACTGACTGCCCATGACAGATTTCACTGACTGCCCATGACAGGTTTCACTGACTGCCTATGACATATTTCACTGACTGCCCATGACAGGTTTCCCTCACTGCCTATGACAGATTTCACTGACTGCCTATGACAGGTTTCACTGACTGCCCATGACAGATTTCACTGACTGCCCATGACAGGTTTCACTGACTGCCTATGACAGGTTTCACTGACTGCCCATGACAGATTTCACTGACTGCCTATGACAGGTTTCCCTCACTGCCTATGACAGATTTCACTGACTGCCCATGACAGGTTTCACTGACTGCCTATGACAGGTTTCACTGACTGCCTATGACAGATTTCACTGACTGCCTATGACAGGTTTCACTGACTGCCTATGACAGATTTCACTGACTGCCCATGACAGGTTTCACTGACTGCCTATGACAGGTTTCACTGACTGCCCATGACAGGTTTCCTGACTGCCTATGACAGTTTCACTGACTGCCTATGACAGGTTTCACTGACTGCCCATGACAGATTCACTGACTGCCCATGACAGTTTTCACTGACTGCCTATGACAGGTTTCACTGACTGCCCATGACAGGTTTCACTGACTGCCTATGACAGATTTCACTGACTGCCTATGACAGGTTTCACTGACTGCCCATGACAGATTTCACTCACTGCCCATGACAGATTTCACTGACTGCCCATGACAGGTTTCCCTCACTGCCTATGACAGATTTCACTGACTGCCTTTAATAGGTTTCACTGACTGCCTATAATAGGTTTCACTGACTGCCCATGACAGGTTTCACTGACTGCCTATAATAGGTTTCACTGACTGCCCATGACAGGTTTCCCTCACTGCCTATAATATGTTTCACTGACTGTCTACGACAGGTTTCACTGACTGCCTATGACAGGTTTCACTGACTGCCCATGACAGGTTTCCCTCACAGCCTATGACAAATTTCACTGACTGCCCATGACAGGTTTCACTGACTGCCTATGACAGGTTTCACTGACTGCCCATGACAGATTTCACTGACTGCCCATGACAGGTTTCACTGACTGCCTATGACATATTTCACTGACTGCCCATGACAGGTTTCCCTCACTGCCTATGACAGATTTCACTGACTGCCTATGACAGGTTTCACTGACTGCCCATGACAGATTTCACTGACTGCCCATGACAGGTTTCACTGACTGCCTATGACAGGTTTCACTGACTGCCCATGACAGATTTCACTGACTGCCTATGACAGGTTTCCCTCACTGCCTATGACAGATTTCACTGACTGCCCATGACAGGTTTCACTGACTGCCTATGACAGGTTTCACTGACTGCCCACGACAGATTTCACTGACTGCCTATGACAGGTTTCCCTCACTGCCTATGACAGATTTCACTGACTGCCCATGACTGGTTTCACTGACTGCCTATAATTGGTTTCACTGACTGCCCATGACAGGTTTCCCTCACTGCCTATGACAGATTTCACTGACTGCCTATGACAGGTTTCACTGACTGCCCATGACAGGTTTCCCTGACTGCCTATAATAGGTTTCACTGACTGCCCATGACAGTTTTCACTGACTGCCTATGACAGATTTCACTGACTGCCCATGACTGGTTTCACTGACTGCCTATGGCATATTTCACTGACTGCCTATGACAGGTTTCACTGACTGCCTATGACAGATTTCACTGACTGCCTATAATAGGTTTCACTGACTGCCTATGACAGATTTCACTGACTGCCCATGACAGGTTTCACTGACTGCCTATGACAGGTTTCACTGACTGCCTATGACAGGTTTCACTGACTGCCTATGACAGGTTTCACTGACTGCCTATGACAGATTTCACTGACTGCCTATGACAGATTTCCCTCACTGCCCATGACAGATTTCACTGACTGCCCATGACAGATTTCACTGACTGCCTATGACAGGTTTCACTGACTGCCTATGACAGGTTTCACTGACTGCCTATGACAGGTTTCACTGACTGCCTATGACAGGTTTCACTGACTGCCCATGACAGATTACACTGACTGCCCATGACAGTTTTCACTGACTGCCTATGACAGGTTTCACTGACTGCCCATGACTGGTTTCACTGACTGCCTATGACAGATTTCACTGACTGCCTATGACAGGTTTCACTGACTGCCCATGACAGATTTCACTCACTGCCCATGACAGATTTCACTGACTGCCCATGACAGGTTTCCCTCACTGCCTATGACAGATTTCACTGACTGCCCATGACAGGTTTCACTGACTGCCTTTAATAGGTTTCACTGACTGCCTATAATAGGTTTCACTGACTGCCCATGACAGGTTTCACTGACTGCCTATAATAGGTTTCACTGACTGCCCATGACAGGTTTCCCTCACTGCCTATAATATGTTTCACTGACTGTCTACGACAGGTTTCACTGACTGCCTATGACAGGTTTCACTGACTGCCCATGACAGGTTTCCCTCACAGCCTATGACAAATTTCACTGACTGCCCATGACAGGTTTCACTGACTGCCTATGACAGGTTTCACTGACTGCCCATGACAGATTTCACTGACTGCCCATGACAGGTTTCACTGACTGCCTATGACATATTTCACTGACTGCCCATGACAGGTTTCCCTCACTGCCTATGACAGATTTCACTGACTGCCTATGACAGGTTTCACTGACTGCCCATGACAGATTTCACTGACTGCCCATGACAGGTTTCACTGACTGCCTATGACAGGTTTCACTGACTGCCCATGACAGATTTCACTGACTGCCTATGACAGGTTTCCCTCACTGCCTATGACAGATTTCACTGACTGCCCATGACAGGTTTCACTGACTGCCTATGACAGGTTTCACTGACTGCCCACGACAGATTTCACTGACTGCCTATGACAGGTTTCCCTCACTGCCTATGACAGATTTCACTGACTGCCCATGACTGGTTTCACTGACTGCCTATAATTGGTTTCACTGACTGCCCATGACAGGTTTCCCTCACTGCCTATGACAGGTTTCACTGACTGCCCATGACAGGTTTCACTGACTGCCCATGACAGATTTCACTGACTGCCCATGACAGGTTTCCCTCACTGCCTATGACAGATTTCACTGACTGCCCATGACAGGTTTCACTGACTGCCTTTAATAGGTTTCACTGACTGCCTATAATAGGTTTCACTGACTGCCCATGACAGGTTTCACTGACTGCCTATGATAGGTTTCACTGACTGCCCATGACAGGTTTCACTGACTGCCTATAATATGTTTCACTGACTGCCTATGACAGGTTTCACTGACTGCCTATGACAGGTTTCACTGACTGCCCATGACAGGTTTCACTGACTGCCTATGACAGATTTCACTGACTGCCCATGACAGGTTTCACTGACTGCCTATGACAGGTTTCACTGACTGCCTATGACAGATTTCACTGACTGCCCATGACAGGTTTCACTGACTGCCTATGACAGGTTTCACTGACTGCCTATGACAGGTTTCACTGACTGCCTATGACAGGTTTCACTGACTGCCTATGACAGGTTTCACTGACTGCCCATGACAGATTTCACTGACTGCCTATGACAGGTTTCACTGACTGCCTATGACAGGTTTCACTGACTGCCCATGACAGATTTCACTGACTGCCCATGACAGGTTTCCCTCACTGCCTATGACAGATTTCACTGACTGCCCATGACAGGTTTCACTGACTGCCTATGACAGGTTTCACTGACTGCCCATGACAGATTTCACTGACTGCCTATGACAGGTTTCCCTGACTGCCTATGACAGATTTCACTGACTGCCCATGACAGGTTTCACTGACTGCCTATAATAGGTTTCACTGACTGCCCATGACAGGTTTCCCTCACTGCCTATTGGTTTCACTGACTGCCTATGACAGATTTCACTGACTGCCTATGACAGGTTTCACTGACTGCCCATGACAGATTTCACTGACTGCCCATGACAGATTTCACTGACTGCCCATGACAGGTTTCCCTCACTGCCTATGACAGATTTCACTGACTGCCCATGACAGGTTTCACTGACTGCCTATGACAGGTTTCACTGACTGCCTATGACAGGTTTCACTGACTGCCTCATGACAGGTTTCACTGACTGCCTATGACAGTTTCACTGACTGCCTATGACAGGTTTCACTGACTGCCTATGACAGATTTCACTGACTGCCTATGATAGGTTTCACTGACTGCCTATGACAGTTTCACTGACTGCCCATGACAGGTTTCACTGACTGCCTATGACAGGTTTCACTGACTGCCTATGACAGGTTTCACTGACTGCCTATGACAGGTTTCACTGACTGCCTATGACAGATTTCACTGACTGCCCATGACAGATTTCACTGACTGCCCATGACAGGTTTCACTGACTGCCTATGACATATTTCACTGACTGCCTATGACAGGTTTCCTACTGCCTATGACAGATTTCACTGACTGCCTATGACAGGTTTCACTGACTGCCCATGACAGATTTCACTGACTGCCCATGTCAGATTTCACTCACTGCCCATGACAGGTTTCCCTCACTGCCTATGACAGATTTCACTGACTGCCCATGACAGGTTTCACTGACTGCCTATGACAGGTTTCACTGACTGCCCATGACAGATTTCACTGACTGCCTATGACAGGTTTCCCTCACTGCCTATGACAGATTTCACTGACTGCCCATGACTGGTTTCACTGACTGCCTATAATAGGTTTCACTGACTGCCCATGACAGGTTTCCCTCACTGCCTATGACAGATTTCACTGACTGCCTATGACAGGTTTCACTGACTGCCCATGACAGGTTTCACTGACTGCCTATGACAGATTTCACTGACTGCCTATGACAGGTTTCACTGACTGCCTATGACAGATTTCACTGACTGCCCATGACAGGTTTCACTGACTGCCTATGACAGGTTTCACTGACTGCCTATGACAGGTTTCACTGACTGCCTATGACAGGTTTCACTGACTGCCTATGACAGATTTCACTGACTGCCTATGACAGATTTCCCTCACTGCCCATGACAGGTTTCACTGACTGCCCATGACAGATTTCACTGACTGCCTATGACAGGTTTCACTGACTGCCTATGACGTTTCACTGACTGCTATGACAGTTTCCTACTGCCTATGAAGGTTTCACTGACTGCCATGACAGTTTCACATGACAGATTTCACTGACTGCCTATGACAGGTTTCACTGACTGCCTATGACAGGTTTCACTGACTGCCCATGACAGATTTCACTGACTGCCTATGACAGGTTTCACTGACTGCCTATGACAGATTTCACTGACTGCCCATGACAGGTTTCACTGACTGCCTATAATAGGTTTCACTGACTGCCCATGACAGGTTTCCTACTGCCTATGACAGGTTTCACTGACTGCCTATGACAGGTTTCACTGACTGCCCATGACAGGTTTCACTGACTGCCTATGAAGATTTCACTGACTGCCCATGACAGGTTTCACTGACTGCCTATGACAGATTTCACTGACTGCCCATGACTGGTTTCACTGACTGCCTATGACAGATTTCACTGACTGCCTATGACAGGTTTCACTGACTGCCTATGACAGATTTCACTGACTGCCCATGACAGGTTTCACTGACTGCCTATGACAGATTTCACTGACTGCCCATGACAGGTTTCACTGACTGCCTATAATAGGTTTCACTGCTATGACAGGTTTTGACTGCCCATGACAGATTTCACTGACTGCCCATGACAGGTTTCACTGACTGCCTATGACAGATTTCACTGACTGCCCATGACAGTTTTGTTGGGTTTCACTGACTGCCCATGACAGATTTCACTGACTGCCATGACAGGTTTCACTGACTGCCTATGACAGGTTTCACTGACTGCCCATGACAGGTTTCACTGACTGCCTATGACAGGTTTCACTGACTGCCTATGACAGATTTCACTGACTGCCTATGACAGGTTTCCCTCACTGCCTATGACAGATTTCACTGACTGCCTTGGGTTTTGTGTGGTTTTTGCATGACAGGTTTCACTGACTGCCATGAGTAGTTTTCACTGACTGCCTATGACAGATTTCACTGACTGCCTATGACAGGTTTCACTGACTGCCCATGACAGGTTTCACTGACTGCCTATGACAGTTTCACTGACTGCCCATGACAGGTTTCACTGACTGCCTATGACATATTTCACTGACTGCCTATGACAGGTTTCACTGACTGCCTATGATAGGTTTCACTGACTGCCCATGACAGATTTCACTGACTGCCCATGACAGGTTTCACTCACTGCCTATGACAGGTTTCACTGACTGCCCATGACAGGTTTCACTGACTGCCTATGACAGGTTTCACTGACTGCTATGACAGGTTTCACTGACTGCCCATGACAGATTTCACTGACTGCCCATGACAGATTTCACTGACTGCCCATGACAGGTTTCACTGACTGCCTATGACAGGTTTCACTGACTGCCTATGACAGGTTTCACTGACTGCCTATGACAGGTTTCACTGACTGCCTATGACA
>CM026404.1:38406041-38426470 GCA_014843695.1 Archivesica marissinica | reverse complement strand
TATGACAGGTTTCACTGACTGCCTATGACAGGTTTCACTGACTGCCTATGACAGGTTTCACTGACTGCCTATGACAGATTTCACTGACTGCCTATGACAGGTTTCACTGACTGCCTATGACAGGTTTCACTGACTGCCTATGACAGGTTTCACTGACTGCCTATGACAGATTTCACTGACTGCCTATGACAGGTTTCACTGACTGCCCATGACAGATTTCACTCACTGCCCATGACAGATTTCACTGACTGCCCATGACAGGTTTCCCTCACTGCCTATGACAGATTTCACTGACTGCCCATGACAGGTTTCACTGACTGCCTTTAATAGGTTTCACTGACTGCCTATAATAGGTTTCACTGACTGCCCATGACAGGTTTCACTGACTGCCTATAATAGGTTTCACTGACTGCCCATGACAGGTTTCCCTCACTGCCTATAATATGTTTCACTGACTGTCTACGACAGGTTTCACTGACTGCCTATGACAGGTTTCACTGACTGCCCATGACAGGTTTCCCTCACAGCCTATGACAAATTTCACTGACTGCCCATGACAGGTTTCACTGACTGCCTATGACAGGTTTCACTGACTGCCCATGACAGATTTCACTGACTGCCCATGACAGGTTTCACTGACTGCCTATGACATATTTCACTGACTGCCCATGACAGGTTTCCCTCACTGCCTATGACAGATTTCACTGACTGCCTATGACAGGTTTCACTGACTGCCCATGACAGATTTCACTGACTGCCCATGACAGGTTTCACTGACTGCCTATGACAGGTTTCACTGACTGCCCATGACAGATTTCACTGACTGCCTATGACAGGTTTCCCTCACTGCCTATGACAGATTTCACTGACTGCCCATGACAGGTTTCACTGACTGCCTATGACAGGTTTCACTGACTGCCCACGACAGATTTCACTGACTGCCTATGACAGGTTTCCCTCACTGCCTATGACAGATTTCACTGACTGCCCATGACTGGTTTCACTGACTGCCTATAATTGGTTTCACTGACTGCCCATGACAGGTTTCCCTCACTGCCTATGACAGATTTCACTGACTGCCTATGACAGGTTTCACTGACTGCCCATGACAGGTTTCCCTGACTGCCTATAATAGGTTTCACTGACTGCCCATGACAGTTTTCACTGACTGCCTATGACAGATTTCACTGACTGCCCATGACTGGTTTCACTGACTGCCTATGGCATATTTCACTGACTGCCTATGACAGGTTTCACTGACTGCCTATGACAGATTTCACTGACTGCCTATAATAGGTTTCACTGACTGCCTATGACAGATTTCACTGACTGCCCATGACAGGTTTCACTGACTGCCTATGACAGGTTTCACTGACTGCCTATGACAGGTTTCACTGACTGCCTATGACAGGTTTCACTGACTGCCTATGACAGATTTCCCTCACTGCCCATGACAGATTTCACTGACTGCCCATGACAGATTTCACTGACTGCCTATGACAGGTTTCACTGACTGCCTATGACAGGTTTCACTGACTGCCTATGACAGGTTTCACTGACTGCCTATGACAGGTTTCACTGACTGCCCATGACAGATTACACTGACTGCCCATGACAGTTTTCACTGACTGCCTATGACAGGTTTCACTGACTGCCCATGACAGATTACACTGACTGCCCATGACAGTTTTCACTGACTGCCTATGACAGGTTTCACTGACTGCCCATGACTGGTTTCACTGACTGCCTATGACAGATTTCACTGACTGCCTATGACAGGTTTCACTGACTGCCCATGACAGATTTCACTCACTGCCCATGACAGATTTCACTGACTGCCCATGACAGGTTTCCCTCACTGCCTATGACAGATTTCACTGACTGCCCATGACAGGTTTCACTGACTGCCTTTAATAGGTTTCACTGACTGCCTATAATAGGTTTCACTGACTGCCCATGACAGGTTTCACTGACTGCCTATAATAGGTTTCACTGACTGCCCATGACAGGTTTCCCTCACTGCCTATAATATGTTTCACTGACTGTCTACGACAGGTTTCACTGACTGCCTATGACAGGTTTCACTGACTGCCCATGACAGGTTTCCCTCACAGCCTATGACAAATTTCACTGACTGCCCATGACAGGTTTCACTGACTGCCTATGACAGGTTTCACTGACTGCCCATGACAGATTTCACTGACTGCCCATGACAGGTTTCACTGACTGCCTATGACATATTTCACTGACTGCCCATGACAGGTTTCCCTCACTGCCTATGACAGATTTCACTGACTGCCTATGACAGGTTTCACTGACTGCCCATGACAGATTTCACTGACTGCCCATGACAGGTTTCACTGACTGCCTATGACAGGTTTCACTGACTGCCCATGACAGATTTCACTGACTGCCTATGACAGGTTTCCCTCACTGCCTATGACAGATTTCACTGACTGCCCATGACAGGTTTCACTGACTGCCTATGACAGGTTTCACTGACTGCCCACGACAGATTTCACTGACTGCCTATGACAGGTTTCCCTCACTGCCTATGACAGATTTCACTGACTGCCCATGACTGGTTTCACTGACTGCCTATAATTGGTTTCACTGACTGCCCATGACAGGTTTCCCTCACTGCCTATGACAGATTTCACTGACTGCCTATGACAGGTTTCACTGACTGCCCATGACAGGTTTCCCTGACTGCCTATAATAGGTTTCACTGACTGCCCATGACAGTTTTCACTGACTGCCTATGACAGATTTCACTGACTGCCCATGACTGGTTTCACTGACTGCCTATGGCATATTTCACTGACTGCCTATGACAGGTTTCACTGACTGCCTATGACAGATTTCACTGACTGCCTATAATAGGTTTCACTGACTGCCTATGACAGATTTCACTGACTGCCCATGACAGGTTTCACTGACTGCCTATGACAGGTTTCACTGACTGCCTATGACAGGTTTCACTGACTGCCTATGACAGGTTTCACTGACTGCCTATGACAGATTTCACTGACTGCCTATGACAGATTTCCCTCACTGCCCATGACAGATTTCACTGACTGCCCATGACAGATTTCACTGACTGCCTATGACAGGTTTCACTGACTGCCTATGACAGGTTTCACTGACTGCCTATGACAGGTTTCACTGACTGCCTATGACAGGTTTCACTGACTGCCCATGACAGATTACACTGACTGCCCATGACAGTTTTCACTGACTGCCTATGACAGGTTTCACTGACTGCCCATGACTGGTTTCACTGACTGCCTATGACAGGTTTCACTGACTGCCTATGACAGATTTCACTGACTGCCTATGACAGGTTTCCCTCACTGCCTATGACAGGTTTCACTGACTGCCCATGACAGGTATCACTGACTGCCTATAGTAGCTTTCACTGACTGCCTATGACAGATTTCACTGACTGCCCATGACAGGTTTCACTGACTGCCCATGACAGGTTTCACTGACTGCCCATGACAGGTTTCACTGACTGCCTATGACAGATTTCACTGACTGCCTATGACAGATTTCACTGACTGCCCATGACAGATTTCACTGACTGCCCATGACAGGTTTCACTGACTGCCCATGACAGATTTCACTCACTGCCCATGACAGATTTCACTGACTGCCCATGACAGGTTTCACTGACTGCCTATGACAGGTTTCACTGACTGCCCATGACAGGTTTCACTGACTGCCCATGACAGATTTCACTCACTGCCCATGACAGATTTCACTGACTGCCCATGACAGGTTTCCTGACTGCCTATGACAGATTTCACTGACTGCCCATGACAGATTTCCCTCACTGCCTTGACAGGTTTCACTGACTGCCCATGACAGATTTCACTGACTGCCTATGACAGGTTTCACTGACTGCCCATGACAGATTTCACTGACTGCCTATGACAGATTTCACTGACTGCCCATGACAGATTTCACTGACTGCCTATGACAGGTTTCACTGACTGCCCATGACAATTTCCCTCACTGCCTTTGACAGGTTTCACTGACTGCCCATGACAGATTTCCCTCACTGCCTTTGACAGATTTCACTGACTGCCCATGACAGATTTCACTCACTGCCTATGACAGATTTCACTGACTGCCCATGACAGGTTTCCCTCACTGCCTTGACAGATTTCACTGACTGCCCATGACAGATTTCCCTCACTGCCTTTGACAGGTTTCACTGACTGCCCATGACAGATTTCCCTCACTGCCTTTGACAGGTTTCACTGACTGCCCATGACAGATTTCCCTCACTGCCTTTGACAGATTTCACTGACTGCCCATGACAGATTTCCCTCACTGCCTTTGACAGATTTCACTGACTGCCCATGACAGGTTTCACTGACTGCCTATGACAGGTTTCACTGACTGCCCATGACAGATTTCACTGACTGCCTATGACAGGTTTCACTGACTGCCTATGACAGATTTCACTACTGCCTATGACAGGTTTCACTGACTGCCCATGACAGATTTCACTGACTGCCCATGACAGGTTTCACTGACTGCCTATGACAGATTTCCCTGACTGCCTTTGACAGGTTTCACTGACTGCCCATGACAGATTTCCCTCACTGCCTTTGACAGGTTTCACTGACTGCCCATGACAGATTTCACTGACTGCCCATGACAGATTTCACTGACTGCCCATGACAGGTTTCCCTCACTGCCTTTGACAGGTTTCACTGACTGCCCATGACAGATTTCACTGACTGCCCATGACAGATTTCACTGACTGCCCATGACAGGTTTCACTGACTGCCCATGACAGATTTCACTGACTGCCCATGACAGATTTCACTCACTGCCTATGACAGGTTTCACTGACTGCCCATGACAGATTTCACTGACTGCCTATGACAGGTTTCACTGACTGCCCATGACAGGTTTCCCTCACTGCCTTTGACAGGTTTCACTGACTGCCCATGACAGGTTTCACTGACTGCCCATGACAGGTTTCACTGACTGCCCATGACAGTTTCCCTCACTGCCTATGACAGGTTTCACTGACTGCCCATGACAGGTTTCACTGACTGCCTATGACAGGTTTCACTGACTGCCCATGACAGGTTTCACTGACTGCCCATGACAGATTTCACTGACTGCCCATGACAGGTTTCACTGACTGCCTATGACAGGTTTCACTGACTGCCCATGACAGGTTTCACTGACTGCCTATGACAGGTTTCACTGACTGCCCATGACAGGTTTCACTGACTGCCCATGACAGGTTTCACTGACTGCCCATGACAGGTTTCACTGACTGCCCATGACAGGTTTCACTGACTGCCTATGACAGGTTTCACTGACTGCCCATGACAGATTTCACTGACTGCCTATGACAGGTTTCACTGACTGCCTATGACAGGTTTCACTGACTGCCCATGACAGATTTCACTGACTGCCTATGACAGGTTTCACTGACTGCCCATGACAGGTTTCACTGACTGCCTATGACAGGTTTCACTGACTGCCCATGACAGGTTTCACTGACTGCCCATGACAGGTTTCACTGACTGCCCATGACAGGTTTCACTGACTGCCCATGACAGGTTTCACTGACTGCCCATGACAGGTTTCACTGACTGCCCATGACAGGTTTCACTGACTGCCCATGACAGGTTTCACTGACTGCCCATGACAGGTTTCACTGACTGCCCATGACAGATTTCACTGACTGCCTTTGACAGGTTTCACTGCCTTTGACAAGTTTCACTGACTGCCTATGAAAGATATTACATTGAATAACTTGATATAGTTTCAGCATTGAACATTGCTTGTTTCAGTTCCTATCGGAATCTTGCCTGGTCCGCATAAATTCATGGTAAAACCAAACCAACAAGCATTCTTACACTGCGAGGTGTACGGAAACCCGGCACCAAGTATAAGATGGCAGAAGGGCTCGATGGCGATCAGGTCTGAGGGGAGATACGAGACCTTCATTAATGGTACCTTGCTCATCCGTAGAGCAACTGAGCATGATATAGCTAGTTATACATGTACAGCAGATAATGATGTCTCCACACCTGTAGAACGGACAGTAAGCCTTGAACTCCGAGGTAGTTATACTTACTCATCCTATTTATGATTTATGATCTCTCTACAAACTTAACTCATTTTAATGGTTCTAGATATTTGCTTTGTCGAGTCTGAGCCTTGTACTCATCTCAACCAATTGAAAAGCTTGAGACGGAATGTTACAATCTTCAGGAAAATTACTGGGGAGTCTTGCTCTTTTACTAGTTTAATTGTTTTGTATTTGTTTATGCTGACTGCCTTTTGTCCTCATCTCCTCATAATCCACATCTCCTCATAAACCACATCTCCTCATAAACCACATGTCCACATGACACTTTATACCAATGAGCATAATATGCATAGTACGGTGATCTGCTTTCATGATTGATAAACTTAAGTCACTGTATCTAGGTCACTAGATCAACTTAAGTCACTGTGTCTAGGTCACTAGATCAACTTAAGTCACTGTGTCTAGGTCACTAGATCAACTTAAGTCACTGTGTCTAGGTCACTAGATCAACTTAAGTCACTGTGTCTAGGTCACTAGATTGACTTAAGTCACTGTGTCTAGGTCACTAGATCACCTTAAGTCACGGTGTCTGTGTCACTAAATCAACTTAAGTCACTGTGTCTAGGTCACTAGATCAACTTAAGTCACTGCATCTAGGTCACTAGATTAACTTAAGTCACTGTGTCTAGGTCACTAGATCAACTTAAGTCACTGCGTCTAGGTCACTAGATTAACTTAAGTCACTGTGTCTAGGTCACTAGATCACCTTAAGTCATGGTGTCTGTGTCACTAGATCAACTTAAGTCACTGTGTCTAGGTCACTAGATCAACTTAAGTCACTGCATCTAGGTCACTAGATCAACTTATGTCACTGCGTCTAGGTCACTAGATCAACTTAAGTCACTGTGTCTAGGTCACTAGATCAACTTAAGTCACTGTGTCTAGGTCACTAGATCAACTTAAGTCACTGTGTCTAGGTCACTAGATCAACTTACGTCACAATGTCTAGGTCACTAGATCAACTTAAGTCACTGCGTCTAGGTCACTAGATTAACGTAAGTCACTGTGTCTAGGTCACTAGATCACCTTAAGTCATGGTGTCTGTGTCACTAGATCAACTTAAGTCACTGTGTCTAGGTCACTAGATCAACTTAAGTCACTGCATCTAGGTCACTAGATCAACTTATGTCACTGCGTCTAGGTCACTAGATCAACTTAAGTCACTGTGTCTAGGTCACTAGATCAACTTAAGTCACTGTGTCTAGGTCACTAGATCAACTTAAGTCACTGTGTCTAGGTCACTAGATCAACTTACGTCACAATGTCTAGGTCACTAGATCAACTTAAGTCACTGTGTCTAGGTCACTAGATCAACTCACAGGGATTCGGCACGTTTGGGGGTACTAGTATATATATTTAAGTACAGGGATTCTACTCTGTGGGATGTCAGATTTCGCATAGATCAGTAAAATGGCCCTATCTGAAACAATTTTGTACACATCTGTCCAAATATAACGCCTATCCCGAGTCTTTATATTGTTCTTCAAATAAAACACAACTTTAAGCTGCATGCATGTATACTTTGCAAACAATCACCACAGACATTGGCCTTAGCAGGTCACATTTCCATACTAGGACACGGGTTCTGTCAGCAACAAAAAAAAATCTTCGACGGGAGAGTTTTAACAGTGAATAACATTATCAATAAAATGTGTTTCCACTAACGTGTAGGTTTATTCGGCAAAAATGTACGTCAAAAAGAGATTTCGGAGAATTTTTCAATTTGTTTTGAAAATTTCTAAAGTGGCGCAATTCGCATTGAAACGAGCGTTCTGATTAGCGTTAGTGGAAACACATTTTATTGATAATGTTATTCACAGTTAAAACTCTCCCGTCGAAGATTTGTTGTTGTTGCTAACAGAACCTGTGTCCTAGTATGGAAATGTGACCTGCTATGGCCAATGTCTGTGGCACTTGTTTGTGTACATGCATGCAGCTTAAAGTTGTGCTATATTTGAAGAACAATATAAAGACTCGGGATAGGCGTTATATTTGGACAGATTTGTACAAAATTGTTTCAGATAGGGCCATTTTACTGATCGATGCGAAATCTGACATCCCACAGAGTAGAATCCCTGTACTTAAATATATATACTAGTACCCCCAAACGTGCCGAATCCCTGTGGATCAACTTACATCACTGTGTATAGGTCACTAGATCAACTTACGTCACAGTGTCTATGTCACTAGATCAACTTACGTCACAATGTCTAGGTCACTAGATCAACTTATGTCACAGTGTCTATGTCACTAGATCACTTACGTCACAATGTCTAGGTCACTAGATCAACTTACGTCACAGTGTCTAGGTCACTAGATCAACTTACGTCACAGTGTCTAGGTCACTAGATCAACTTACGTCACAGTGTCTAGGTCACTAGATCAACTTACATCACATAGGTTTTATTAGCATTAAACATTTCATATTTATAGCCACAAACAATACAAGATACATTGTAAATAGGGAAAACCATGAATTTCCTGAGAAGGTGATTCAACACAAATGACATGTTTAAGCAATTTGTAAATGTGCACTACAGCTGTATATTGTAGATGTATACACACATACGTATTAGTATCATCATTTCTCAATTTGAATGCATTAAATATATATTTCGAAATAGATCAAATGAGTGGTAAACTTTCAAAAGTCTCTTACATAATTATTGGCATGACATTCAATGCATGTGAAGCATTAAATGGCTCTCTTATTTTTACATTTCATGTATTTCTTGCTTCACTTCAGCAATAGTTTCCTTCCTCAAAATCCAACCAGATGCAACAAATGATTTTTACTGCGAAAAAGTTGATACAATGAAACACGAATCAAAACGACTACAACTCCACTTCAGTTATTTGATTTGATTTTCAGTACCAAGTCTAGTTGTGCTTAATATCTCATGTCCTACTTGATTTTGTTCTCACAGAGTTATGGCCCTTTACTCCACAACACTTCTGGGAAGAGATAAAACAATATCTAGTTTTATATTGCTTTTAGAAATGCTAGTGGCACGAATTGAGAATGATAATGGTCGAGTGATGGAGGGAGGCAGGATTAAATTGACGTGCTCAGGGCATGGTTATCCCGTACCCACCCTGACCTGGCAGAAGATGGGCCGCTCCCTGACCACGGGCGGCAATATATACATCAGCGATGATGGTCAGCTGACAATCCGTGATGTGATGATAAGAGATACGGGAACTTATTCATGTATCGTTGCAAACTCAGAAGAAAAAATTGAAACCTCCACTTCAGTACAAGTTGTACCAAAAGGTTTAAATTTAAACATATAGAAAATATTTGTGTTTAATACCGTAATCGTCTTTGTAAGCATTACGAGCCATGACTCTGGTGCATGACCACAAAATTGTTAACTAAAGTAGAAATGTAGTATGTATGGTTGAACGAAGAGATGTAGTATGTATAGTTTTGAAGGTAGAGATGCAGTATGTATAGTTGAATGTAGAGATGTAGTCTGTATAGTTGAATGTAGAGATGTAGTATGTATAGTTGAATGTAGAGATGTAGTCTGTATAGTTGAATGTAGAGATGTAGTATGTATAGTTGAATGTAGAGATGTAGTATGTATAGTTTTGAAGGTAGAGATGCAGTATGTATAGTTGAATGTAGAGATGTAGTCTGTATAGTTGAATGTAGAGATGTAGTATGTATAGTTGAAAGTAGAGATGCAGTATGTATAGTTGAATGTAGAGATGTAGTATGTATAGTTGAAAGTAGAGATGTAGTATGTATAGTTGAAGGTAGAGATGTAGTATGTATAGTTGAAGGTAGAGATGTAGTATGTATAGTTGAATGTAGAGATGTAGTATGTATAGTTGAAGGTAGAGATGTAGTATGTATAGTTGAAGGTAGAGATGTAGTATGTATAGTTGAATGTAGAGATGCAGTATGTATAGTTGAAGGTAGAGATGTAGTATGTATAGTTGAAAGTAGAGATGTAGTATGTATAGTTGAAGGTAGAGATGTAGTATGTATAGTTGAAGGTAGAGATGTAGTATGTATAGTTGAAGGTAGAGATGCAGTATGTATAGTTGAAGGTAGAGATGCAGTATGTATAGTTGAATGTAGAGATGTAGTATGTATAGTTAAAGGTAGAGATGTAGTCTGTATAGTTGAAAGTAGAGATGTAGTATGCATAGTTGAAAGTAGAGATGCAGTCTGTATAGTTGAATGTAGAGATGTAGTCTGTATAGTTGAAAGTAGAGATGTAGTATGTATAGTTGAAAGTAGAGATGCAGTCTGTATAGTTGAATGTAGATATGTAGTCTGTATAGTTGAAAGTAGAGATGTAGTTTGTCTAGTTGAAAGTAGAGATGCAGTCTGTATAGTTAGAATGTAGAGATGTAGTCTGTATAGTTGAAAGTAGAGATGTAGTATGTATAGTTGAAAGTAGAGATGCAGTCTGTATAGTTGAATGTAGAGATGTAAGATGTAGTCTGTATAGTTGAAAGTAGAGATGTAGTATGTATAGTTGAAAGTAGAGATGCAGTATGCATAGTTGAATGTAGAGATGTAGTCTGTATAGTTGAAAGTAGAGATGCAATATGCATAGTTGAAAGTAGAGATGAAATTTGTATAGTTGAAAGAAGAGATGCAGTATGTATAGTTGAAAGGAGAGATGTAGTCTGTATAGTTGAAAGTAGATATACTGTATGTATAGTTGAAAGTAGAGAATATGAGAATTTACCCTATTTGATGGGAGGTTATTCTATCATTGACCCTCTTTGATGGGAGGTTATTCTATCATTGACCCTCTTTGATGGGAGGTTATTCTATCATTGACCCTCTTTGATGGGAGGTTATTCTATCATTGACCCTATTTGATGGGAGGTTATTCTATCATTGACCCTCTTTGATGGGAGGTTATTCTATCATTGACCCTCTTTGATGGGAGGTTATTCTATCATTGACCCTCTTTGATGGGAGGTTATTCTATCATTGACCCTCTTTGATGGGAGGTTATTCTATCATTGACCCTCTTTGGTGGGAGGTTATTCTATCATTGACCCTCTTTGATGAGGTTATTCTGTCATTGACCCTCTTTGATGAGGTTATTCTGTCATTGACCCTCTTTGATGGGAGGTTATTCTATCATTGACCCTCTTTGATGGGAGGTTATTCTATCATTGACCCTCTTTGATGGGAGGTTATTCTATCATTGACCCTCTTTGATGGGAGGTTATTCTATCATTGACCCTCTTTGATGGGAGGTTATTCTATCATTGACCCTCTTTGATGGGAGGTTATTCTATCATTGACCCTCTTTGATGGGAGGTTATTCTATCATTGACCCTCTTTGATGGGAGGTTATTCTATCATTGACCCTCTTTGATGGGAGGTTATTCTATCATTGACCCTCTTTGATGGGAGGTTATTCTATCATTGACCCTCTTTGATGGGAGGTTATTCTATCATTGACCCTCTTTGATGAGGTTATTCTATCATTGACCCTCTTTGATGGGAGGTTATTCTATCATTGACCCTCTTTGATGGGAGGTTATTCTGTCATTGACCCTCTTTGATGGGAGGTTATTCTATCATTGACCCTCTTTGATGAGATTATTCTATCATTGACCCTCTTTGATGAGGTTATTCTGTCATTGACCCTCTTTATGAGGTTATCTTCTTGACCCTCTTTGTGGGAGGTTATTTATCATTGACCCTCTTTGATGGGAGGTTATTCTATCATTGACCCTCTTTGATGGAGGTTATTCTATCATTGACCCTCTTTGTGGGAGGTTATTCTATCATTGACCCTCTTTGATGGGAGGTTATTCTATCATTGACCCTCTTTGATGAGATTATTCTATCATTGACCCTCTTTGATGAGGTTATTCTATCATTGACCCTCTTTGATGGGAGGTTATTCTGTCATTGACCCTCTTTGATGGGAGGTTATTCTATCATTGACCCTCTTTGATGGGAGGTTATTCTATCATTGACCCTCTTTGATGGGAGGTTATTCTATCATTGACCCTCTTTGATGGGAGGTTATTCTATCATTGACCCTCTTTGATGGGAGGTTATTCTATCATTGACCCTCTTTGATGGGAGGTTATTCTATCATTGACCCTCTTTGATGAGGTTATTCTATCATTGACCCTCTTTGATGGGAGGTTATTCTATCATTGACCCTCTTTGATGGGAGGTTATTCTGTCATTGACCCTATTTGATGGGAGGTTATTCTATCATTGACCCTCTTTGATGAGATTATTCTGTCATTGACCCTCTTTGATGAGGTTATTCTGTCATTGACCCTCTTTGATGGGAGGTTATTCTGTCATTGACCCTCTTTGATGGGAGGTTATTATATCATTGACCCTCTTTGATGGGAGGTTATTCTATCATTGACCCTCTTTGATGGGACGTTATTCTATCATTGACCCTCTTTGGTGGGAGGTTATTCTATCATTGACCCTCTTTGATGGGAGGTTATTCTATCATTGACCCTCTTTGGTGGGAGGTTATTCTATCATTGACCCTCTTTGATGGGAGGTTATTCTATCATTGACCCTCTTTGGTGGGAGGTTATTCTATCATTGACCCTCTTTGATGTGAGGTTATTCTATCATTGACCCTCTTTGATGAGGTTATTCTATCATTGACCCTCTTTGATGGGAGGTTATTCTATCATTGACCCTCTTTGATGGGAGGTTATTCTGTCATTGACCCTATTTGATGGGAGGTTATTCTATCATTGACCCTCTTTGATGGGTCTATCATTGACCCTCTTTGATGGGAGGTTATTCTATCATTGACTCTCTTTGGTGGGAGGTTATTCTATCATTGACCCTCTTTGATGAGGTTATTCTGTCATTGACCCTCTTTGGTGGGAGGTTATTCTATCATTGACCCCCTTTGGTGGGAGGTTATTCTATCATTGACCCTCTTTGATGAGGTTATTCTGTCATTGACCTTCTTTGATGAGGTTATTCTGTCATTGACCCTCTTTGGTGGGAGGTTATTCTATCATTGACCCTCTTTGATGGGAGGTTATTCTATCATTGACCCTCTTTGGTGGGAGGTTATTCTGTCATTGACTCTCTTTGATGGGAGGTTATTATATCATTGACCCTCTTTGATGGGAGGATATTCTATCATTGACCCTCTTTGGTGGGAGGTTATTCTATCATTGACCCTCTTTGATGGGAGGTGATTCAATCATTGACCCTCTTTGATGGGAGGTTATTCTATCATTGACCCTCTTTGATGAGGTTATTCCATCATTGACCCTATTTGATGGGAGGTTATTCTGTCATTGACCCTCTTTGATGGGAGGTTATTCTATCATTGACCCTCTTTGATGGGAGGTTATTCTATCATTGACCCTATTTGATGGGAGGTTATTCTGTCATTGACCCTCTTTGATGAGGTTATTCTATCATTGACCCTCTTTGATGGGAGGTTATTCTATCATTGACCCTATTTGATGGGAGGTTATTCTGTCATTGACCCTCATTGATGAGGTTATTCCATCATTGACCCTATTTGATGGGAGGTTATTCTGTCATTGACCCTCTTTGATGGGAGGTTATTCTGTCATTGACCCTCTTTGATGAGGTTATTCTATCATTGACCCTCTTTGATGGGAGGTTATTCTATCATTGACCCTCTTTGATGAGGTTATTCTGTCATTGACCCTCTTTGGTGGGAGGTTATTCTATCATTGACCCTCTTTGATGGGAGGTTATTCTATCATTGACCCTCTTTGATGAGGTTATTCTGTCATTGACCCTCTTTGATGAGGTTATTCTGTCATTGACCCTCTTTGGTGGGAGGTTATTCTATCATTGACCCTCTTTGATGAGGTTATTCTGTCATTGACCCTCTTTGATGAGGTTATTCTGTCATTGACCCTCTTTGATGGGAGGTTATTCTGTCATTGACCCTCTTTGATGGGAGGTTATTCTATCATTGACCCTCTTTGATGGGAGGTTATTCTATCATTGACCCTCTTTGATGGGAGGTTATTCTATCATTGACCCTCTTTGATGGGAGGTTATTCTATCATTGACCCTCTTTGATGGGAGGTTATTCTATCATTGACCCTCTTTGGTGGGAGGTTATTCTATCATTGACCCTCTTTGATGGGACATTATTCTATCATTGACCCTCTTTGGTGGGAGGTTATTCTATCATTGACCCTATTTGATGTGAGGTTATTCTATCATTGACCCTCTTTGATGTGAGGTTATTCTATCATTGACCCTCTTTGATGAGGTTATTCTATCATTGACCCTCTTTGATGGGAGGTTATTCTATCATTGACCCTCTTTGATGGGAGGTTATTCTGTCATTGACCCTCTTTGATGGGAGGTTATTCTATCATTGACCCTCTTTGATGAGATTATTCTGTCATTGACCCTCTTTGATGAGGTTATTCTGTCATTGACCCTCTTTGATGGGAGGTTATTCTGTCATTGACCCTCTTTGATGGGAGGTTATTATATCATTGACCCTCTTTGATGGGAGGTTATTCTATCATTGACCCTCTTTGATGGGACGTTATTCTATCATTGACCCTCTTTGGTGGGAGGTTATTCTATCATTGACCCTCTTTGATGGGAGGTTATTCTATCATTGACCCTCTTTGATGGGAGGTTATTCTATCATTGACCCTCTTTGATGGGAGGTTATTCTATCATTGACCCTCTTTGATGGGAGGTTATTCTATCATTGACCCTATTTGATGTGAGGTTATTCTATCATTGACCCTCTTTGATGGAGGTTATTCTATCATTGACCCTCTTTGATGAGGTTATTCTATCATTGACCCTCTTTGATGGGAGGTTATTCTGTCATTGACCCTATTTGATGGGGTTATTCTATCATTGACCCTCTTTGATGGTTTCATTGACCCCTTTGTGGGGTTATTTTTTTTGGAGGTTATTCTATCATTGACCCTCTTTGATGAGGTTATTCTGTCATTGACCCTCTTTGGTGGGAGGTTATTCTATCATTGACCCCCTTTGGTGGGAGGTTATTCTATCATTGACCCTCTTTGATGAGGTTATTCTGTCATTGACCTTCTTTGATGAGGTTATTCTGTCATTGACCCTCTTTGGTGGGAGGTTATTCTATCATTGACCCTCTTTGATGGGAGGTTATTCTATCATTGACCCTCTTTGATGGGAGGTTATTCTGTCATTGACCCTCTTTGATGGGAGGTTATTATATCATTGACCCTCTTTGATGGGAGGTTATTCTATCATTGACCCTCTTTGGTGGGAGGTTATTCTATCATTGACCCTCTTTGATGGGAGGTGATTCTATCATTGACCCTCTTTGATGGGAGGTTATTCTATCATTGACCCTCTTTGATGAGGTTATTCCATCATTGACCCTATTTGATGGGAGGTTATTCTGTCATTGACCCTCTTTGATGGGAGGTTATTCTATCATTGACCCTCTTTGATGGGAGGTTATTCTATCATTGACCCTATTTGATGGGAGGTTATTCTGTCATTGACCCTCTTTGATGAGGTTATTCTATCATTGACCCTCTTTGATGGGAGGTTATTCTATCATTGACCCTATTTGATGGGAGGTTATTCTGTCATTGACCCTCATTGATGAGGTTATTCCATCATTGACCCTATTTGATGGGAGGTTATTCTGTCATTGACCCTCTTTGATGGGAGGTTTTTCTGTCATTGACCCTCTTTGATGAGGTTATTCTATCATTGACCCTCTTTG
Source organism: Archivesica marissinica (assembly GCA_014843695.1). NCBI lineage: Eukaryota > Metazoa > Mollusca > Bivalvia > Venerida > Vesicomyidae > Archivesica > Archivesica marissinica. Next base: position 38,410,624 of record CM026404.1, on the reverse strand, counting down.
ATGGGAGGTTATTCTATCATTGACCCTCTTTGATGGGAGGTTATTCTATCATTGACCCTCTTTGAATGGAGGTTATTCTATCATTGACCCTCTTTGATGGGGGGGGTTATTCTGTCATTAACCCTCTTTGATGGGAGGTTATTCTGTCATTGACCCTCTTTGATGAGGTTATTCTATCATTGACCCTCTTTGATGGGAGGTTATTCTATCATTGACCCTCTTTGATGGGAGGTATTCTATCATTGACCCTCTTTGTGAGGTTATTCTATCATTGACCCTCTTTGATGGGAGGTTATTCTATCATTGACCCTCTTTGATGGGAGGTTATTCTATCATTGACCCTCTTTGATGAGGTTATTCTATCATTGACCCTCTTTGATGGGAGGTTATTCTATCATTGACCCTCTTTGATGGGAGGTTATTCTATCATTGACCCTCTTTGATGGGAGGTTATTCTGTCATTGACCCTCTTTGATGAGGTTATTCTATCATTGACCCTCTTTGATGGGAGGTTATTCTATCATTGACCCTCTTTGATGGGAGGTTATTCTATCATTGACCCTCTTTGGTGGGAGGTTATTCTGTCATTGACCCTCTTTGATGGGAGGTTATTCTATCATTGACCCTCTTTGATGAGGTTATTCCATCATTGACCCTATTTGATGGGAGGTTATTCTATCATTGACCCTCTTTGATGAGGTTATTCTATCATTGACCCTCTTTGATGGGAGGTTATTCTATCATTGACCCTCTTTGATGGGAGGTTATTCTATCATTGACCCTCTTTGATGGGAGGTTTTCTATCATTGACCCTCTTTGACTCTTGTGAGGTTATTCTATCATTGACCCTCTTTGATGGGAGGTTATTCTATCATTGACCCTCTTTGATGGGAGGTTATTCTATCATTGACCCTCTTTGGTGGGAGGTTATTCTATCATTGACCCTCTTTGATGGGAGGTTATTCTATCATTGACCCTCTTTGATGAGGTTATTCCATCATTGACCCTATTTGATGGGAGGTTATTCTGTCATTGACCCTCTTTGATGGGAGGTTATTCTATCATTGACCCTCTTTGATGGGAGGTTATTCTATCATTGACCCTATTTGATGGGAGGTTATTCTGTCATTGACCCTCTTTAATGAGGTTAATCTATCATTGACCCTCTTTGATGGGAGGTTATTCTATCATTGACCCTCTTTGATGGGAGGTTATTCTATCATTGACCCTCTTTGGTGGGAGGTTATTCTGTCATTGACCCTCTTTGATGGGAGGTTATTCTATCATTGACCCTCTTTGATGAGGTTATTCCATCATTGACCCTATTTGATGGGAGGTTATTCTGTCATTGACCCTCTTTGATGGGAGGTTATTCTATCATTGACCCTCTTTGATGGGAGGTTATTCTATCATTGACCCTATTTGATGGGAGGTTATTCTGTCATTGACCCTCTTTGATGAGGTTATTCTATCATTGACCCTCTTTGATGGGAGGTTATTCTATCATTGACCCTCTTTGATGGGAGGTTATTCTGTCATTGACCCTCTTTGATGAGGTTATTCATCATTGACCCTTTTGATGGGAGGTTATTCTGTCATTGACCCTCTTTGATGGGAGGTTATTCTGTCATTGACCCTCTTTGATGAGGTTATTCTATCATTGACCCTCTTTGATGGGAGGTTATTCTATCATTGACCCTCTTTGATGAGGTTATTCTGTCATTGACCCTCTTTGATGGGAGGTTATTCTATCATTGACCCTCTTTGGTGGGAGGTTATTCTATCATTGACCCTCTTTGATGAGGTTATTCTGTCATTGACCCTCTTTGATGAGGTTATTCTGTCATTGACCCTCTTTGATGGGAGGTTATTCTATCATTGACCCTCTTTGATGAGGTTATTCTATCATTGACCCTCTTTGATGGGAGGTTATTCTATCATTGACCCTCTTTGATGGGAGGTTATTCTATCATTGACCCTCTTTGATGGGAGGTTATTCTATCATTGACCCTCTTTGATGGGAGGTTATTCTATCATTGACCCTCTTTGATGGGAGGTTATTCTATCATTGACCCTCTTTGATGAGGTTATTCTATCATTGACCCTCTTTGATGGGAGGTTATTCTATCATTGACCCTCTTTGATGGGAGGTTATTCTATCATTGACCCTCTTTGATGGGAGGTTATTCTATCATTGACCCTCTTTGATGGGAGGTTATTCTATCATTGACCCTCTTTGATGGGAGGTTATTCTATCATTGACCCTCTTTGATGGGAGGTTATTCTATCATTGACCCTCTTTGATGAGGTTATTCTATCATTGACCCTCTTTGATGGGAGGTTATTCTATCATTGACCCTCTTTGATGGGAGGTTATTCTGTCATTGACCCTCTTTGATGGGAGGTTATTCTATCATTGACCCTCTTTGATGAGGTTATTCTATCATTGACCCTCTTTGATGAGGTTATTCTGTCATTGACCCTCTTTGATGGGAGGTTATTCTGTCATTGACCCTCTTTGATGGGAGGTTATTCTATCATTGACCCTCTTTGATGGGAGGTTATTCTATCATTGACCCTCTTTGATGGGAGGTTATTCTATCATTGACCCTCTTTGATGGGAGGTTATTCTATCATTGACCCTCTTTGATGGGAGGTTATTCTATCATTGACCCTCTTTGATGGGAGGTTATTCTATCATTGACCCTCTTTGATGGGAGGTTATTCTATCATTGACCCTCTTTGATGGGAGGTTATTCTATCATTGACCCTCTTTGATGGGAGGTTATTCTATCATTGACCCTCTTTGATGAGGTTATTCTATCATTGACCCTCTTTGATGGGAGGTTATTCTATCATTGACCCTCTTTGATGGGAGGTTATTCTATCATTGACCCTCTTTGATGAGGTTATTCTATCATTGACCCTCTTTGATGGGAGGTTATTCTATCATTGACCCTCTTTGATGGGAGGTTATTCTATCATTGACCCTCTTTGATGGGAGGTTATTCTATCATTGACCCTCTTTGATGAGGTTATTCTATCATTGACCCTCTTTGATGGGAGGTTATTCTATCATTGACCCTCTTTGATGGGAGGTTATTCTATCATTGACCCTCTTTGATGGGAGGTTATTCTATCATTGACCCTCTTTGATGGGAGGTTATTCTATCATTGACCCTCTTTGATGGGAGGTTATTCTATCATTGACCCTCTTTGATGGGAGGTTATTCTATCATTGACCCTCTTTGATGGGTGAGGTTATTCTATCATTGACCCTCTTTGATGAGGTTATTCTATCATTGACCCTCTTTGATGGGAGGTTATTCTATCATTGACCCTCTTTGATGGGAGGTTATTCTATCATTGACCCTCTTTGATGTGAGGTTATTCTATCATTGACCCTCTTTGATGTGAGTTATTCTATCATTGACCCTCTTTGATGAGGTTATTCTATCATTGACCCTCTTTGATGGGAGGTTATTCTATCATTGACCCTCTTTGATGGGAGGTTATTCTATCATTGACCCTCTTTGATGGGAGGTTATTCTATCATTGACCCTCTTTGATGGGAGGTTATTCTATCATTGACCCTCTTTGATGGGAGGTTATTCTATCATTGACCCTCTTTGATGGGAGGTTATTCTATCATTGACCCTCTTTGATGGGAGGTTATTCTGTCATTGACCCTCTTTGATGGGAGGTTATTCTATCATTGACCCTCTTTGATGGGAGGTTATTCTATCATTGACCCTATTTGATGGGAGGTTATTCTGTCATTGACCCTCTTTGATGGGAGGTTATTCTATCATTGACCCTCTTTGATGAGGTTATTCTATCATTGACCCTCTTTGATGGGAGGTTATTCTATCATTGACCCTCTTTGATGGGAGGTTATTCTATCATTGACCCTCTTTGATGGGAGGTTATTCTATCATTGACCCTCTTTGATGGGAGGTTATTCTATCATTGACCCTCTTTGATGAGGTTATTCATCATTGACCCTATTTGATGGGAGGTTATTCTGTCATTGACCCTCTTTGATGGGAGGTTATTCTATCATTGACCCTCTTTGATGGGAGGTTATTCTATCATTGACCCTATTTGATGGGAGGTTATTCTATCATTGACCCTCTTTGATGGGAGGTTATTCTGTCATTGACCCTCTTTGATGGGAGGTTATTATATCATTGACCCTCTTTGATGAGAGGTTATTCTATCATTGACCCTCTTTGATGGGACATTATTCTATCATTGACCCTCTTTGGTGGGAGGTTATTCTATCATTGACCCTATTTGATGTGAGGTTATTCTATCATTGACCCTCTTTGATGTGAGGTTATTCTATCATTGACCCTCTTTGATGAGGTTATTCTATCATTGACCCTCTTTGGTGGGAGGTTATTCTATCATTGACCCTCTTTGATGGGAGGTTATTCTATCATTGACCCTCTTTGGTGGGAGGTTATTCTGTCATTGACCCTCTTTGATGGGAGGTTATTCTATCATTGACCCTCTTTGATGGGAGGTTATTCTATCATTGACCCTATTTGATGGGAGGTTATTCTATCATTGACCCTCTT
>CM026404.1:38391567-38405041 GCA_014843695.1 Archivesica marissinica | reverse complement strand
CCTCTTTGATGAGGTTATTCTGTCATTGACCCTCTTTGATGAGGTTATTCTATCATTGACCCTCTTTGATGGGAGGTTATTCTGTCATTGACCCTCTTTGATGGGAGGTTATTCTATCATTGACCCTCTTTGATGAGGTTATTCTATCATTGACCCTCTTTGATGGGAGGTTATTCTATCATTGACCCTCTTTGATTGGAGGTTATTCTATCATTGACCCTCTTTGATGGGAGGTATTCTATCATTGACCCTCTTTGGTGGGAGGTTATTCTATCATTGACCCTCTTTGATGAGGTTATTCTTCATTGACCCTCTTTGATGAGGTTATTCTATCATTGACCCTCTTTGATGGGAGGTTATTCTATCATTGACCCTCTTTGATGGGAGGTTATTCTATCATTGACCCTCTTTGATGGGAGGTTATTCTGTCATTGACCCTCTTTGATGGGAGGTTATTCTGTCATTGACCCTCTTTGATGGGAGGTTATTCTATCATTGACCCTCTTTGATGGGAGGTTATTCTATCATTGACCCTCTTTGATGGGAGGTTATTCTATCATTGACCCTCTTTGGTGGGAGGTTATTCTATCATTGACCCTCTTTGATGGGAGGTTATTCTATCATTGACCCTCTTTGATGAGGTTATTCTATCATTGACCCTCTTTGATGAGGTTATTCTGTCATTGACCCTCTTTGATGGGAGGTTATTCTATCATTGACCCTCTTTGATGGGAGGTTATTCTATCATTGACCCTCTTTGATGGGAGGTTATTCTGTCATTGACCCTCTTTGATGAGGTTATTCTATCATTGACCCTCTTTGATGGGAGGTTATTCTATCATTGACCCTCTTTGATGGGAGGTTATTCTATCATTGACCCTCTTTGATGGGAGGTTATTCTGTCATTGACCCTCTTTGATGGGAGGTTATTCTATCATTGACCCTCTTTGATGAGGTTATTCCATCATTGACCCTATTTGATGGGAGGTTATTCTGTCATTGACCCTCTTTGATGGGAGGTTATTCTATCATTGACCCTCTTTGATGGGAGGTTATTCTATCATTGACCCTATTTGATGGGAGGTTATTCTGTCATTGACCCTCTTTGATGAGGTTATTCTATCATTGACCCTCTTTGATGGGAGGTTATTCTATCATTGACCCTATTTGATGGGAGGTTATTCTGTCATTGACCCTCTTTGATGAGGTTATTCCATCATTGACCCTATTTGATGGGAGGTTATTCTGTCATTGACCCTCTTTGATGGGAGGTTATTCTGTCATTGACCCTCTTTGATGAGGTTATTCTATCATTGACCCTCTTTGATGGGAGGTTATTCTATCATTGACCCTCTTTGAATGGAGGTTATTCTATCATTGACCCTCTTTGATGGGGGGGGTTATTCTGTCATTAACCTTCTTTGATGGGAGGTTATTCTGTCATTGACCCTCTTTGATGAGGTTATTTTATCATTGACCCTCTTTGGTGGGAGGTTATTCTATCATTGACCCTCTTTGATGGGAGGTGATTCTATCATTGACCCTCTTTGGTGGGAGGTTATTCTGTCATTGACCCTCTTTGATGGGAGGTTATTCTATCATTGACCCTCTTTGATGAGGTTATTCATCATTGACCCTATTTGATGGGAGGTTATTCTGTCATTGACCCTCTTTGATGGGAGGTTATTCTATCATTGACCCTCTTTGATGGGAGGTTATTCTATCATTGACCCTCTTTGATGGGAGGTTATTCTATCATGACCCTCTTTGATGGGAGGTTATTCTGTCATTGACCCTCTTTGATGGGAGGTTATTATATCATTGACCCTCTTTGATGAGAGGTTATTCTATCATTGACCCTCTTTGATGGGACATTATTCTATCATTGACCCTCTTTGGTGGGAGGTTATTCTATCATTGACCCTATTTGATGTGAGGTTATTCTATCATTGACCCTCTTTGATGGGAGGTTATTCTATCATTGACCCTCTTTGATGAGGTTATTCTATCATTGACCCTCTTTGGTGGGAGGTTATTCTATCATTGACCCCTTTTGAGGTTATTCTATCATTACCCTCTTTGATGAGGTTATTCTGTCATTGACCCTCTTTGATGAGGTTATTCTATCATTGACCCTCTTTGATGGGAGGTTATTCTATCATTGACCCTCTTTGATGGGAGGTTATTCTATCATTGACCCTCTTTGATGGGAGGTTATTCTATCATTGACCCTCTTTGGTGGGAGGTTATTCTATCATTGACCCTCTTTGATGGGAGGTTATTCTATCATTGACCCTCTTTGATGTGAGGTTATTCTATCATTGACCCTCTTTGATGAGGTTATTCTATCATTGACCCTCTTTGATGGGAGGTTATTCTATCATTGACCCTCTTTGATGGGAGGTTATTCTATCATTGACCCTCTTTGATGGGAGGTTATTCTATCATTGACCCTCTTTGATGGGAGGTTATTCTATCATTGACCCTCTTTGATGGGAGGTTATTCTATCATTGACCCTCTTTGATGGGAGGTTATTCTATCATTGACCCTCTTTGATGGGAGGTTATTCTATCATTGACCCTCTTTGATGGGACATTATTCTATCATTGACCCTCTTTGGTGGGAGGTTATTCTATCATTGACCCTATTTGATGTGAGGTTATTCTATCATTGACCCTCTTTGATGTGAGGTTATTCTATCATTGACCCTCTTTGATGAGGTTATTCTATCATTGACCCTCTTTGATGGGAGGTTATTCTATCATTGACCCTCTTTGATGGGAGGTTATTCTGTCATTGACCCTCTTTGATGGGAGGTTATTCTATCATTGACCCTCTTTGATGAGGTTATTCTGTCATTGACCCTCTTTGATGAGGTTATTCTGTCATTGACCCTCTTTGATGGGAGGTTATTCTGTCATTGACCCTCTTTGATGGGAGGTTATTCTATCATTGACCCTCTTTGATGGGAGGTTATTCTATCATTGACCCTCTTTGATGGGAGGTTATTCTATCATTGACCCTCTTTGATGGGAGGTTATTCTATCATTGACCCTCTTTGATGGGAGGTTATTCTATCATTGACCCTCTTTGATGGGACATTATTCTATCATTGACCCTCTTTGGTGGGAGGTTATTCTATCATTGACCCTCTTTGATGTGAGGTTATTCTATCATTGACCCTCTTTGATGTGAGGTTATTCTATCATTGACCCTCTTTGATGAGGTTATTCTATCATTGACCCTCTTTGATGGGAGGTTATTCTATCATTGACCCTCTTTGATGGGAGGTTATTCTGTCATTGACCCTATTTGATGGGAGGTTATTCTATCATTGACCCTCTTTGATGGGTCTATCATTGACCCTCTTTGATGGGAGGTTATTCTATCATTGACTCTCTTTGGTGGGAGGTTATTCTATCATTGACCCTCTTTGATGAGGTTATTCTGTCATTGACCCTCTTTGGTGGGAGGTTATTCTATCATTGACCCCCTTTGGTGGGAGGTTATTCTATCATTGACCCTCTTTGATGAGGTTATTCTGTCATTGACCTTCTTTGATGAGGTTATTCTGTCATTGACCCTCTTTGGTGGGAGGTTATTCTATCATTGACCCTCTTTGATGGGAGGTTATTCTATCATTGACCCTCTTTGGTGGGAGGTTATTCTGTCATTGACTCTCTTTGATGGGAGGTTATTATATCATTGACCCTCTTTGATGGGAGGATATTCTATCATTGACCCTCTTTGGTGGGAGGTTATTCTATCATTGACCCTCTTTGATGGGAGGTTATTCTATCATTGACCCTCTTTGATGGGAGGTTATTCTATCATTGACCCTCTTTGATGAGGTTATTCCATCATTGACCCTATTTGATGGGAGGTTATTCTGTCATTGACCCTCTTTGATGGGAGGTTATTCTATCATTGACCCTCTTTGATGGGAGGTTATTCTATCATTGACCCTATTTGATGGGAGGTTATTCTGTCATTGACCCTCTTTGATGAGGTTATCTATCATTGACCCTTTTGATGGAGGTTATTCTATCATTGACCCTCTTTGGTGGGAGGTTATTCTGTCATTGACCCTCTTTGATGGGAGGTTATTCTATCATTGACCCTCTTTGATGAGGTTATTCCATCATTGACCCTATTTGATGGGAGGTTATTCTGTCATTGACCCTCTTTGATGGGAGGTTATTCTGTCATTGACCCTCTTTGATGGGAGGTTATTCTATCATTGACCCTCTTTGATGAGGTTATTCTATCATTGACCCTCTTTGGTGGGAGGTTATTCTATCATTGACCCTCTTTGATGGGTCTATCATTGACCCTCTTTGATGGGAGGTTATTCTATCATTGACCCTCTTTGGTGGGAGGTTATTCTATCATTGACCCTCTTTGATGAGGTTATTCTGTCATTGACCCTCTTTGATGGGAGGTTATTCTATCATTGACCCTCTTTGATGAGGTTATTCTATCATTGACCCTCTTTGATGGGAGGTTATTCTATCATTGACCCTCTTTGATGGGAGGTTATTCTATCATTGACCCTCTTTGATGGGAGGTTATTCTATCATTGACCCTCTTTGATGGGAGGTTATTCTATCATTGACCCTCTTTGATGAGGTTATTCTGTCATTGACCCTCTTTGGTGGGAGGTTATTCTATCATTGACCCTCTTTGATGGGAGGTTATTCTATCATTGACCCTCTTTGATGGAGGTTATTCTGTCATTGACCCTCTTTGATGAGGTTATTCTGTCATTGACCCTCTTTGGTGGGAGGTTATTCTATCATTGACCCTCTTTGATGAGGTTATTCTGTCATTGACCCTCTTTGATGGGAGGTTATTCTGTCATTGACCCTCTTTGATGGGAGGTTATTATATCATTGACCCTCTTTGATGGGAGGTTATTCTATCATTGACCCTCTTTGATGGGACGTTATTCTATCATTGACCCTCTTTGGTGGGAGGTTATTCTATCATTGACCCTCTTTGATGGGAGGTTATTCTATCATTGACCCTCTTTGGTGGGAGGTTATTCTGTCATTGACCCTCTTTGATGGGAGGTTATTCTATCATTGACCCTCTTTGATATGAGGTTATTCCATCATTGACCCTCTTTGATGGGAGGTTATTCTATCATTGACCCTCTTTGATGGGAGGTTATTCTATCATTGACCCTCTTTGGTGGGAGGTTATTCTATCATTGACCCTCTTTGATGGGACATTATTCTATCATTGACCCTCTTTGGTGGGAGGTTATTCTATCATTGACCCTATTTGATGTGAGGTTATTCTATCATTGACCCTCTTTGATGTGAGGTTATTCTATCATTGACCCTCTTTGATGAGGTTATTCTATCATTGACCCTCTTTGATGGGAGGTTATTCTATCATTGACCCTCTTTGATGGGAGGTTATTCTGTCATTGACCCTATTTGATGGGAGGTTATTCTATCATTGACCCTCTTTGATGAGGTTATTCTGTCATTGACCCTCTTTGATGAGGTTATTCTGTCATTGACCCTCTTTGATGGGAGGTTATTCTGTCATTGACCCTCTTTGATGGGAGGTTATTCTATCATTGACCCTCTTTGATGGGAGGTTATTCTATCATTGACCCTCTTTGATGGGACGTTATTCTATCATTGACCCTCTTTGATGGGAGGTTATTCTATCATTGACCCTCTTTGGTGGGAGGTTATTCTATCATTGACCCTCTTTGATGGGACATTATTCTATCATTGACCCTCTTTGGTGGGAGGTTATTCTATCATTGACCCTCTTTGATGGGAGGTTATTCTATCATTGACCCTCTTTGATGTGAGGTTATTCTATCATTGACCCTCTTTGATGAGGTTATTCTATCATTGACCCTCTTTGATGGGAGGTTATTCTATCATTGACCCTCTTTGATGGGAGGTTATTCTGTCATTGACCCTATTTGATGGGAGGTTATTCTATCATTGACCCTCTTTGATGGGTCTATCATTGACCCTCTTTGATGGGAGGTTATTCTATCATTGACTCTCTTTGGTGGGAGGTTATTCTATCATTGACCCTCTTTGATGAGGTTATTCTGTCATTGACCCTCTTTGGTGGGAGGTTATTCTATCATTGACCCCCTTTGGTGGGAGGTTATTCTATCATTGACCCTCTTTGATGAGGTTATTCTGTCATTGACCTTCTTTGATGAGGTTATTCTGTCATTGACCCTCTTTGGTGGGAGGTTATTCTATCATTGACCCTCTTTGATGGGAGGTTATTATATCATTGACCCTCTTTGATGGGAGGTTATTCTATCATTGACCCTCTTTGGTGGGAGGTTATTCTATCATTGACCCTCTTTGATGGGAGGTTATTCAATCATTGACCCTCTTTGATGGGAGGTTATTCTATCATTGACCCTCTTTGATGAGGTTATTCCATCATTGACCCTCTTTGATGGGAGGTTATTCTGTCATTGACCCTCTTTGATGGGAGGTTATTCTATCATTGACCCTCTTTGATGGGAGGTTATTCTATCATTGACCCTATTTGATGGGAGGTTATTCTGTCATTGACCCTCTTTGATGAGGTTATTCTATCATTGACCCTCTTTGATGGGAGGTTATTCTATCATTGACCCTATTTGATGGGAGGTTATTCTGTCATTGACCCTCTTTGATGGGAGGTTATTCTGTCATTGACCCTCTTTGATGAGGTTATTCTATCATTGACCCTCTTTGATGGGAGGTTATTCTATCATTGACCCTCTTTGATGGGAGGTTATTCTATCATTGACCCTCTTTGAATGGAGGTTATTCTATCATTGACCCTCTTTGATGGGGGGGGTTATTCTGTCATTAACCCTCTTTGATGGGAGGTTATTCTGTCATTGACCCTCTTTGATGAGGTTATTTTATCATTGACCCTCTTTGGTGGGAGGTTATTCTATCATTGACCCTCTTTGATGGGAGGTGATTCTATCATTGACCCTCTTTTGTGGGAGGTTATTCTGTCATTGACCCTCTTTGATGGGAGCTTATTCTATCATTGACCCTCTTTGATGAGGTTATTCCATCATTGACCCTATTTGATGGGAGGTTATTCTGTCATTGACCCTCTTTGATGGGAGGTTATTCTATCATTGACCCTCTTTGATGGGAGGTTATTCTATCATTGACCCTATTTGATGGGAGGTTATTCTATCACTGACCCTCTTTGATGGGAGGTTATTCTGTCATTGACCCTCTTTGATGGGAGGTTATTATATCACTGACCCTCTTTGATGAGAGGTTATTCTATCATTGACCCTCTTTGATGGGACATTATTCTATCATTGACCCTCTTTGGTGGGAGGTTATTCTATCATTGACCCTATTTGATGTGAGGTTATTCTATCATTGACCCTCTTTGATGTGAGGTTATTCTATCATTGACCCTCTTTGATGAGGTTATTCTATCATTGACCCTCTTTGGTGGGAGGTTATTCTATCATTGACCCTCTTTGATGGGAGGTTATTCTATCATTGACCCTCTTTGGTGGGAGGTTATTCTGTCATTGACCCTCTTTGATATGAGGTTATTCTATCATTGACCCTCTTTGATGAGGTTATTCTATCATTGACCCTATTTGATGGGAGGTTATTCTATCATTGACCCTCTTTGATGGGAGGTTATTCTATCATTGACCCTCTTTGATGGGAGGTTATTCTATCATTGACCCTCTTTGATGGGAGGTTATTCTATCATTGACCCTCTTTGATGGGAGGTTATTCTATCATTGACCCTCTTTGATGGGAGGTTATTCTATCATTGACCCTCTTTGATGGGAGGTTATTCTATCATTGACCCTCTTTGATGGGAGGTTATTCTATCATTGACCCTCTTTGATGGGAGGTTATTCTATCATTGACCCTCTTTGATGGGAGGTTATTCTATCATTGACCCTCTTTGATGGGAGGTTATTCTATCATTGACCCTCTTTGATGGGAGGTTATTCTATCATTGACCCTCTTTGATGGGAGGTTATTCTATCATTGACCCTCTTTGATGGGAGGTTATTCTATCATTGACCCTCTTTGGTGGGAGGTTATTCTGTCATTGACCCTCTTTGATGGGAGGTTATTCTATCATTGACCCTCTTTGATGGGAGGTTATTCTATCATTGACCCTCTTTGATGGGAGGTTATTCTATCATTGACCCTCTTTGATGGGAGGTTATTCTATCATTGACCCTCTTTGGTGGGAGGTTATTCTGTCATTGACCCTCTTTGATGGGAGGTTATTCTATCATTGACCCTCTTTGATGGGAGGTTATTCTATCATTGACCCTCTTTGATGGGAGGTTATTCTATCATTGACCCTCTTTGATGGGTCTATCATTGACCCTCTTTGATGAGGTTATTCTATCATTGACCCTCTTTGATGAGGTTATTCTATCATTGACCCTCTTTGATGGGAGGTTATTCTATCATTGACCCTCTTTGATGGGAGGTTATTCTATCATTGACCCTCTTTGATGGGAGGTTATTCTATCATTGACCCTCTTTGATGGGAGTTATTCTATCATTGACCCTCTTTGATGAGGTTATTCTATCATTGACCCTCTTTGATGGGAGGTTATTCTATCATTGACCCTCTTTGATGGGAGGTTATTCTATCATTGACCCTCTTTGATGGGAGGTTATTCTATCATTGACCCTCTTTGATGGGAGGTTATTCTATCATTGACCCTCTTTGATGGGAGGTTATTCTATCATTGACCCTCTTTGATGGGAGGTTATTCTATCATTGACCCTCTTTGATGGGAGGTTATTCTGTCATTGACCCTATTTGATGGGAGGTTATTCTATCATTGACCCTCTTTGATGGGAGGTTATTCTATCATTGACCCTCTTTGATGGGAGGTTATTCTGTCATTGACCCTCTTTGATGGGAGGTTATTCTATCATTGACCCTCTTTGATGGGAGGTTATTCTATCATTGACCCTCTTTGATGGGAGGTTATTCTATCATTGACCCTCTTTGGTGGGAGGTTATTCTATCATTGACCCTCTTTGATGAGGTTATTCTGTCATTGACCCTCTTTGGTGGGAGGTTATTCTATCATTGACCCTCTTTGATGAGGTTATTCTATCATTGACCCTCTTTGATGGGAGGTTATTCTATCATTGACCCTCTTTGATGGGAGGTTATTCTGTCATTGACCCTCTTTGATGGGAGGTTATTCTATCATTGACCCTCTTTGATGGGAGGTTATTCTATCATTGACCCTCTTTGGTGGGAGGTTATTCTATCATTGACCCTCTTTGATGAGGTTATTCTGTCATTGACCCTCTTTGGTGGGAGGTTATTCTATCATTGACCCCCTTTGGTGGGAGGTTATTCTATCATTGACCCTCTTTGATGAGGTTATTCTGTCATTGACCCTCTTTGATGAGGTTATTCTGTCATTGACCCTCTTTGGTGGGAGGTTATTCTATCATTGACCCTCTTTGATGAGGTTATTCTGTCATTGACCCTCTTTGATGGGGGTTATTCTGTCATTGACCCTCTTTGATGGGAGGTTATTATATCATTGACCCTCTTTGATGGGAGGTTATTCTATCATTGACCCTCTTTGATGGGACGTTATTCTATCATTGACCCTCTTTGGTGGGAGGTTATTCTATCATTGACCCTCTTTGATGGGAGGTTATTCTATCATTGACCCTCTTTGATGGGAGGTTATTCTATCATTGACCCTCTTTGATGTGAGGTTATTCTATCATTGACCCTCTTTGATGGGAGGTTATTCTATCATTGACCCTCTTTGATGGGAGGTTATTCTATCATTGACCCTCTTTGATGTGAGGTTATTCTATCATTGACCCTCTTTGATGAGGTTATTCTATCATTGACCCTCTTTGATGTGAGGTTATTCTATCATTGACCCTCTTTGATGTGAGGTTATTCTGTCATTGACCCTCTTTGATGTGAGGTTATTCTATCATTGACCCTCTTTGATGTGAGGTTATTCTATCATTGACCCTATTTGATGGGAGGTTATTCTATCATTGACCCTCTTTGATGTGAGGTTATTCTATCACTGACCCTCTTTGATGTGAGGTTATTCTATCATTGACCCTCTTTGATGTGAGGTTATTCTATCATTGACCCTCTTTGATGAGGTTATTCTATCATTGACCCTCTTTGATGGGAGGTTATTCTATCATTGACCCTCTTTGATGAGGTTATTCTATCATTGACCCTCTTTGATGTGAGGTTATTCTATCATTGACCCTCTTTGATGAGGTTATTCTATCATTGACCCTCTTTGATGGGAGGTTATTCTATCATTGACCCTCTTTGATGAGGTTATTCTATCATTGACCCTCTTTGATGAGGTTATTCTATCATTGACCCTCTTTGATGAGGTTATTCTATCATTGACCCTCTTTGATGGGAGGTTATTCTATCATTGACCCTCTTTGATGAGGTTATTCTATCATTGACCCTCTTTGATGGGAGGTTATTCTATCATTGACCCTCTTTGATGGGAGGTTATTCTATCATTGACCCTCTTTGATGAGGTTATTCTATCATTGACCCTCTTTGATGTGAGGTTATTCTATCATTGACCCTCTTTGATGAGGTTATTCTATCATTGACCCTCTTTGATGGGAGGTTATTCTATCATTCACCCTCTTGTATCATTGACTGAATCAAAATTCAATAGCTGACTTTCCTACTCTCCATAATTTGCAGTTAACTGTTTCAGACTAGATAACATATTTAGTTATCCCACGTACTCCATTCTGATATGAAATTCGCTACTAAATTCCTTTTAATAAAGAATCTTCTTTCATTTTCAGTTATGCCTGATGATAAATGTGAAGACAAAACAGCACGGATGAAATGTCGACTTATCATCACAGCTCGTCTCTGTGGGTATTCCATGTACTCCAAGATCTGTTGCAGTAGCTGCAGACAGCATTTTAATGGGGAATAACTCTCACATGCTGTTGTGGACATTCAATACAAGGATAAACTCTATAATACTATTGTAGGCTATATACCACACAGCAACAAATGTAGAAAGGGAGACAACTCTTCCAAATACAGAATTATGCACATTAAATTAGAAAAACATTAGATTTAAATGAAAACATTGGCAGAACACAATATGTGTTTTCGTATTTCTTGTGATGTAAAACGCGATTTAGTGCTATAGTAAATAGTAGATAATTTCTATAGGAACTGTTTAGTGTCGTAGTAAATAGTGCATCATTTCCATAGTAAATAGTGAATCATTTCCATAGGAACTGTTTAGTAGTAAATAGTGCATCATTTCCATAGTAAATAGTGCACCATTTCTATAGTAAATAGTGAATCATTTCTATAGTAAATAGTCCATCATTTCTATAGTAAATAATTCAGCATTTCTATAGTGAATAGTCCAGCATTTCTATAGTAAATAATTCATCATTTCTGTAGTAAATAGTCCAGCATTTCTATAGTAAATAGTGCATCATACGAGATGCACTGCTTGCAATAATGTCCAACGTACGAGAAGCACTGGTTGCAATAATGTCCAACGTACGAGATGCACTGCTTGCAATAATGTCCAACGTACGAGAAGCACTGGTTGCAATAATGTCCAACGTACGAGATGCACTGCTTGCAATAATGTCCAACGTACGAGAAGCACTGGTTGCAATAGTGTACAACTTACGAGATGCACTGCTTGCAATAGTGTACAACATAAGAGAGGCACTGCTTGCAATAGTGTACAACATAAGAGAAGCACTGCTTGCAATAGTGTACAACATAAGAGAGGCACTGCTTGCAATAGTGTACAACATAAGAGAGGCACTGCTTGCAATAGTGTACAACATAAAAAGCACTGCTTGCAATAGTTACACATACAATAGGCACAGCTTGCAATAGTGTACAACATAAAAGAAGCACTGCTTGCATAGTGTACAACATAAGAGAGGCACTGCTGCAATAATGTACAACATAAGAGAGGCACTGCTTGCAATAGTGTACAACATAAGAGAGGCACTGCTTGCAATAGTGTACAACTTACGAGAAGCACTGCTTGCAATAGTGTACAACATAAGAGAAACACTGCTTGCAATAGTGTACAACATAAGAGAGGCACTGCTTGCAATAGTGTACAACATAAGAGAGGCACTGCTTGCAATAGTGTACAACGTACGAGAAGCACTGCTGCAAAAGTGTACAACATAAGAGAGGCACTGCTTGCAATAGTGTACAACATAAGAGGCACTGCTTGCAATAGTGTACAACATAAGAGAGGCACTGCCTTCAATAGTGTACAACATAATAGAAGCACTGCTGCAATAGTGTACAACATAAGAGAGCCTGCTTGCAATAATGTACAACCAAGAAAGCACTGCTTGCAAAATGTACAACATAAGAGAGCACTGCTTGCAATAGTTTAAAACATAAGATAAGCACTGCTTGCAATAGTGTACAACGTACAGAAGCACTGCTTGCAATAGTGTACAACATAAGAGAGGCACTCCTTGCAATAGTGTACAACATAAGAGAAGCACTGCTTGCAATAGTGTACAACATAAAAGAGGCACTGCTTGCAATAGTGTACAACGTACGAGAGGCACTGCTTGCAATAGTGTACAACATAAGAGAAGCACTGCTTGCAATAGTGTACAACTTAAGAGAGGCACTGCTTGCAATAGTGTACAACATAACAGAGGCACTGCTTGCAATAGTGTACAACATAAGAGAGGCACTGCTTGCAATAGTGTACAACATAAGAGAGGCACTGCTTGCAATAGTGTACAACTTACGAGAGGCACTGCTTGCAATAGTGTACAACTTACGAGAGGCACTGCTTGCAATAGTGTACAACATAAGAGAGGCACTGCTTGCAATAGTGTACAACATAAGAGAGGCACCCAAAACAACACAAAACTGCTTGCAATAGTGTACAACATAAGAGAAGCACTGCTTGCAATAGTGTACAACTTACGAGAGGCACTGCTTGCAATAGTGTACAACTTACGAGAGGCACTGCTTGCAATAGTGTACAACGTACAAGAGGGACTGCTTGCAATAGTGTACAATGTACGAGAAGCACTGCTTGCAATAGTGTACAACGTACGAGAGGCACTGCTTGCAATAGTGTACAACGTACGAGAGGCACTGCTTGCAATAGTGTACAACTTACGAGAGGCACTGCTTGCAATAGTGTACAACTTACGAGAGGCACTGCTTGCAAGTGTCCAAAGAATCCAAATCTTGGCACGAGTGGAAAAAATTATTTCCGTGATCATGATGTGCAAAAGTCCTATACTATACAACTCCTATCTATCGTATACTAATAAATCTTTGTCTGTTATGTTTTCTATTTGTGTTTGGGCAACATATTTCGATTTGCCAAATGCTGCAACACTACCATCCTGTCAGATTTGTAATTAATTTCTATCAAACAGGTCCATATTTTAAAAAATA
>CM026404.1:38364452-38390567 GCA_014843695.1 Archivesica marissinica | reverse complement strand
GGTTATTCTATCATTGACCCTCTTTGATGGGACGTTATTCTATCATTGACCCTCTTTGGTGGGAGGTTATTCTATCATTGACCCTCTTTGATGTGAGGTTATTCTATCATTGACCCTCTTTGATGGAGGTTATTCTATCATTGACCCTCTTTGGTGGGAGGTTATTCTATCATTGACCCTCTTTGATGAGGTTATTCTATCATTGACCCTCTTTGAGAGGTTATTCTATCATTGACCCTTTTTGGTGGGAGGTTATTCTATCATTGACCCTCTTTGAGGAGGTTATTCTGTCATTGACCCTCTTTGATGGGAGGTTATTCTATCATTGACCCTCTTTGATGGGAGGTTATTCTATCATTGACCCTCTTTGATGGGAGGTTATTCTATCATTGACCCTCTTTGATGGGAGGTTATTCTATCATTGACCCTATTTGATGGGAGGTTATTCTGTCATTGACCCTCTTTGATGGGAGGTTATTCTGTCATTGACCCTCTTTGATGGGAGGTTATTCTATCATTGACCCTCTTTGATGAGGTTATTCTATCATTGACCCTCTTTGATGGGAGGTTATTCTATCATTGACCCTCTTTGATGGGACATTATTCTATCATTGACCCTCTTTGATGGGAGGTTATTCTATCATTGACCCTATTTGATGGGAGGTTATTCTATCATTGACCCTCTTTGATGGGAGTTATTCTATCATTGACCCTCTTTGATGAGGTTATACTATCATTGACCCTCTTTAATGGGAGGTTATTCTATCATTGACCCTCTTTGATGGGAGGTTATTCTATCATTGACCCTCTTTGATGGGAGGTTATTCTATCATTGACCCTCTTTGATGGGAGGTTATTCTGTCATTGACCCTCTTTGATGGGAGGTTATTCTATCATTGACCCTCTTGATGGGAGGTTATTCTATCATTGACCCTCTTTGATGAGGTTATTCTATCATTGACCCTCTTTGATGGGAGGTTATTCTCATTGACCCTCTTTGATGAGGTTATTCTATCATTGACCTCTTTGATGGGAGGTTATTCTATCATTGACCCTCTTTGATGGGTTATTCTTCATTGACCCTCTTTGATGGGAGGTTATTCTATCATTGACCCTCTTTGAGGGAGGTTATTCTATCATTGACCCTCTTTGATGAGGTTATTCTATCATTGACCCTCTTTGATGGGAGGTTATTCTATCATTGACCCTCTTTGGTGGGAGGTTATTCTATCATTGACCCTCTTTGATGGGAGGTTATTCTATCATTGACCCTCTTTGGTGGGAGGTTATTCTGTCATTGACCCTCTTTGATGGGAGGTTATTCTATCATTGACCCTCTTTGATGGAGGTTATTCCACATTGACCCTCTTTGATGGGAGGTGATTCTATCATTGACCCTCTTTGATGGGAGGTTATTCTATCATTGACCCTCTTTGGTGGGAGGTTATTCTGTCATTGACCCTCTTTGATGGGAGGTTATTCTATCATTGACCCTCTTTGATGGGAGGTTATTCTATCATTGACCCTCTTTGATGGGAGGTTATTCTATCATTGACCCTCTTTGATGGGAGGTTATTCTATCATTGACCCTCTTTGATGGGAGGTTATTCTATCATTGACCCTCTTTGATGGGAGGTTATTCTATCATTGACCCTCTTTGATGGGAGGTTATTCTGTCATTGACCCTCTTTGATGGGAGGTTATTCTATCATTGACCCTCTTTGATGGGTCTATCATTGACCCTCTTTGATGGGAGGTTATTCTATCATTGACCCTCTTTGGTGGGAGGTTATTCTATCATTGACCCTCTTTGATGGGAGGTTATTCTATCATTGACCCTCTTTGATGAGGTTATTCTATCATTGACCCTCTTTGATGGGAGGTTATTCTGTCATTGACCCTCTTTGATGGGAGGTTATTCTATCATTGACCCTCTTTGATGGGAGGTTATTCTATCATTGACCCTATTTGATGGGAGGTTATTCTATCATTGACCCTCTTTGATGGGAGGTTATTCTATCATTGACCCTCTTTGATGGGAGGTTATTCTATCATTGACCCTCTTTGATGGGAGGTTATTCTATCATTGACCCTCTTTGATGGGAGGTTATTCTATCATTGACCCTCTTTGATGGGAGGTTATTCTATCATTGACCCTCTTTGATGGGAGGTTATTCTATCATTGACCCTCTTTGATGAGGTTATTCTGTCATTGACCCTCTTTGGTGGGAGGTTATTCTATCATTGACCCTCTTTGATGAGGTTATTCTATCATTGACCCTCTTTGGTGGGAGGTTATTCTGTCATTGACCCTCTTTGATGGGAGGTTATTCTATCATTGACCCTCTTTGATGAGGTTATTCTATCATTGACCCTCTTTGATGGGAGGTTATTCTGTCATTGACCCTCTTTGATGGGAGGTTATTCTATCATTGACCCTCTTTGATGAGGTTATTCTGTCATTGACCCTCTTTGGTGGGAGGTTATTCTATCATTGACCCTCTTTGGTGGGAGGTTATTCTATCATTGACCCTCTTTGATGAGGTTATTCTGTCATTGACCCTCTTTGATGGGAGGTTATTCTATCATTGACCCTCTTTGGTGAGGTTATTCTATCATTGACCCTCTTTGATGAGGTTATTCTGTCATTGACCCTCTTTGATGGGAGGTTATTCTGTCATTGACCCTCTTTGATGGGAGGTTATTATATCATTGACCCTCTTTGATGGGAGGTTATTCTATCATTGACCCTCTTTGATGGGACGTTATTCTATCATTGACCCTCTTTGGTGGGAGGTTATTCTATCATTGACCCTCTTTGATGGGAGGTTATTCTATCATTGACCCTCTTTGATGGGAGGTTATTCTATCATTGACCCTCTTTGATGGAGGTTATTCTATCATTGACCCTCTTTGATGGGAGTTATTCTATCATGACCTCTTTGATGGGGGTTATTCTATCATTGACCTCTTTGATGAGGTTATTCTATCATTGACCCTCTTTGATGAGGTTATTCTATCATTGACCCTCTTTGATGGAGGTTATTCTATCATTGACCCTCTTTGATGGAGGTTATTCTATCATTGACCCTCTTTGATGGGAGGTTATTCTATCATTGACCCTCTTTGATGGGAGGTTATTCTATCATTGACCCTCTTTGATGGGAGGTTATTCTATCATTGACCCTCTTTGATGGGAGGTTATTCTATCATTGACCCTCTTTGATGGGAGGTTATTCTGTCATTGACCCTCTTTGATGGGAGGTTATTCTATCATTGACCCTCTTTGATGAGAGGTTATTCTATCATTGACCCTCTTTGATGGGAGGTTATTCTATCATTGACCCTCTTTGGTGGGAGGTTATTCTATCATTGACCCTCTTTGATGTGAGGTTATTCTATCATTGACCCTCTTTGATGAGGTTAT
The DNA here is from genome assembly GCA_014843695.1 of Archivesica marissinica. Classification (NCBI taxonomy): domain Eukaryota; kingdom Metazoa; phylum Mollusca; class Bivalvia; order Venerida; family Vesicomyidae; genus Archivesica; species Archivesica marissinica. The sequence continues at coordinate 38,387,140 of CM026404.1, read as the reverse complement.
TCTATCATTGACCCTCTTTGATGGGAGGTTATTCTATCATTGACCCTCTTTGATGAGGTTTTCTATCATTGACCCTCTTTGATGAGGTTATTCTATCATTGACCCTCTTTGGTGGGAGGTTATTCTATCATTGACCCTCTTTGATGGGAGGTTATTCTATCATTGACCCTCTTTGATGGGAGGTTATTCTATCATTGACCCTCTTTGATGGGAGGTTATTCTATCATTGACCCTCTTTGATGGGAGGTTATTCTATCATTGACCCTCTTTGATGGGAGGTTATTCTATCATTGACCCTCTTTGATGGGAGGTTATTCTATCATTGACCCTCTTTGGTGGGAGGTTATTCTGTCATTGACCCTCTTTGATGGGAGGTTATTCTATCATTGACCCTCTTTGATGGGAGGTTATTCTGTCATTGACCCTATTTGATGGGAGGTTATTCTATCATTGACCCTCTTTGATGGGTCTATCATTGACCCTCTTTGATGAGGTTATTCTGTCATTGACCCTCTTTGATGAGGTTATTCTATCATTGACCCTCTTTGATGGGAGGTTATTCTGTCATTGACCCTCTTTGATGGGAGGTTATTATATCATTGACCCTATTTGATGTGAGGTTATTCTATCATTGACCCTCTTTGATGTGAGTTATTCTATCATTGACCCTCTTTGATGAGGTTATACTATCATTGACCCTCATTGATGGGAGGTTACTCTATCATTGACCCTCTTTAATGGGAGGTTATTCTATCATTGACCCTCTTTGATGGGAGGTTATTCTATCATTGACCATCTTTGATGGGAGGTTATTCTATCATTGACCCTCTTTGATGGGAGGTTATTCTATCATTGACCCTCTTTGATGGGAGGTTATTCTATCATTGACCCTCTTTGATGGGAGGTTATTCTGTCATTGACCCTATTTGATGGGAGGTTATTCTATCATTGACCCTATTTGATGGGAGGTTATTCTATCATTGACCCTATTTGATGGGAGGTTATTCTGTCATTGACCCTATTTGATGGGAGGTTATTCTATCATTGACCCTCTTTGATGGGAGGTTATTCTATCATTGACCCTCTTTGATGGGAGGTTATTCTATCATTGACCCTCTTTGGTGGGAGATTATTCTATCATTGACCCTCTTTGATGAGGTTATTCTGTCATTGACCCTCTTTGGTGGGAGGTTATTCTATCATTGACCCTCTTTGATGAGGTTATTCTGTCATTGACCCTCTTTGGTGGGAGGTTATTCTATCATTGACCCTCTTTGATGGGAGGTTATTCTGTCATTGACCCTATTTGATGGGAGGTTATTCCATCATTGACCCTCTTTGATGGGAGGTTATTCTATCATTGACCCTCTTTGGTGGGAGGTTATTCTATCATTGACCCTCTTTGATGAGGTTATTCTGTCATTGACCCTCTTTGGTGGGAGGTTATTCTATCATTGACCCCCTTTGGTGGGAGGTTATTCTATCATTGACCCTCTTTGATGAGGTTATTCTGTCATTGATCTTCTTTGATGAGGTTATTCTGTCATTGACCCTCTTTGGTGGGAGGTTATTCTATCATTGACCCTCTTTGATGAGGTTATTCTGTCATTGACCCTCTTTGATGGGGGTTATTCTGTCATTGACCCTCTTTGATGGGAGGTTATTATATCATTGACCCTCTTTGATGGGAGGTTATTCTATCATTGACCCTCTTTGATGGGACGTTATTTTATCATTGACCCTCTTTGGTGGGAGGTTATTCTATCATTGACCCTCTTTGATGGGAGGTTATTCTATCATTGACCCTCTTTGATGGGAGGTTATTCTATCATTGACCCTCTTTGATGTGAGGTTATTCCATCATTGACCCTCTTTGATGGGAAGTTATTCTATCACTGACCCTCTTTGATGGGAGGTTATTCTATCATTGACCCTCTTTGATGTGAGGTTATTCTATCATTGACCCTCTTTGATGAGGTTATTCTATCATTGACCCTCTTTGATGTGAGGTTATTCTATCATTGACCCTCTTTGATGTGAGGTTATTCTGTCATTGATCCTCTTTGATGTGAGGTTATTCTATCATTGACCCTCTTTGATGTGAGGTTATTCTATCATTGACCCTATTTGATGGGAGGTTATTCTATCACTGACCCTCTTTGATGTGAGGTTATTCTATCACTGACCCTCTTTGATGTGAGGTTATTCTATCATTGACCCTCTTTGATGTGAGGTTATTCTATCATTGACCCTCTTTGATGAGGTTATTCTATCATTGACCCTCTTTGATGGGAGGTTATTCTATCATTGACCCTCTTTGATGAGGTTATTCTATCATTGACCCTCTTTGATGTGAGGTTATTCTATCATTGACCCTCTTTGATGAGGTTATTCTATCATTGACCCTCTTTGATGGGAGGTTATTCTATCATTGACCCTCTTTGATGAGGTTATTCTATCATTGACCCTCTTTGATGAGGTTATTCTATCATTGACCCTCTTTGATGAGGTTATTCTATCATTGACCCTCTTTGATGTGAGGTTATTCTATCATTGACCCTCTTTGATGAGGTTATTCTATCATTCACCCTCTTTGATGTGAGGTTATTCTATCATTGACCCTCTTTGATGTGAGGTTATTCTATCATTGACCCTCTTTGATGAGGTTATTCTATCATTCACCCTCTTTGATGTGAGGTTATTCTATCATTGACCCTCTTTGATGAGGTTATTCTATCATTGACCCTCTTTGATGTGAGGTTATTCTATCATTCATCCTCTTGTATCATTGACTGAATCAAAATTCAATAGCTGACTTTCCTACTCTCCATAATTTGCAGTTAACTGTTTCAGACTAGATAACATATTTAGTTATCCCACGTACTCCATTCTGATATGAAATTCGCTACTAAATTCCTTTTAATAAAGAATCTTCTTTCATTTTCAGTTATGCCTGATGATAAATGTGAAGACAAAACAGCACGGATGAAATGTCGACTTATCATCACAGCTCGTCTCTGTGGGTATTCCATGTACTCCAAGATCTGTTGCAGTAGCTGCAGACAGCATTTTAATGGGGAATAACTCTCACATGCTGTTGTGGACATTCAATACAAGGATAAACTCTATAATACTATTGTAGGCTATATACCACACAGCAACAAATGTAGAAAGGGAGACAACTCTTCCAAATACAGAATTATGCACATTAAATTAGAAAAACATTAGATTTAAATGAAAACATTGGCAGAACACAATATGTGTTTTCGTATTTCTTGTGATGTAAAACGCGATTTAGTGCTATAGTAAATAGTAGATAATTTCTATAGGAACTGTTTAGTGTCGTAGTAAATAGTGCATCATTTCCATAGTAAATAGTGAATCATTTCCATAGGAACTGTTTAGTAGTAAATAGTGCATCATTTCCATAGTAAATAGTGCACCATTTCTATAGTAAATAGTGAATCATTTCTATAGTAAATAGTCCATCATTTCTATAGTAAATAATTCAGCATTTCTATAGTGAATAGTCCAGCATTTCTATAGTAAATAATTCATCATTTCTGTAGTAAATAGTCCAGCATTTCTATAGTAAATAGTGCATCATACGAGATGCACTGCTTGCAATAATGTCCAACGTACGAGAAGCACTGGTTGCAATAATGTCCAACGTACGAGATGCACTGCTTGCAATAATGTCCAACGTACGAGAAGCACTGGTTGCAATAATGTCCAACGTACGAGATGCACTGCTTGCAATAATGTCCAACGTACGAGAAGCACTGGTTGCAATAGTGTACAACTTACGAGATGCACTGCTTGCAATAGTGTACAACATAAGAGAGGCACTGCTTGCAATAGTGTACAACATAAGAGAGGCACTGCTTGCAATAGTGTACAACATAAGAGAGGCACTGCTTGCAATAGTGTACAACATAAGAGAGGCACTGCTTGCAATAGTGTACAACATAAGAGAGCACTGCTTGCAATAGTGTACAACATAAGAGAGGCACAGCTTGCAATAGTGTACAACATAAGAGAAGCACTGCTTGCAATAGTGTACAACATAAGAGAGGCACTGCTTGCAATAGTGTACAACATAAGAGAGGCACTGCTTGCAATAGTGTACAACGTACGAGAGGCACTGCTTGCAATAGTGTACAACTTACGAGAGGCACTGCTTGCAATAGTGTACAACATAAGAGAAACACTGCTTGCAATAGTGTACAACATAAGCGAGGCACTGCTTGCAATAGTGTACAACATAAGAGAGGCACTGCTTGCAATAGTGTACAACGTACGAGAGGCACTGCTTGCAATAGTGTACAACATAAGAGAGGCACTGCTTGCAATAGTGTACAACATAAGAGAGGCACTGCTTGCAATAGTGTACAACATAAGAGAGGCACTGCTTGCAATAGTGTACAACATAAGAGAGGCACTGCTTGCAATAGTGTACAACATAAGAGAAGCACTGCTTGCAATAGTGTACAACATAAGAGAGGCACTGCTTGCAATAATGTACAACATAAGAGAGGCACTGCTTGCAATAGTGTACAGCATAAGAGAGGCACTGCTTGCAATAGTGTACAACGTATGAGAAGCACTGCTTGCAATAGTGTACAACGTACGAGAAGCACTGCTTGCAATAGTGTACAACATAAGAGAGGCACTGCTTGCAATAGTGTACAACATAAGAGAGGCACTGCTTGCAATAGTGTACAACGTACGAGAAGCACTGCTTGCAATAGTGTACAACATAAGAGAGGCACTGCTTGCAATAGTGTACAACATAAGAGAAGCACTGCTTGCAATAGTGTACAACATAAAAGAGGCACTGCTTGCAATAGTGTACAACGTACGAGAGGCACTGCTTGCAATAGTGTACAACATAAGAGAAGCACTGCTTGCAATAGTGTACAACTTAAGAGAGGCACTGCTTGCAATAGTGTACAACATAACAGAGGCACTGCTTGCAATAGTGTACAACATAAGAGAGGCACTGCTTGCAATAGTGTACAACATAAGAGAGGCACTGCTTGCAATAGTGTACAACTTACGAGAGGCACTGCTTGCAATAGTGTACAACTTACGAGAGGCACTGCTTGCAATAGTGTACAACATAAGAGAGGCACTGCTTGCAATAGTGTACAACATAAGAGAGGCACTGCTTGCAATAGTGTACAACTTACGAGAGGAACTGCTTGCAATAGTGTACAACATAAGAGAAGCACTGCTTGCAATAGTGTACAACTTACGAGAGGCACTGCTTGCAATAGTGTACAACTTACGAGAGGCACTGCTTGCAATAGTGTACAACGTACAAGAGGGACTGCTTGCAATAGTGTACAATGTACGAGAAGCACTGCTTGCAATAGTGTACAACGTACGAGAGGCACTGCTTGCAATAGTGTACAACGTACGAGAGGCACTGCTTGCAATAGTGTACAACTTACGAGAGGCACTGCTTGCAATAGTGTACAACTTACGAGAGGCACTGCTTGCAAGTGTCCAAAGAATCCAAATCTTGGCACGAGTGGAAAAAATTATTTCCGTGATCATGATGTGCAAAAGTCCTATACTATACAACTCCTATCTATCGTATACTAATAAATCTTTGTCTGTTATGTTTTCTATTTGTGTTTGGGCAACATATTTCGATTTGCCAAATGCTGCAACACTACCATCCTGTCAGATTTGTAATTAATTTCTATCAAACAGGTCCATATTTTAAAAAATATTCCCAAGTCATTTTTACTTGTACAATTTGCATGGTAATGTGAATATTTGCAAAACTAGAAGGCATCTGTTTGCATTGTTGTCATACAACTCACCATACAGCTCACAACTCACCATACAACTCACTATACAGCTCACCATACAGCTCACCATACAGCTCACCATAGAGCTCACCATACAGCTCACAACTCACCATACAGCTCACAACTCACCATACAGCTCACCATACAACTCACCATACATCTCACCATACAACTCACCATACAACTCACAACTCACCATACAACTCACCATACAACTCACAACTCACCATACAGCTCACCATACAACTCACCATACAACTCACCATACAGCTCACCATACAACTCACCATACAGCTCACCATACAACTCACAACTCACCATACAACTCACCATACAACTCACAACTCACCATACAGCTCACCATACAACTCACAGCTCACAACTCACCATACAGCTCAATATACAACTCACCATACAGCTCACCGTACAACTCACCATACAGCTCACAGCTCACCATACAGCTCACCATACAACTCACCATACAGCTCACAGCTCACCATACAGTTCACCATACAACTCACCATACAGCTCACAATACAGCTCACCATACAACTCACAACTCACCATACAGCTCACCATACAACTCACAACTCACCATACAACTCACCATACAACTCACCATACAACCTACCATACAGCTCACCATACAACTCACCATACAACTCACAACTCACCATAACAGCTCACAACTCACCATACAACTCACAACTCACCATACAACTCACAACTCACCATACAACTCACCATACAGCTCACCATACAACTCACCATACAGCTCACCATACAACTCACCATACAGCTCACCATACAACTCACAACTCACCATACAACTCACCATACAACTCACAACTCACCATACAGCTCACCATACAACTCACAGCTCACAACTCACCATACAGCTCAATATACAACTCACCATACAGCTCACCGTACAACTCACCATACAGCTCACAGCTCACCATACAGCTCACCATACAACTCACCATACAGCTCACAGCTCACCATACAGTTCACCATACAACTCACCATACAGCTCACAATACAGCTCACCATACAACTCACAACTCACCATACAGCTCACCATACAACTCACAACTCACCATACAACTCACCATACAACTCACCATACAACCTACCATACAGCTCACCATACAACTCACCATACAACTCACAACTCACCATACAGCTCACCATACAACCTACCATACAGCTCACCATACAACTCACCATACAACTCACCATACAACTCACAACTCACCATACAACTCACAACTCACCATACAACTCACAACTCACCATACAGCTCACCATACAACCTACCATACAGCTCACCATACAACTCACCATACAACTCACCATACAACTCACAACTCACCATACAGCTCACAACTCACCATACAACTCACCATACAGCTCACCATACAACTCACCATACAACTCACAACTCACCATACAGCTCACCATACAACTCACCATACAACTCACCATACAGCTCACCATACAACTCACCATACAGCTCACCATACAACTCACCATACAGCTCACCATACAACTCACCATACAGCTCACCATACAACTCACCATACAACTCACCATACAGCTCACAATACAGCTCACCATACAACTCACCATACAACTCACAACTCACCATACAACTCACCATACAACTCACCATACAACTCATACAGCTCACCATACAACTCACAATTCACCATACAACTCACCATACAGCTCACCATACAACTCACCATACAACTCACCATACAACTCACCATACAGCTCACCATACAACTCACCATACAGCTCACCATACAACTCACCATACAGCTCACCATACAGCTCACCATACAACTCACCATACAGCTCACCATACAACTCACCATACAGCTCACCATACAACTCACCATACAACTCACCATACAACTCACCATACAACTCACAACTCACCATACAACTCATACAGCTCACCATACAACTCACCATACAGCTCACCATACAACTCACAATTCACCATACAGCTCACCATACAACTCACAACTCACCATACAACTCACCATACAACTCACCATACAACTCACCATACAGCTCACCATACAACTCACAGCTCACCATACAACTCACAACACAGCTCACCATACAGCTCACCATACAGCTCACCATACAACTCACCATACAGCTCACAGCTCACCATACAACTCACCATACAGCTCACAGCTCACCATACAACTCACAACTCACCATACAGCTCAATACAACTCACAATACAGCTCACCATACAACTCACAACTCACCATACAGCTCACCATACAACTCACAACTCACCATACAACTCACAACTCACCATACAACTCACCATACAGCTCACCATACAACTCACCATACAGCTCACCATACAACTCACAACTCACCATACAACTCACCATACAGCTCACCGTACAACTCACCATACAACTCACAACTCACCATACAACTCACCATACAGCTCACCATACAACTCACAGCTCACCATACAACTCACCATACAGCTCACCATACAGCTTCTGACTCTACAAGTCCATGCTATGTGATAATGTAGTTGCTTCCACGAATATAAAATTTGTAGATCACATTTCACAGAAAAGAAATATTTCTTTGTCACCCAGTTCTGTCGTTGTAAGCTTGGGTTGTTGTAGATATCGCAATATTATATTCAGGCCAACATTTCTTCATATACATGCATTATTTCTCTGTGTAATAAACAAGTATATAAAATGCATTGCTATTATTATTAACTTCCCTTTGTCCAACTTAACAAATTTCAGTTTCAAAGTTTTTCTGCATTTCAGTTGTTTCAAATGTAGATTTTAATATCCTTTACTATGAAGCTGGTTCACTGCACTGGTTCACTATTGAATGGTTTTTTAGTTCATGCAATTGTTGACGCTGCCGTAACCAATAAGTGTTTGCTTAGTCTCACATTCCACTAAAGTGGGCGACACTAGTGTTCACAGGAAATATTCTTAACAGACAGTCCCCTCTGAAAATGGACAGGCCCCAATTTAAAATGGACAAGCCCTGATTTAAAGTGGATGATAATTCATTATATGCATGTTATATCAATATAGGTGACTTTCTAGTATAGTCCTGTGAACTTGTGAACCTGTGAACTTATATCATGTTCCTGAAGGTACAAGTGGCAACGCTTTGTGTGAGCTGCTTGCCTTGTGTGAGCTGCTTGCCTTGTGTGAGCTGCTTGCTTTGTGTGAGCTGCTTGCCTTGTGTGAGCTGCTTGCCTTGTGTGAGCTGCTTGCCTTGTGTGAGCTGCTTGCCTTGTGTGAGCTGCTTGCCTGCCTTGTGTGAGCTGCTTGCCTTGTGTGAGCTGCTTGCTTTGTGTGAGCTGCTTGCCTTGTGTGAGCTGCTTGCCTTGTGTGAGCTGCTTGCCTTGTGTGAGCTGCTTGCCTTGTGTGAGCTGCTTGCCTTGTGTGAGCTGCTTGCCTTGTGTGTAGGGTTTGTCTATATCCCGGACAACCTTATCCCGGGAAATTGAGAAATTTTTCAGTTAGATCCCGGGAAATTGGGACAATTGTTAGATCGTGTAAATTATTTGTCGAATCTTGGTTTGGGCATCATTTTGGGTGAGAATTCGGGAGTTCCAAACAAAACAAGACTAAACTTAAGGTTTTATGGTTGATTGACAGGAATTTGGCAATGTCTCATTTTCTGGTAAGTTCTTTAAGTTTAGTCTTGTTTTGTTTGGAACTCCCGTATTCTCACCCAAAATGATGCCCACACCAAGATTCGACAAATAATGTTCAACTTCTCTTTCGTGATCTTGAATTCAATTCATCAAACTTAGTGATGAAAAGACATTATGGACCTCCCGAACTCAGACCAAAAATGGCAGCCGAGCTGCCGAACAGAGAATAAAAGAATATGTAATAAGTTGATAACTCGACATTTTGAACGCATTGATTGTAATTCTCACTGTCATGAAATGAAAAAAAAAACATTGGGTGATCATCAATGTCAAACTTTAACACTGAGTCCAGTCTTTGAACTCTTCTCAACAACATAAATGCAACTGTAGGAGTGTCCTAACTGTCCTTACACTTTGAGATTGACAATCTAGTGAATCTACTCATTTGAGTCAAACTGAGTGGTCACTGGTGTGGTTCAACACCAACAGTGCCGTGGTTGTTGAAATAGTTTTTCAGGAAAACTAGAACACAATAATGATTTGTCTCCGAGCCGGGACCTAATACGTGTTGCAAAATTACCGGCAGCAGAGAATGCTCTTTCACTCTCAACGGATGATGGCTTAATTGTCATAAGTGCCCTGTAAAGTTGTTCGAGATTGGGGGTTCTCTTTTTTTGAGCTTCGTATAGTTTGAAATCATTCGTCATTGTCTTCAGATTCTTTATGTCCTTAGTATCACTATCATCTTTAACTGCACAGTCGATGGCAAGCTGGAATTTTTCAGCCAGGGTCGTTTGACTCGTTTCTTTTTCTTTGTCAGCAGACTGTACAGAGGTTAGGATTTCCCGGGATCCCGATAACTTTTATCCCGTGAAATGAGAAAAATAAATTGCCGGGAATCCCGGGATTTCCCGGGAAGAAACCTTACCTGTGTGCCCTTATTGGATCTAACCGGAACTGATCCATACCTGTAGTAAACACATTCTTGTCTGCCAGAATAGGAAGTCGCTCACAGTAGATGCAAAAGACCGTTAACCATAGAGGCGGTAACGAAATTAGCAGGAATCTTGGGACAATTGGCAGTAATCTTGACATTAAACTTGGGGTTAAATTTGTTCTTCAATTGAAGACTATTCTTTTCAGCTCTAGTTTACTGCCACCTGTTTTGTGGGATTACTGCCTCTATCTCTAACCATACAAAACATCTTGTGTGTTATTTCATCAAACCATAGCCAGTGGAAAGTTTCTTTCCACGACGGCTGAAAAACTCTGTTTTGAAGTGTTTTTACTGTCATGTTTAATATTGTGCTTACAATTTCTACTTTCACTTTCATTTTGGACGACCCGTGAGAAATTTCAACATGTTTGTCCACTTGACATCTGTAGAAGTTCCATCTACTCAATTATGCTAATATATCCTATCATATCTCGCCGCTAATCTGCTAATTAATTCGTCTTTCATGCATTGTGCAGATAAAGACCACGCAATTTATTTATGCATATTAATATATATATCCCCGATACAGCCAATCAGCGAGTCGTATGCTAATGTATCGGGGGTTTATCAGCATGATTGAGAAATTTGTGAAGTCATTGTTTATTGGGGGCTATAATTTAGGTGTTGCAGTAGCTAATGTGCTGTAAACAGGACAAAAGAGGTATAATTGATTGATTTAGTCACCAGGCCCAAGAATGTTTACGAGTGTTGTCTCCGAGACCGGAAATCATGCGAGACCAAAATAGGCCAGAGATTTATTTAGACACAGGCCCGCGGGTTTGTCAGATTTAAGAGAGAGACAGGCCCGACTTGGATTTTGAGGGGCCACGGGCATCTGGCTGTCCTATTTTTCGAGCACTGGACACAAAAACAACCCATTACCTCCCTACATTGGAGACCGTCACTAGTTTCCACTAGTCACTATTGCTTGGATCATCTAGGCAAATAAAAACCGTAAGATATTTTCCGTTTTATCTCGCATTTTATCACTGTTAATAGCATTAATACAATTGTGTATAGTCCATGAAATATTGTATATTTCCAAACACATATTCAATAACTAATAAATCTGGTGAAGCTATCGTACATTAACTGTTATGGAAGTCTATACATACAAGTCATTAATTCATTTTTTCGATGCTGTCCACAATTTTCAGTGAGTGCATTTAACATAATTATGAAAACAAGTGTAGAGAAATGAAGCGTTTGATTACCCACCTGTTATGCTGCAAGATAGTAACACCAATTTCACAATTACTTGCATGCCTAGTATCGCTTAGCGAGTTTGTTTTTATACATAAAGGACACATTTTGTCAAGTCCCACAACAAACTTTTCCATTATTTACCGACACTCCCTCAGATCATCTTATATTAAAAAGAATTATGGTAAAAATAACTGCAGTTCAAAGATCTATTATTTGGACTAAATTTAATCCATTGCCATTTAAGTACAACTGCCGAAAAAAGAAGAACAAACCTTCAATATATTACATACAATCTATGACGTACATTCAGAACTATAAAATAAAATTATTTACTTAAAAATGCAAGCACTCGTATAAATAAAAACGTATGTACAGCTTTACATTCATACAATGTAGTTGAATACAAGGACAATGCATTACTTGTAATGTTAGTAGGATATGTGTACAGATGAAGTGTACTATCTAGAAGACGTGTAACTATACTCATTATTTGTAAAGGTATTATATTTATACGACTGTGAGTTAGTGGATATGGGAATGACTACTATATTCAAGTACTAGTATGCAGCAGTATTCTATACACAATTAAATGTGATGCGATCATTTTATACGATTCTAAAGTAAATCTTTAATAAAACTGGAGTGGAATGGCATCAAAGTAAATATTGAGGTATGCAAACACTAGGATGCACAGAAACCAAGCACTCACACCATCGTGATTATGCAACTTGGCTAGTGAAAATTTATGAAAAAACTAACACTCGGTAATTTAACACAGTTGTTGCAAAAGTATTGAGTAACTGAGGCATTATTTATTGTTCTTTGCAACAAAAATGTCCAAACAATTATGGACAAAATATTTAATTGTATGTTTCTCCTATCTGACTTGTTATACAAGTCTCCATTTATCCAGCAAGTAATTTAAATAAGCTGATGGAAATTGAAACAATATTTATAACATTTACACAAATACAGTCACAAAACCGCCATGCATATAAAAATATGTTCATGTTTTGATAGAATATGAAGTGAGAATACAAATGCACACAAACACAAACTGATATTTCACTAAACACGAGATTCATGGAAATTATAAATGTAAATTATTTTACTAAGCCATCATTCAACTCTTTATTTCTGCAAGCAGGTTACACAAACCACAAACGTGTCCTTACAACAACCATACAGGCTACACAAACCACACACATGTCCTTACAACAACCATACAGGCTACACAAACCGCAAACGTGTCCTTACAACAACCATACAGGCTACACAAACCACACATGTGTCCTTACAACAACCATACAGGTTACACAAACCACACACATGTCCTTACAACAACCATACAGGCTACACAAACATGTCCTTACAACCATACAGGCTACACAAACCACAAACGTGTCCTTACAACAACCATACAGGCTACACAAACCACAAACGTGTACTTACAACAACCATACAGGCTACACAAACCACACACGTGTCCTTACAACAACCATACAGGCTACACAAACCACACACATGTCCATACAACAACCATACAGGCTACACAAACCACAAACGTGTCCTTACAACCATACAGGCTACACAAACCACACACATGTCCTTACAACAACCATACAGGCTACACAAACCACACACATGTCCTTACAACAACCATACAGGCTACACAAACCACACACATGTCCTTACAACCATACAGGCTACACAAACCACACACATGTCCTTACAACAACCATACAGGCTACACAAACCACACACATGTCCTTACAACCATACAGGCTACACAAACCACACACATGTCCTTACAACAACCATACAGGCTACACAAACCACACATGTGTCCTTACAACAACCATACAGGCTACACAAACAACAAACGTGTCCCTACAACAACCATACAGGCTACACAAACCAAACACGTGTCCTTACAACAACCATACAGGCTACACAAACCACACACGTGTCCTTACAACAACCATACAGGCTACACAAACCACACACGTGTCCTTACAACAACCATACAGGCTACACAAACCACACACGTGTCCTTACAACAACCATACAGGCTACACAAACCACACATGTGTCCTTACAACAACCATACAGGCTACACAAACCACACACATGTCCTTACAACAACCATACAGGCTACACAAAACACACTTGTCCTTACAACAACCATACAGGCTACACAAACCACACACATGTCCTTACAACAACCATACAGGCTACACAAACCACAAACGTGTCCTTACAACAACCATACAGGCTACACAAACCACACACGTGTCCTTACAACAACCATACAGGCTACACAAACCACACACGTGTCCTTACAACAACCATACAGGCTACACAAACCACACACGTGTCCTTACAACAACCATACAGGCTACACAAACCACACACTTGTCCTTACAACAACCATACAGGCTACACAAACCACACATGTCCTTACAACAACCATACAGGCTACACAAACCACACACATGTCCTTACAACCATACAGGCTACACAAACATGTCCTTACAACCATACAGGCTACACAAACCACAAACGTGTCCTTACAACAACCATACAGGCTACACAAACCACACACATGTCCTTACAACAACCATACAGGCTACACAAACCACACACATGTCCTTACAACAGCCATACAGGCTACACAAACCACACATGTGTCCATACAACAACCATACAGGCTATACAAACCACACATGTGTCCTTACAACAACCATACAGGCTACACAAACCACACATGTGTCCTTACAACAACCATACAGGCTACACAAACCACACATGTGTCCTTACAACAACAATACAGGCTACACAAACCACACATGTGTCCTTACAACAACCATACAGGCTACACAAACCACACATGTGTCCTTACAACAACCATACAGGCTACAAAAACATGTCCTTACAACAACCATACAGGCTACACAAACCACACATGTGTCCTTACAACAACCATACAGGCTACACAAACCACACACATGTCCTTACAACAACAATACAGGCTACACAAACCACACACATGTCCTTACAACAAAACAGGCTACACAAACCACACACATGTCCTTACAACAACCATACAGGCTACACAAACCACACACAACAACCATACAGGCTACACAAACCACACACATGTCCTTACAACAACCATACAGGCTACACAAACCACACACATGTCCTTACAACCATACAGGCTACACATGTCCTTACAACCATACAGGCTACACAAACCACACACATGTCCTTACAACCATACAGGCTACACAAACCGCACACATGTCCTTACAACCATACAGGCTACACAAACCACACACATGTCCTTACAACAACCATACAGGCTACACAAACCACACATGTGTCCTTAAAACAACCATACAGGCTACACAAACAACAAACGTGTCCCTACAACAACCATACAGGCTACACAAACCAAACACGTGTCCTTACAACAACCATACAGGCTACACAAACCACACACGTGTCCTTACAACAACCATACAGGCTACACAAACCACAAACGTGTCCTTACAACAACCATACAGGCTACACAAACCACACATGTGTCCTTACAACAACCATACAGGCTACACAAACCACACATGTGTCCTTACAACAACCATACAGGCTATACAAACCACACACGTGTCCTTACAACAACCATACAGGCTACACAAACCACACATGTGTCCTTACAACAACCATACAGGCTACACAAACCACACATGTGTCCTTACAACAACCATACAGGCTACACAAACCACACACATGTCCTTACAACAACCATACAGGCTACACAAACCACACACATGTCCTTACAACAACCATACAGGCTACACAAACCACAAACGTGTCCTTACAACAACCATACAGGCTACACAAACCACACATGTGTCCTTACAACAACCATACAGGTTACACAAACCACACACATGTCCTTACAACAACCATACAGGCTACACAAACATGTCCTTACAACCATACAGGCTACACAAACCACAAACGTGTCCTTACAACAACCATACAGGCTACACAAACCACACATGTGTCCTTACAACAACCATACAGGCTACACAAACCACAAACGTGTACTTACAACAACCATACAGGCTACACAAACCACACACGTGTCCTTACAACAACCATACAGGCTACACAAACCACACACATGTCCATACAACAACCATACAGGCTACACAAACCACAAACGTGTCCTTACAACCATACAGGCTACACAAACCACACACATGTCCTTACAACCATACAGGCTACACAAACCACAAATGTGTCCTTACAACAACCATACAGGCTACACAAACCACACACATGTCCTTACAACAACCACACACATGTCCTTACAACAACCATATAGGCTACACAAACCACAAACGTGTCCTTACAACAACCATACAGGCTACACAAACCACAAACGTGTCCTTACAACAACCATACAGGCTACACAAACCACACACATGTCCTTACAACAACCATACAGGCTACACAAACCACAAACGTGTCCTTACAACAACCATACAGGCTACACAAACCACAAACGTGTCCTTACAACAACCATACAGGCTACACAAACCACACACGTGTCCTTACAACAACCATACAGGCTACACAAACCACACATGTGTCCTTACAACAACCATACAGGCTACACAAACCACACACGTGTCCTTACAACAACCATACAGGCTACACAAACCACACACATGTCCTTACAACAACCATACAGGCTACACAAACCACACACGTGTCCTTACAACAACCATACAGGCTACACAAACCACACACGTGTCCTTACAACAACCATACAGGCTACACAAACCACACACATGTCCTTACAACAACCATACAGGCTACACAAACCACACACGTGTCCTTACAACAACCATACAGGCTACACAAACCACACACGTGTCCTTACAACAACCATACAGGCTACACAAACCACACACGTGTCCTTACAACAACCATACAGGCTACACAAACCACACACGTGTCCTTACAACAACCATACAGGCTACACAAACCACACACGTGTCCTTACAACAACCATACAGGCTACACAAACCACACACATGTCCTTACAACAACCATACAGGCTACACAAACCACACACATGTCCTTACAACAACCATACAGGCTACACAAACCACACACGTGTCCTTACAACAACCATACAGGCTACACAAACCACACACATGTCCTTACAACAACCATACAGGCTACACAAACCACACATGTGTCCTTAAAACAACCATACAGGCTACACAAACAACAAACGTGTCCCTACAACAACCATACAGGCTACACAAACCAAACACGTGTCCTTACAACAACCATACAGGCTACACAAACCACACACGTGTCCTTACAACAACCATACAGGCTACACAAACCACAATGTGTCCTTACAACAACCATACAGGCTACACAAACCACACACATGTCCTTACAACAACCATACAGCTACACAACCACACAAACGTGTCCTTACAACAACCATACAGGCTACACAAACCACAAACGTGTCCTTACAACAACCATACAGGCTACACAAACCACACACATGTCCTTACAACAACCATACAGGCTACACAAACCACAAACGTGTCCTTACAACAACCATACAGGCTACACAAACCACAAACGTGTCCTTACAACAACCATACAGGCTACACAAACCACACACGTGTCCTTACAACAACCATACAGGCTACACAAACCACACACGTGTCCTTACAACAACCATACAGGCTACACAAACCACACACATGTCCTTACAACCATACAGGCTACACAAACCACACACGTGTCCTTACAACAACCATACAGGCTACACAAACCACACATGTGTCCTTACAACAACCATACAGGCTACAAAAACGTGTCCTTACAACAACCATACAGGCTACACAAACCACACACATGTCCTTACAACAACCATACAGGCTACACAAACCACACACATGTCCTTACAACAGCCATACAGGCTACACAAACCACACATGTGTCCTTACAACAACCATACAGGCTACACAAACCACACATGTGTCCTTACAACAACCATACAGGCTACACAAACCACACACGTGTCCTTACAACAACCATACAGGCTACACAAACCACACATGTGTCCTTACAACAACCATACAGGCTACACAAACCACACACGTGTCCTTACAACAACCATACAGGCTACACAAACCACACATGTGTCCTTACAACAACCATACAGGCTACAAAAACGTGTCCTTACAACAACCATACAGGCTACACAAACCACACATGTGTCCTTACAACAACCATACAGGCTACACAAACCACACACATGTCCTTACAACAACAATACAGGCTACACAAACCACACACATGTCCTTACAACAATACAGGCTACACAAACCACACACATGTCCTTACAACAACCATACAGGCTACACAAACCACACACATGTCCTTACAACAACATGTCCTTACAACAACCATACAGGCTACACAAACCACACACATGTCCTTACAACAACCATACAGGCTACACAAACCACACACATGTCCTTACAACAACCATACAGGCTACACAAACCACACACATGTCCTTACAACCATACAGGCTACACAAACCACACACATGTCCTTACAACAACCATACAGGCTACACAAACCACACATGTGTCCTTACAACAACCATACAGGCTACACAAACCACAAACGTGTCCTTACAACAACCATACAGGCTACACAAACCACACACGTGTCCTTACAACAACCATACAGGCTACACAAACCACACACGTGTCCTTACAACAACCATACAGGCTACACAAACCACAAACGTGTCCTTACAACAACCATACAGGCTACACAAACCACACATGTGTCCTTACAACAACCATACAGGCTACACAAACCACACATGTGTCCTTACAACAACCATACAGGCTACACAAACCACACACGTGTCCTTACAACAACCATACAGGCTACACAAACCACACACGTGTCCTTACAACCATACAGGCTACACAAACTTTTAACCATACAGGCTACACAAACCACACACGTGTCCTTACAACAACCATACAGGCTACACAAACCACACACGTGTCCTTACAACAACCATACAGGCTACACAAACCACACATGTGTCCTTACAACAACCATACAGGCTACACAAACCACACACATGTCCTTACAACAACCATACAGGCTACACAAACCACACACATGTCCTTACAACAACCATACAGGCTACACAAACCACAAACGTGTCCTTACAACAACCATACAGGCTACACAAACCACAAACGTGTCCTTACAACAACCATACAGGCTACACAAACCACACACGTGTCCTTACAACAACCATACAGGCTACACAAACCACACACGTGTCCTTACAACAACCATACAGGCTACACAAACCACACACGTGTCCTTACAACAACCATACAGGCTACACAAACCACACACGTGTCCTTACAACCATACAGGCTACACAAACATGTCCTTACAACCATACAGGCTACACAAACCACAAACGTGTCCTTACAACAACCATACAGGCTACACAAACCACACATGTGTCCTTACAACAACCATACAGGCTACACAAACCACACACATGTCTTTACAACAACCATACAGGCTACACAAACCACACACATGTCCTTACAACCATACAGGCTACACAAACATGTCCTTACAACCATACAGGCTACACAAACCACAAACGTGTCCTTACAACAACCATACAGGCTACACAAACCACACATGTGTCCTTACAACAACCATACAGGCTACACAAACCACACACATGTCCTTACAACAACCATACAGGCTACACAAACCACACACATGTCCTTACAACCATACAGGCTACACAAACATGTCCTTACAACCATACAGGCTACACAAACCACAAATGTGTCCTTACAACAACCATACAGGCTACACAAACCAAACACATGTCCTTACAACAACCATACAGGCTACACAAACCACACACATGTCCTTACAACAGCCATACAGGCTACACAAACCACACATGTGTCCATACAACAACCATACAGGCTATACAAACCACACATGTGTCCTTACAACAACCATACAGGCTACACAAACCACACATGTGTCCTTACAACAACAATACAGGCTACACAAACCACACATGTGTCCTTACAACAACCATACAGGCTACACAAACCACACATGTGTCCTTACAACAACCATACAGGCTACACAAACCACACATGTGTCCTTACAACAACCATACAGGCTACACAAACCACACACGTGTCCTTACAACAACCATACAGGCTACACAAACCACACACGTGTCCTTACAACAACCATACAGGCTACACAAACCACACACATGTCCTTACAACAACCATACAGGCTACACAAACCACACATGTGTCCTTACAACAACCATACAGGCTACACAAACCTGTTTTGGTCACAGTACATGTCCTTACAACAACCATACAGGCTACACAAACCACACACATGTCCTTACAACAACCATACAGGCTACACAAACCACACACATGTCCTTACAACAACCATACAGGCTACACAAACCACACACATGTCCTTACAACAACCATACAGGCTACACAAACCACACACGTGTCCTTACAACAACCATACAGGCTACACAAACCACACATGTGTCCTTACAACAACCATACAGGCTACACAAACCACACACGTGTCCTTACAACAACCATACAGGCTACACAAACCACACACGTGTCCTTACAACAACCATACAGGCTACACAAACCACAAACGTGTCCTTACAACAACCATACAGGCTACACAAACCACACACGTGTCCTTACAACAACCATACAGGCTACACAAACCACACACGTGTCCTTACAACAACCATACAGGCTACACAAACCACACACATGTCCTTACAACAACCATACAGGCTACACAAACCACAAACGTGTCCTTACAACAACCATACAGGCTACACAAACCACACACGTGTCCTTACAACCATACAGGCTACACAAACCACACACGTGTCCTTACAATGCTGTATTGTATATTATGTATGGACATATACATTGCTGTATTGTATAACATGTATGGACATATACATGGCTGTATTGTATAACATGTATGGACATATACATGGCTGTATTGTATAACATGTATGGACATATACATTGCTGTATTGTATAACATGTATGGACATATACATTGCTGTATTGTATAACATGTATGGACATATACATTGCTGTATTGTATAACATGTATGGACATATACATTGCTGTGTTGTACATTATGTATTTTATACATTGCTGTGTTGTACATTATGTATGTACATTCACCTGGATGTGTTGTACATTATGTATGTACATATACATTGCTGTGTTGTACATTATGTATGTACATAGTACATTGCTGTGTTGTACATTATGTATTTTATACATTGCTGTATTGTACATTATGTATGTATATACATTGCTGTGTTGTACATTATGTATTTTAGTACATTCAGCCTGGATGTGTTGTACATTATGTATTTTAGTACATTCAGCCTGGATGTGTTGTACATTATGTATGTACATTCAGTGGTGTGTTGTACATTATGTATGTACATTCACCTGGATGTGTTGTACATTATGTATGTACATTCAGCCTGGATGTGTTGTACATTATGTATTTACATATACATTGCTGTGTTGTACATTATGTATGTACATTCACCTGGATGTGTTGTACATTATGTATTTTAGTACATTGCTGTATTGTACATTATGTATTTTAGTACATTCAGCCTGGATGTGTTGTACATTATGTATTTTAGTACATTCAGCCTGGATGTGTTGTACATTATGTATGTACATTCACCTGGATGTGTTGTACATTATGTATGTACATTCACCTTGATGTGTTGTACATTATGTATGTACATTCACCTTGATGTATTGTACATTATGTATGTACATTCACCTTGATGTGTTGTACATTATGTATGTACATTCACCTGGATGTGTTGTACATTATGTATGTATATACATTGCTGTATTGTACATTATGTATGTACATTCACCTGGATGTGTTGTACATTATGTATTTTAGTACATTCAGCCTGGATGTATTGTACATTATGTATTTTAGTACATTCAGCCTGGATGTGTTGTACATTATGTATTTTAGTACATTCAGCCTGGATGTGTTGTACATTATGTATTTTAGTACATTCAGCCTGGATGTATTGTACATTATGTATTTTAGTACATTCAGCCTGGATGTGTTGTACATTATGTATTTTAGTACATTCAGCCTGGATGTGTTGTACATTATGTATTTTATACATTGCTGTATTGTACATTATGTATGTTATACATTGCTGTATTGTACATTATGTATGGACATTCACCTGGATGTGTTGTACATTATGTATGTATTACATTGATGTGTTGTACATTATGTATTTTAGTACATTCAGCCTGGATGTGTTGTACATTATGTATGGACATATACATTGCTGTATTGTATAACATGTATGGACATATACATGGTTGTACTTACACGGACAATGATGCTTCTATCACTGTACACCTGGTACTTACACGGACAATGATGCTTTTATCACTGTACACCTGGTACTTACACGGACAATGATGCTTCTATCACTGTACACCTGGTACTTACACGGACAATGATGCTTCTATGACTGTACACCTGGTACTTACACGGACAATGATGCTTCTATCACTGTACACCTGGTACTTACACGGACAATGATGCTTCTATGACTGTACACCTGGTACTTACACGGACAATGATGCTTCTATCACTGTACACCTGGTACTTACACGGACAATGATGCTTCTATGACTGTACACCTGGTACTTACACGGACAATGATGCTTCTATCACTGTACACCTGGTACTTACACGGACAATGATGCTTCTATGACTGTA
>CM026404.1:38200249-38363452 GCA_014843695.1 Archivesica marissinica | reverse complement strand
ACATGTCCTTACAACAACCATACAGGCTACACAAACCACACACATGTCCTTACAACCATACAAGGCTACACAAACCACACACGTGTCCTTACAACAACCATACAGGCTACACAAACCACACACATGTCCTTACAACAACCATACAGGCTACACAAACCACACACATGTCCTTACAACCATACAGGCTACACAAACCACAAACGTGTCCTTACAACAACCATACAGGCTACACAAACCACACATGTGTCCTTACAACAACCATACAGGCTACACAAACCACAAACGTGTCCTTACAACAACCATACAGGCTACACAAACCACACACGTGTCCTTACAACAACCATACAGGCTACACAAACCACACACATGTCCATACAACAACCATACAGGCTACACAAACCACACACGTGTCCTTACAACCATACAGGCTACACAAACCACACACATGTCCTTACAACCATACAGGCTACACAAACCACAAATGTGTCCTTACAACAACCATACAGGCTACACAAACCACACACATGTCCTTACAACAACCATACAGGCTACACAAACCACACACATGTCCTTACAACAACCATACAGGCTACACAAACCACAAACGTGTCCTTACAACAACCATACAGGCTACACAAACCACAAACGTGTCCTTACAACAACCATACAGGCTACACAAACCACACACGTGTCCTTACAACAACCATACAGGCTACACAAACCACAAACGTGTCCTTACAACAACCATACAGGCTACACAAACCACACACGTGTCCTTACAACAACCATACAGGCTACACAAACCACACATGTGTCCTTACAACAACCATACAGGCTACACAAACCACACACGTGTCCTTACAACAACCATACAGGCTACACAAACCACACACGTGTCCTTACAACAACCATACAGGCTACACAAACCACACACGTGTCCTTACAACAACCATACAGGCTACACAAACCACACACGTGTCCTTACAACAACCATACAGGCTACACAAACCACACACGTGTCCTTACAACAACCATACAGGCTACACAAACCACACACGTGTCCTTACAACAACCATACAGGCTACACAAACCACACACATGTCTTTACAACAACCATACAGGCTACACAAACCACACACATGTCCTTACAACCATACAGGCTACACAAACATGTCCTTACAACCATACAGGCTACACAAACCACAAACGTGTCCTTACAACAACCATACAGGCTACACAAACCACACACATGTCCTTACAACAACCATACAGGCTACACAAACCACACACATGTCCTTACAACAGCCATACAGGCTACACAAACCACACATGTGTCCATACAACAACCATACAGGCTATACAAACCACACATGCGTCCTTACAACAACCATACAGGCTACACAAACCACACATGTGTCCTTACAACAACCATACAGGCTACACAAACCACACATGTGTCCTTACAACAACAATACAGGCTACACAAACCACACATGTGTCCTTACAACAACCATACAGGCTACACAAACCACACATGTGTCCTTACAACAACCATACAGGCTACACAAACCACACATGTGTCCTTACAACAACCATACAGGCTACACAAACCACACACATGTCCTTACAACCATACAGGCTACACAAACATGTCCTTAGAACCATACAGGCTACACAAACCACAAACGTGTCCTTACAACAACCATACAGGCTACACAAACCACACATGTGTCCTTACAACAATCATACAGGCTACACAAACCACAAATGTGTCCTTACAACAACCATACAGGCTACACAAACCACACACATGTCCTTACAACAACCATACAGGCTACACAAACCACACACATGTCCTTACAACAACCATACAGGCTACACAAACCACAAACGTTTCCTTACAACAACCATACAGGTTACACAAACCACAAACGTGTCCTTACAACAACCATACAGGCTACACAAACCACACACGTGTCCTTACAACAACCATACAGGCTACACAAACCACAAACGTGTCCTTACAACAACCATACAGGCTACACAAACCACACACGTGTCCTTACAACAACCATACAGGCTACACAAACCACAAACGTGTCCTTACAACAACCATACAGGCTACACAAACCACACACGTGTCCTTACAACAACCATACAGGCTACACAAACCACACATGTGTCCTTACAACAACCATACAGGCTACACAAACCACACATGTGTCCTTACAACAACCATACAGGCTACACAAACCACAAACGTGTCCCTACAACAACCATTCAGGCTACACAAACCAAACACGTGTCCTTACAACAACCATACAGGCTACACAAACCACACACGTGTCCTTACAACAACCATACAGGCTACACAAACCACACACGTGTCCTTACAACAACCATACAGGCTACACAAACCACACACGTGTCCTTACAACAACCATACAGGCTACACAAACCACACACATGTCTTTACAACAACCATACAGGCTACACAAACCACACACATGTCCTTACAACCATACAGGCTACACAAACATGTCCTTACAACCATACAGGCTACACAAACCACAAACGTGTCCTTACAACAACCATACAGGCTACACAAACCACACACATGTCCTTACAACAACCATACAGGCTACACAAACCACACACATGTCCTTACAACAGCCATACAGGCTACACAAACCACACATGTGTCCATACAACAACCATACAGGCTATACAAACCACACATGTGTCCTTACAACAACCATACAGGCTACACAAACCACACATGTGTCCTTACAACAACAATACAGGCTACACAAACCACACATGTGTCCTTACAACAACCATACAGGCTACACAAACCACACATGTGTCCTTACAACAACCATACAGGCTACACAAACCACACATGTGTCCTTACAACAACCATACAGGCTACACAAACCACACACATGTCCTTACAACCATACAGGCTACACAAACATGTCCTTACAACCATACAGGCTACACAAACCACAAACGTGTCCTTACAACAACCATACAGGCTACACAAACCACACATGTGTCCTTACAACAATCATACAGGCTACACAAACCACAAATGTGTCCTTACAACAACCATACAGGCTACACAAACCACACACATGTCCTTACAACAACCATACAGGCTACACAAACCACACACATGTCCTTACAACAACCATACAGGCTACACAAACCACAAACGTTTCCTTACAACAACCATACAGGCTACACAAACCACAAACGTGTCCTTACAACAACCATACAGGCTACACAAACCACACACGTGTCCTTACAACAACCATACAGGCTACACAAACCACAAACGTGTCCTTACAACAACCATACAGGCTACACAAACCACACACGTGTCCTTACAACAACCATACAGGCTACACAAACCACACATGTGTCCTTACAACAACCATACAGGCTACACAAACCACAAACGTGTCCCTACAACAACCATTCAGGCTACACAAACCAAACATGTGTCCTTACAACAACCATACAGGCTACAAAAACGTGTCCTTACAACAACCATACAGGCTACACAAACCACACACGTGTCCTTACAACAACCATACAGGCTACACAAACCACACACGTGTCCTTACAACAACCATACAGGCTACACAAACCACACACGTGTCCTTACAACAACCATACAGGCTACACAAACCACACACATGTCTTTACAACAACCATACAGGCTACACAAACCACACACATGTCCTTACAACCATACAGGCTACACAAACATGTCCTTACAACCATACAGGCTACACAAACCACAAATGTGTCCTTACAACAACCATACAGGCTACACAAACCACACACATGTCCTTACAACAACCATACAGGCTACACAAACCACACACATGTCCTTACAACAGCCATACAGGCTACACAAACCACACATGTGTCCATACAACAACCATACAGGCTATACAAACCACACATGTGTCCTTACAACAACCATACAGGCTACACAAACCACACATGTGTCCTTACAACAACAATACAGGCTACACAAACCACACATGTGTCCTTACAACAACCATACAGGCTACACAAACCACACATGTGTCCTTACAACAACCATACAGGCTACACAAACCACACATGTGTCCTTACAACAACCATACAGGCTACACAAACCACACACATGTCCTTACAACAACCATACAGGCTACACAAACCACACACATGTCCTTACAACAACCATACAGGCTACACAAACCACACACATGTCCTTACAACCATACAGGCTACACAAACCACACACATGTCCTTACAACAACCATACAGGCTACACAAACCACACATGTGTCCTTACAACAACCATACAGGCTACACAAACCACAAACGTGTCCTTACAACAACCATACAGGCTACACAAACCACACACGTGTCCTTACAACAACCATACAGGCTACACAAACCACAAACGTGTCCTTACAACAACCATACAGGCTACACAAACCACACACGTGTCCTTACAACAACCATACAGGCTACACAAACCACACACGTGTCCTTACAACAACCATACAGGCTACACAAACCACACACATGTCCTTACAACAACCATACAGGCTACACAAACCACAAACGTGTCCTTACAACAACCATACAGGCTACACAAACCACACACATGTCCTTACAATCATACAGGCCACACAAACCACACACATGTCCTTACAACAACCATACAGGCTACACAAACCACAAACGTGTCCTTACAACAACCATACAGGCTACACAAACCACACACGTGTCCTTACAACAACCATACAGGCTACACAAACCACACACATGTCCTTACAACCATACAGGCTACACAAACCACACACATGTCCTTACAACAACCATACAGGCTACACAAACCACACACATGTCCTTACAACAACCATACAGGCTACACAAACCACAAACGTGTCCTTACAACAACCATACAGGCTACACAAACCACACACGTGTCCTTACAACAACCATACAGGCTACACAAACCACACACATGTCCTTACAACAACCATACAGGCTACACAAACCACACACATGTCCTTACAACAACCATACAGGCTACACAAACCACAAACGTGTCCTTACAACAACCATACAGGCTACACAACCCACACACATGTCCTTACAACCATACAGGCTACACAAACCACACACATGTCCTTACAACAACCATACAGGCTACACAAACCACAAACGTGTCCTTACAACAACCATACAGGCTACACAACCCACACACATGTCCTTACAACCATACAGGCTACACAAACCACACACATGTCATTCCAATGCTGTATTGTATATTATGTATGGACATATACATTGCTGTATTGTATAACATGTATGGACATATACATGGCTGTATTGTATAACATGTATGGACATATACATGGCTGTATTGTATAACATGTATGGACATATACATTGCTGTATTGTATAACATGTATGGACATATACATTGCTGTATTGTATAACATGTATGGACATATACATTGCTGTATTGTATAACATGTATGGACATATACATTGCTGTATTGTACATTATGTATGGACATATACATTGCTGTATTGTACATTATGTATGGACATATACATTGCTGTATTGTAAATTATGTATGGACATATACATTGCTGTATTGTACATTATGTATGGACATATACATTGCTGTATTGTATAACATGTATTGACATATACATTGCTGTATTGTACATTATGTATGGACATATACATTGCTGTATTGTACATTATGTATAGACATATACATTGCTGTATTGTACATGATGTATGGACATATAACATTGCTGTATTGTACATTATGTATGGACATATACAGTGCTGTATTGTATAACATGTATGGACATATACATTGCTGTATTGTACATTATGTATGGACATATAACATTGCTGTATTGTATATTATGTATGGACATATACATTGCTGTATTGTACATTATGTATGGACATATACATTGCTGTATTGTATATTATGTATGGACATATACATTGCTGTATTGTACATTATGTATGGACATATACATTGCTGTATTGTACATTATGTATGGACATATACATTGCTGTATTGTACATTATGTATGGACATATACATTGCTGTATTGTACATTATGTATGGACATATACATTGCTGTATTGTATAACATGTATGGACATATACATTGCTGTATTGTATATTATGTATGGACATATACATTGCTGTATTGTACATTATGTATGGACATATACATTGCTGTATTGTATAACATGTATGGACATATACATTGCTGTATTGTACATTATGTATGGACATATACATTGCTGTATTGTACATTATGTATGGACATATACATTGCTGTATTGTACATTATGTATGGACATATACATTGCTGTATTGTACATTATGTATGGACATATACATTGCTGTATTGTACATTATGTATGGACATATACATTGCTGTATTGTACATTATGTATGGACATATACATTGCTGTATTGTACATTATGTATGGACATATACATTGCTGTATTGTACATTATGTATGGACATATACATTGCTGTATTGTATATTATGTATGGACATATACATTGCTGTATTGTACATTATGTATGGACATATACATTGCTGTATTGTATAACATGTATGGACATATACATTGCTGTATTGTACATTATGTATGGACATATACATTGCTGTATTGTACATTATGTATGGACATATACATTGCTGTATTGTATAACATGTATGGACATATACATGGTTGTACTTACACGGACAATGATGCTTCTATCACTGTACACCTGGTACTTACACGGACAATGATGCTTTTATCACTGTACACCTGGTACTTACACGGACAATGATGCTTCTATCACTGTACACCTGGTACTTACACGGACAATGATGCTTCTATGACTGTACACCTGGTACTTACACGGACAATGATGCTTCTATCACTGTACACCTGGTACTTACACGGACAATGATGCTTCTATGACTGTACACCTGGTACTTACACGGACAATGATGCTTCTATCACTGTACACCTGGTACTTACACGGACAATGATGCTTCTATCACTGTACACCTGGTACTTACACGGACAATGATGCTTCTATCACTGTACACCTGGTACTTACATGGACAATGATGCTTCTATCATTGTATACTCATAAGTTAAACTTCCCATGTATAATCATTCCCTTGAGTGGTGTCTAGCTCTAGTTTGTAAACTTGCCAATGCCTACACAACAAACTGTACAAACCAGTCACACCACTTTGGATTAAGCATGTGTAGTTTGACTTTAAGGCCTATCTCTGTACAATCAGTCAGAAATTCAACTGTACAGGTCATCATCTACTCTTTTCTGTCAATTCCAACTTAATTCAGACATAATTAAACAACCACAATTTCTCAGCTTTAAAGCACAAGCTTTCCCAAACTTAAATCATGTGAACCAGTACAATTGCTTCGTTCATGCAAATTTTCTTTCTACCCATAGAAAATGACTCCTTTTCCCTCTTGTATATCACAAGCGTGGAAGTGTTTAAGATATATATCACAGATATGCTATTGACATCAGGTACGACCAATCCAGCCGTTGTCAGCAAGGAAGCTCATGATTTGTCGCCGATGTGTCTTGTCCATACCATTCGGGTAACGTATCTTCACTGGATAGCCATTACGACGATGAAGGTAATCCTGTAAAGACAAGATATCTATAAATACATATTTCATATAGATAATCCTGTAAAGACAAGATATCTATAAATACATATTTCATATAGATAATCCTGTAAAGACGAGACATATATATATATATATACTGAGTCAAAAAAGAAACGATACCAAACTAAAAATGACGTAAAACGGATAAAATCATAGAAAGGTTTAATATATTATTACGTATCAGTACCGGGTATCTTATTGCAACGTCAGCCAACCATAAACACAGGTAAATAAACACCCGATAATCCTGGAACGCCGAATTTCCGATTTGCACGTGCTCCTCAACAAAGACAACTTCCTACACATGTACAAATCGGAAAACCGGTTTATTGTACTGTTATTGCATTATCATCGAGGAAAAACACCGTACATACCCATTGTTACCTCTAACAAAATGCCTAGGCTAAACCGCAATCAGAGAATGCGTGCCATTGGCATGATTGACGGCGGTTTACGTCAGCGTGACGTCGCAAATAGACTCTGGGTTACGCGGATCACGATAACACGTCTACTTCGACGTTATCGAACACATGGATCGGTGGACGACCGTCCAAGATCTGGTCGACCACGTGTGACGACGCGTGAACAGGACCGTCACATTCGGACGTCACATTTACGTGACCGGTTCCTACCTGCTACGCACACAGCTGCCATTACTCCTGGGATGACCAACAATCACATCAGTGCACAAACATTCAGGAACCGGCTCGGTGAACGTGGCATTCGTGCCTATCGGCCATACGTTGGACCCATCCTGACACGACGTCACCGTGATGTACGGCGGGAATGGACGACGGAACGTGCTCGCTGGACTCGGTTACAGTGGAATTCGGTGATGTTTAGCGATGAATCGCGGTTCTGTTTGCGTCGAGCGGATGGCAGAGAGCGGGTATATCGCAGACGCGGTGAACGTTACGCAGACGCATGTGTACGTCAGGTCGATCTGTTCGGGGGCGGAAGCGTTATGGCGTGGGGCGGTATCACCTTCGGCAGTCGCACTGAACTGTTAGTGGTGGACGGGAACCTAAACGCCCAGCGGTACTGTGATGAGATCCTTGCGCCAGTTGTTGTGCCGTTCTTTAACGCCAACAGAAACGTCACACTGTTCCAACAGGACAACGCCAGGTGTCATACTGCTCGGATTTCCACCACATTATTGGAGCAGAACAATATTGAAACTCTGCCGTGGCCTGCTTTGTCACCAGACTTGTCACCCATAGAACATTTGTGGGATACGTTAGACCGCCGCGTCAGACGACGTCAGCCGGTAACGTTAAACCAACTGAGGGATGTTTTGCGTCAGGAGTGGACAAATATTGACCAGCAAGAGATTCAGACACTCTTCCGTTCGATGCGACGGCGGTGCATTGCAGTGAGAGACGCAAATGGTGCCCATACTCGGTATTGACGTCTGTGTGAAAACTCCATTAGACCCCTGTCCGACGAATTACGTCATCACGCAGCAGACAGTTTCGGAGGCTCATTATGCTTTATGTGCTCGCTCCTCTTTCAAACATGTTGGACTATCATCTTATGAATTTTCAAAGAATTTTCTTAATAAATGTTGAAATTATAGACACATAAGCACCAGGTATCGTTTCTTTTTTGACTCAGTATATATATATATATATATATATATATATATATATATATATATAATACATATTTCATATAGATAATCCTGTAAAGACAAGACATATATATATCTATAAATACATATTTCATATAGAT
The DNA here is from genome assembly GCA_014843695.1 of Archivesica marissinica. NCBI lineage: Eukaryota > Metazoa > Mollusca > Bivalvia > Venerida > Vesicomyidae > Archivesica > Archivesica marissinica. The sequence goes on along the minus strand of CM026404.1, from coordinate 38,353,958 downwards.
AATCCTGTAAAGACGAGACATATATATATATATATAATACATATTTCATATAGATAATCCTGTAAAGACAAGACACACCATATATATATATAATACATATTTCATATAGATAATCCTGTAAAGACGAGACATATATATATATAATACATATTTCATATAGATAATCCTGTAAAGACAAGACACACATATATATATATAAATACATATTTCATATAGATAATCCTGTAAAGACGAGACATATATATATATTAATACATATTTCATATAGATAATCCTGTAAAGACAAGACATATATATATCTATAAATACATATTTCATATAGATAATCCTGTAAAGACGAGACATATATATATATATATATATAATACATATTTCATATAGATAATCCTGTAAAGACAAGACACACATATATATATATAATACATATTTCATATAGATAATCCTGTAAAGACAAGACACACATATAATATAATACATATTTCATATAGATAATCCTGTAAAGACAAGACACACCAATATATATATAATACATATTTCATATAGATAATCCTGTAAAGACAAGACACATATATATATATAATACATATTTCATATAGATAATCCTGTAAAGACAAGACATATATATATATATATATGTATATATATAATACATATTTCATATAGATAATCCTGTAAAGACAAGACACACATATATATATATAATACATATTTCATATAGATAATCCTGTAAAGACGAGACATATATATATATATAATACATATTTCATATAGATAATCCTGTAAAGACGAGACACATATATATATATAATACATATTTCATATAGATAATCCTGTAAAGACGAGACACATATATATATATAATACATATTTCATATAGATAATCCTGTAAAGACAAGACACACATATATATATATAATACATATTTCATATAGATAATCCTGTAAAGACAAGACACACATATATATATATAATACATATTTCATATAGATAATCCTGTAAAGACAAGACACACACATATATATATAATACATATTTCATATAGATAATCCTGTAAAGACAAGACACACATATATATATATAATACATATTTCATATAGATAATCCTGTAAAGACAAGACACACATATATATATATAATACATATTTCATATAGATAATCCTGTAAAGACGAGACACATATATATATATAATACATATTTCATATAGATAATCCTGTAAAGACAAGACACACATATATATATATAATACATATTTCATTCAGATAATCCTGTAAAGACATAAATGTTTCACAATCAGGGTGCCACTCAAAATTCAAACACAATATTTGTATATTTTTAGTTTTTCAAATGCAACATTGTTACTTACAAGACATAAATCATTGGAAGTTCTGAATGTTGGAAGTTCTGAATGTTGGAAGTTCTGAATGTTGGAAGTTCTGAATGTTGGAAGTTCTGAATGTTGGAAGTTCTGAATGTTGGAAGTTCTGAATGTTGGAAGTTCTGAATGTTGGAAGTTCTGAATGTTGGAAGTTCTGAATGTTGGAAGTTCTGAATGTTGGAAGTTCTGAATGTTGGAAGTTCTGAATGAATATTTCATATTACAAGGATGTCAGGCTAGTATTTTTAAGCTGCAACAGTCATGAATACAATTCAACTATAACCACAAAATAACAACAGTTTCAGTGGTTCTACAAGTATTAGTCCATTATTGGAATAGTGATTCAGTAAAGAAATGAAGTATGTTTTTAGAAATACAAACACAGAAAAGAATGAACAAATATTCAGTTCAATTACCACTGTAACTTGACGAAATCTTTATATTTCTGTTGTACACATTTGTGTTTCTGTTATTTATGATTTATTCACAGATTATTAACATAGTCCACCATGATCTCACGTTTCCTTTTTAACCCATTCTCGCTTATTCTAGTAAGCTAATTTGCTACTGTATATGCACTCTAGCTTGGGAACAGGCGTCGATATATTTTGTCTGGTTAGTCAAATAAATATATTTTAATACCGAGACTATTAATTGGGCCGTATTGAGTTTCTGATCATATCAACGCCTGGGGAAACTGGACGTATTGTTCGTGTAATTATTGACTAGCATTAATCCTATTAATAGGCGTATTAGCACTTGATTTAATTGAAATCTCTCATACATGGTTGACCTTTTAACATTTTGACGGCCATCTTGGATGACATAATCTCCAATGTTGATGAAAATTGCATTAGAGTGATAGCCTCGTCAATACCTTCCATTTGATATATGACATGACCATATACATTTTGACCCCTACTTGACCTCTTGGGCCATGCCCATTTATGATCCTGTGGTAACCATTTGAACACCTTTGTACAACGATCATTCCTACCAAGATTCGTCAAAATCTGGCTGGCAGTTCACGAGAAGATATTTTAAGTAGGGGTGTCGCGATATACCGGTATACCGCAATATTAAGATCCGCGATAAAATATTGCGATATTAAAATTGAATACCGATATTGAGCGGTATTTATCATCTAGGGCTGCAACGATTAAATCCGATTCCGCGCCGCCGATTCTATACTCAAGTCCCGTCATTTTCGATACTATTCCAAATGCCGAATTTTAAACGGTTTCAGCGATAAACGCCGAGTTAGTCAAATACAAACAGTAAAATAAAACAAACAATCTGATTGGCTGAATATATTCTATTTATCCAATCAATGAGCCTGTTAAAACTTATGAAAGGTCTGTTTATCAAAATGGCGTCTGCCATTACTAAATAATGATCCTAAAAGTTAGTGTGGGCCATTTTTGATTTCGAGATGTTAACATGCTCTCTATGTTTCACCGACGTAAGCTATCCACCATCTCGTTCCACATCAAACTTAATGAAGCATCTAAAAAGACACCATAACGTAGACGTAAACATCGACAAGACTATGAGTCAATCGCCGAACTTTCACCCACACCAACAACATCAGTGCATAATTCATTACTTGGACACTGTTCCACACTTGGACATGTGCACTGGATTATCTACAACAGTTGAATTTGTAGTCATTTCCTTTGATCTCATTTCGTGTACATGTATTATTAATTTATTATTATTGTCTTTTGGTTTACTTTTATTCAAACGTTAAGTGATGTGACTTGCAAGTTTTGTTCATATATGTAGTAGGAACTAGGATTATACACCAGTAAATTAATTTGCTCTGAAGCCAGACTGCCCTAGGGTCTCGGGATTAAGCAACACAAGAGTATGCTTCTTAGAAAGTAATCTGTAAATAATGGATCGAATCGGCACATAAAGAATCAGATCGGATCGAGCTTCTGGTGGATCGTTGCAGCCCTATTTATTATCTATGAGGGGTGGCATCGGTTTTTCATGACTTCACTATAAAAAGAGTTTTTGTCCTGACAATTTTACAACATAGCTACCGTCAAGTAAAAGGTTATATGCAGGGGATCTGCTTTTTTATACACAACTGAATCGCTTCAACCAGTGCTTAGGTATATATTCACCTTTCTCTGAAACATTTTCTAGTCGATTTAAGTTGTTATTTTATTCAGTGTTTTGTTGTTTTTAATAAATAAGTTAATAAATACTGTTGAATGAGATAGTGTCTTAAAATGTGTGCAAAGTAATCCGTGTCATCTTATTAAATACTCTTAATAGAAAAAAATATAATCACAATGCATGACAAATGCATAGGCAATATATCGCGATATGGGTTGCTGATATCGTGACACCCCTAATTTTAAGAATATGTGCTATTTTTATACAGTGGCCATCTTGGATTACGTAATTACGTGATTTCAACAATTATGTAATCCCCAACCTACCAAAGTATCATGACCATAAATGGTGGCTATATAGACCCAATGGTTTCTGAGGAGAAGACATTTAAAAATGTGAGTTAAAAAAGGCAAAAGATGTGGCCAAAGGGTAGGACAGGGCGCCCTACAGAAAAATCCCAAACTTTATTAACATAAAAAAGCGATACTCAGATCCCCTCTTCAAATGATTTCTGGCTGTCCGATTAGAGCAGTGGTTAGCGCGCTCGCTTCTCACCAATGCAACCCGGGTTAGATCCTCGGGCAGGGAAGTATGTGAGATGGTACGGTGGTCGCCAGATCGGACAGGTGGGTTTTCTCCGGGCACTACGGTTTCCTCCCACACGAATGACCACATATACGCTTTGTGAACGAGAGTAAGAATATAAGTTGTTGGAGCTTGCTTCGCAATCGTAATATAAATAAAGTTTAAACTAAATGATTTCTGCAACTACCTGATATTACTTTCTTGAAGTTTCTTCCCTTTATCCAAAGTTTATTGACATACTTATTAAACAAACAGTTTACTACCAATACCCAGCACGTAGCTACAACAATACCCAGCACGTAGCTACAACAATACCCAGCATGTAGCTACAATACCCAGCACATAGCTACAACAATACCCAGCACGTAGCTACAACAATACCCAGCACGTAGCTACAACAATACCCATCACATAGCTACAACAATACCCATCACGTAGCTACAACAATACCCATCACGTAGCTACAACAATACCCATCACATAGCTACAACAATACCCATCATGTAGCTACAACAATACCCAGCACGTAGCTACACCACACACACTACAACAATACCCAGCACGTAGCTACAACACACACTACAACAATACCCAGCACGTAGCTACAACAATACCCAGCATGTAGCTACAACAATACCCAGCACGTAGCTACAACAATACCCAGCACATAGCTACAACAATACCCAGCACATAGCTACAACAATACCCAGCACGTAGCTACACCACACACTACAACAATACCCAGCACGTAGCTACAACACACACTACAACAATACCCAACACGTAGCTACAACAATACCCAGCACGTAGCTACAACACACACTACAACAATACCCAACACGTAGCTACAACAATACCCAGCACGTAGCTACAACACACACATCAACAACACCCAACACGTAGCTACAACACACACTACAACAATACCCAACACGTAGCTACAACAATACCCAGCACGTAGCTACAACACACACTACAACAATACCCAACACGTAGCTACAACAATACCCAGCACGTAGCTACACCACACACTACAACAATACCCAGCACGTAGCTACAACACACACTACAACAATACCCAACACGTAGCTACAACAATACCCAGCACGTAGCTACAACACACACTACAACAATACCCAACACGTAGCTACAACAATACCCAGCACGTAGCTACAACACACACTACAACAATACCCAACACGTAGCTACAACAATACCCAGCACGTAGCTACAACACACACTACAACAATACCCAGCACGTAGCTACAACACGCACTACAACAATACCCAGCACGTCGCTACAACACGCACTACAACAATACCCAGCACGTAGCTACAACACACACTACAACAATACCCAGCACGTCGCTACAACACGCACTACAACAATACCCAGCACGTAGCTACAACACGCACTACAACAATACCCAGCACATAGCTACAACAATACCCAGCACGTAGCTACAACACGCACGTCGACAACACGCACGTCGACAACACGCACTACAACAATACCCAGCACGTAGCTACAACACACACATCAACAATACCCAGCACGTAGCTACAACAATACCCAGCACATAGCTACAACAATACCCAGCACATAGCTACAACAATACCCAGCACATAGCTACAACAATACCCAGCACATAGCTACAACAATACCCAGCACGTAGCTACACCAATACCCAGCACGTAGCTACAGCAATACCCAGCATGTAGCTACAACAATACCCATCACATAGCTACAACAATACCCAGCACGTAGCTACAACACACACGCCAACAATACCCAGCACGTAGCTACAACAATACCCAGCACATAGCTACAACAATACCCAGCACATAGCTACAACACGCACGTCAACAATACCGATCACGTAGCTACAACACACACTGCAACAATACCCAGCACGTAGCTACAACACACACATCAACAATACCCAGCACGTAGCTACAACAATACCCAGCACATAGCTACAACAAACCCAGCACATAGCTACAACAATACCCAGCACATAGCTACAACAATACCCAGCACGTAGCTACAACACGCACGTCATAATTATTCTTTTTTCTTCAACTTAATTGACAATTAAAGAACAAACCCCTGCCTCAAAGGTTAAACTGTTGATATGTTTATTGAACATATAATCTGCTAACCACAAGTCCTGTTTTCTTGAAACATTTTATTTTAGGGTAATTTGCATAAATCTACTTTCATTTTCCAAAGGTTCCGTGCAAAGAATTTAATTGGCGAAAATGGCCGTTTCCTGCAGATATATTGATAGTATTCTGGCAGCTTAGACAACCAAGGTGACCGTTTATTAGAGTTGACCCTTAGTGTAGGTTATGCTGTACTGTTCAACATATCCTGAACAATTCATTAATTTTTAATAACAATTATGAAGAAAATCGCATATTTCTTTCGGAGAGGACAACATTGTTTTACATAAAACAATGCAATCTATATAGATACAATGTCAATACAAAATACACCAAGTAAGTGAACATAGACAGCGAATTTTGACACTACAAAACCAGTGATATCATTTAGCCCAAAAGTTTCCCAAAAGATGCGATAACTTTGAGATGTATTAATATTCAAACAGTTATTGAATAATAAATTTTATTTCATTTATTTATAGAATTTAAAGCAATATGAAAATAGGAACTTATTGTCCAGTGAAAACAGCAGTTTATTTCAATCCTATTTAAATAACATTTGGAAATTCTCCAAAATGCTTGTGGTGATAACATGTTTGTAACACATGTCTGAATATTCTGAGTGATTAATTTGAAAGAAATACTCTTTTTTTTCAGATACAACATTATACATTTATTAAATCAGAACATAAGATATTATCTTATTGAACATGATCACTGGTCATGGATGCATCATTAATCATACAGTTAACACAGGCAAGACCAGTATCCGACACTAAAGTTTAACTCGATATGGCATACACATTCTCCTGCTGGCTACAAAAATTAAATTCACAATTCTTACCTTAACTATGCAGGTTTTGACAGTCATGTAGTTGGCTGGTGTCATGCCTATTGTGTTACACAACTGAAAATAAAAGTAACTGTGATAAAAACATCAAACATACATATGTGTACATTCACATCTCTGTTGTAACAAACAAGTACTAGGTTTGTCACACTATGTTTTTTCAACCTCCAAATGTTTTCATATAAATTGTGAACAATGTATGAATATTCTTAAAGCGGCAAGGATTTTGAAAATAAAAACAGATTGAAACAATTAAAGTTTAATCTTTATTTATTTTACAACGATTGCGAAGCAAGTTCTAACAACTTATATTAATCACTCTCGTTGGCGCGGATGAAATCGTAAATGTGGTCAATCGTGTGGGAGGAAACCGGAGTATGCGGAGAAAATCCACCTGTCCGATCTGGCGACCACCATACCATCTCACATACTTCCCAGTGTGAGGATCGAACCCGGGTTGCATTGGTAAGAAGATAGCGATTGAAACAATTTCTAATGTATACATGGCACATCAGTACAATAACGACTTTGTCGCTTGGCTTAATGAATGTTCCATAGGCCTAAAAAAAATCACGCCGACCCTAGCGTTTTTAGAGACCGATCCGAAAAAGAACGTTAATTTCTTTTTTGTCCTTTTCGGGTTTTACTGTACTTTTCGCTCAGTATCACATAGACGATCATAAAGACACTCTGTCTATGAACGCCCTGTACGTCAAGCGTCTTGTAACACTGAACGACAAAATAAAAATGTTGGTTATAAATATTTTGAAAATGCACTGCAGTCAACATAGCACCCTAGAAAGGGGTGTTTTTAAACTTTTATCACCAACAACATTCGCACAAATCGATTAAGAATATCAGTGTACACCAGATGGATTGTCAGGTGTCTAGGGCAAAAACCGGCTAAGGACCATGGACCAACTTGAACGATAAAAAAAATCAAATAAAAAAAATCTGGCCACCCTACCTAGCAATTTCAGGCATGAAAGCCGCATGATACCCGATCCAAACCATTTTTTAGGTCATATTTGCATATGAGGTATACTTTGTTTGTTTAGTCAATGTTGCATACTTGTTGTATATGTAATTATTCTCGTTTCGATATTAACCGCTTTGTTTGTTTTGATTGTACACTTCAATGGTCAGTTTTGACGGGATTTAGTCCGTGTTTTTCGTGTGTGTATAGTCTACACTAGTATACAAAGGTTGAGAATGGGTGTCGGCTTCACCGAAGTCGTTTTGGCATTAAAGTGTAGTATATTATTCCATAGAATGTCGGACGAGATAGAAGGCAGGGACAGTTTCAAAAAAGACGTTGTCAACTACCTGAATGATTTCTTTGATGACAAATTCAAGGAATTAAAGAGGGACTTCAAGGAGGACTTGGAGTGAGATTTCCGATTTGTTAGATTCGGGAAAGAGGGCAATAGAAAGATGACAATAGAGCTAAGGAACGCCGATAAGGCAAGGAAATACATTGAAGAAGCTCAAAATAACATTAAACATAAATAAGATTATCTGCATAGCAAACAGCAGGTTGGACCACGATACACGAGTATGAGCAGAAGATTGCCAGTGATTCAGACGACGACAGAAGATTTGACGTGCTGAGGAACGTGCTACGGCCAGGTTGGAGAAGGCGGCTAAGAAGTCGGATTCATGGAACAGTAGTAGGTCTTGAAGTAGTACTAGTGGTGCTAGCGGTTCTAGCAGTGACCAGACTAACTAGATAATTAATTAATAAAACATTTTTAGGGTATTCAGGAATGCTTATAGGCTATACACGCATAAAAGTGTCATATTTTGGTCTATGAATGTAATTTGGCCTATAATACAACATCGGCATGAGTAATGTAGAAGCTTTAGGTTAATAAATATGTTATCAGGGTTCCCTCTGTCTGAATGTTTGTCTGCGCCACTTCTGTCGCCAATTGAAAAACACTGGAGCCAATTAAAAAATCTTGGAGCCAACTAAGAGCCATATAGTTCACAAATAAATATTTGAAGCCATGTATTTGACTACATGTGCCCCACCCCAACAAAATTTAGCGCCAATATTTGTTTTTTGTCGCAATTGGCACCATTGGCGACCGATGGAGGGAACCCTGGTTATATCTGGGGTAAAGAATCTCTGGGGTAAAGCAGACTCTGCTCCAGCCGGGCCTCTTTATATGTACAAATAAGTTGACTTTTACAACTAGATCATGTGCTTGGTTATTTCCCTTTGTTAATAAATGCCATTTGTAGCTATTTATAGTAGGATCGAGTTACTATACATCCAACTAAATCTAACGCCATAGTTATTAATAAGACAACGCGCTATAGAAAAACGGACTTGGAATGGACCCTTGGTGAAACTGAACTGATGCCCAGTGGCAAAACCACTCATCTAGGTATATTACGCGCAGAAACCCGGGAAAACGAAATTAATATTGACGAAAGACTCAGTCTAGCTAGAAGAACTATGTACTCATTGATAAATACCGGATTTCACGGATCAAACGGACTTAACCCAGCAGTATCACTCAGGATATACCAATGTTATGTGCTCCCCAGGCTTCTGTTATGGGCTTGAGGTGTTGCCACTGACTTTACTGCAAACATCAATGTTAACAAGGTTCCATATGAAAATGCTGCGGAAAGTGCAATCGCTTCCAGACCGAACTGCCACTGAAATAGTGTACCTCTTATTAGGAGCCCTGCCGGTGAAAGCAGAAATCCACAAACGTCAGCTGAGTTTTCTGTTCAACATACTAACATGTGAAAACGAAACCATCCAAAAACTAAGCGAAAGGCAAATAGCTATAAACCTGGATTGTCATCTGAGCTTCTACCATAGAGTTGCTGAGGTGCTACTACTATATGGACTCCCAGATATCTCTACACTGAGGGACCATCTAACAACTAAACTGAGCTGGAAAATACAAGTAAAAGAAGCTGTTAACAGTTACTGGACTGATAAATTGAATGGTGACATTATCGACAAATCGTCTCTAAAGTTCTTGGCCAAAGCAGGACTGCAAATAGGTGTAACCCTCTCAGTCTGGCGAACCCTATACTCGACTGTATCGGACGTGAAAAAAGGTATTACAAAAGGCCGCATGATGACAGGCACATATATGCTACAAGCTACGAAACATAAATTTAATCAACAAACTGAAGATCCACTATGTAAATGCTGTGCAATGGAAAGTGAAGACATTGTCCACATGCTCACCACATGTCCTGTTCTACACGAGGTCCGAAAAGAGGGCTTATCCAAGATGAAACACCTCGTCGCTTCAATGATAGGAGTCGATAACTGGAGGAGATATTTCACCGAAAAAGTTGCCATTACAAAGCTGATTGTAGACTGTACTCACTTCAGCCATATTTTCACCAAACCGGAAGATATTGACGCCATAATGAGATTGTCAACGGATCTGTGCCACACGTTACATACCAAACGGACACTTTCGCTGCAGTGTAATATGTGCTGATCTAACTACATGTACCTATGAATACCCACCGATTTATAAACTGTCCCTGCACTGTACAAAATTCACTAGCTGTGCGTGAACTATCTACATGTACCTGTATATAGATGCATGGGTGGAGGTCTCGACGTGGTGAAGAGTTATATTTTATTTTTAGCCAGTGATTTTATATTTACGTGTATGAGGAATATACCGACATATTCCTACTAATACAAGATGTGACCAGGGATCATCTTGGTGTTCCATAATTGGAAGGGCATACGGAGGAAAAGAAAGAAAGAAAGAAGTAGCTTTCATAGGAGTAAAAAAAGACGGCTTTTTAACAAATAAATGTTCATTTTAGGCTTTTTAGCTCACACGAACGGTGTGTTATTTAGTTATTTTTCAATAGGATGTATCATATTAAGCGCTTAACCCTTTCCCTCATAATAAAAAGTCATATCAGGTTCTCCAGCCCAATACAGTAACTATGTAATAGCTTATCAGCTACCAATAGATAAGAGACCAATAACTGTACCCTGTCCCCATAAGGTATTTCAGGAAAAACTGATAAAATGACCCCTCTATCATGTTTAACCCTGTTTTCCCTGATAAAAACTTACTTTAATATATTTATGGTAAGAATAAAAAATTTAGAAAAATAAATGATGTTTTCGACGATATAATTTTTAAAAGAAACTTTTTAGTATTTACTTAGATATGGAGGTGTAAATATTGGACATGCAGGTTTTGGAGAATAATTATTATATTCGACTATATTTGTTTATTTAATAGCTAGTTATTTTAAGAATTTTTTTTTTACTTGTGCACGTTTTTGTCACGTGACTGCATTTGTTAAAGCCGTGTATTAACATAGTACGTCGTGAGTTTACTAATTTTAGTAAATAGTATATCTGATTTTTAAAAATAATGAAATATATTCTGCGCTTATTAATTTCAATATAATTTTTATTGTAGTCTTCGCAGTTATCGGAGATTCCGACCAACTTGCATGGCGGGACAGCAGTCAAAGTCTGTTGGAGGAGAGGTCGTGTGCTACGCCTGCAGGATGGTTGGGCACTTTGCAGCCGGCTGTGCACACCGCTTCCAGAACGGAAGATCCTTGGAGTCAGGAAAATCGGTTGGAAGGACAGTCGATTCCACCTCGAATAAAGAATGAATGGTGTTTTACGGCGCATCGACATCTAAGGTCATGTAGCGCGCATTAAAGTTATGTTTATTGTCGAGTGTATGAAATAAAATTCTATATAAGTGCGATTCCACCTCGGAGAGCACCAACAGCTTTCGTAAGCGAGAGACCAACGTCAGTGAGAAACAAGGACCAACGTCAGTGAGAAACAAGGACCAACGTCAGTGAGAAACAAGGACAATTGTGAATGTATGGACAATAGCGCTAGGTTTGTACAGTATTTGTGAACATTCTGTAAAGGACGGCTTAAAGCTGCTTCTTCTTTTTGGAAAAATGAAATTCAAGCTACTTTTAGATATTTTAGCAATTATTCAGCATGGGTATTCTATACCTTTTATAATTAAACCACCTTCATTTAGTATGAATAATAACCATTCTGCTATAGAAAATGCTGATTTTGTAACAATCTGAAATTCTACAACTTATTGATAAAACATGTGTTTATTCTGTTCATTCCTCACAATGTTAGTCCTTTCAGTTGCCACTAAGAGTGTTGGCAAAAAGCGTTTGATTTTGGATTTGAGTGTTTTGAATACAGAAAGTGAAATTTGAAGATTTCAAAGTTGCTATAGAATTTTTGATTCCAGAAGGTTTCATATACCATTTTTCTATAACTCCTTCCCACCATACTTGTTTAGGTTTTTCATGGCCTCTGAATGGCATACAACAGTGTTTTGTTTATTCTGTAATGCCTTTCGGCTTATTGACCGCACCTTTTTGTTTCACGAAGAGCGTCCGCTGTTTTGTTAAATACTGGCATTCTTCAGGTACTGTAGGTGTATTTGAATTAGCGCATCCAAAATTTCAGCTAATGGTGTGGTTATGATTTAGCATAATGGAAACTACCGCTAATTATAATTTTAGCGCGCAGTGGGGTAAACAATCGTCCGGGATCATCTCCCCTTATCAAAGTCCAATACCCCAAGCCCTTATCACCTTTGATGTCTTTGTGGCACATAAGACGGAAGTGTTCCAGTCAGTGTTACAGGTTTGTTTATTTACAATAACAAGTTCTGACGGTCACATCAAATTTAAAGCGTGCATTTCGAAGATTTACTGTTTCACGGAAATCCACTACCAAAATGCTCAATGAGAAATCGGACAATAACGGAAACAAACGAACCTACCGCAATAGATAACCTACGACAATTTACGGAAAAAATAAATGTTTCCAGATCACTAACCCTCATGCCAATGTTCAAAATGGACATATATAGCTCCCTGGGTAAAACAACAAGTATAATCAGGTGCTAGAATCTATACATGTCATTAAGCAGTCTGTCCAATTGCACACTGACCTACAAACTAGATTTCTGCGTGCAATGCTGGCTCTGGACACCAATTAAATCTCTCCTAGGCTGTTCATGCTCCTACCTGATGCGACCACAATTAGTTAGATATATAATTTCTGGACAAACGTAAACAATCAGTATCTTAAATACTCTGCTCTGTGTGTTACTAACGAATGTTTTAAAATACATGATATATCTATTTTATATTATAATGTTAGTTTTAACGTGGCCCTGAAAGGAAACCGTTTGTATATATTATATATACAGAACATTTTCTGCGGATATGGAAGTACTGATTTTTAACACCCATTTTTTATTGTACCGCACAGGCAGAGACTTTTAACTTTAAGTTCATGAGGCCTTTCATCTTCAACCTATATTTGGGAATGGGACATGATAATCTGCTCTAATAGCCTAATATGTCATAAAGACTCCAATTTTTTTACTTAATAATATACATCTTAACTATTTTAGTCATAAACAAACAAATAAATACAGTAACTCTAACTTTTGTTTGTATTATCAACACGAGTACAGGTTTCAAAAACGGATAGTAAATCAACCAATCAGTAAAATGTTCGAGCTAGGACCAAAAAACGTAATAGTTTTTCTACCAATGAAAAACATCCTTACAAAACGCTGGATCTAGCCGAAAACATTCAAACGTTAAACTGTTTCTGGTGTCCGTTTTTGGAGATTGTGACTGTTTGAACCATAAAAAATGACATATAAACGGCGAGAAACATAATAATTCGGGTCCGAGAATTGGTCGCGCGTCGCGTGTGAAGACATAGAGATTAGTGAACTTAGAAAAGAAAAAAGATATATAATTACAAGAGATACGAGGACAGTTTAGAGTGACTCCTAAACAGACCCTATGTATTTTGATGCTTGTAGCCTAAGTTATGGTCGGGCTGAGTTATCAAATAACATTACTCATCTAATTCACACATTATAGAATTAAGATGCGTGTTAGTACAGCGTGACTCCTGTACTGACTATATATGTTGGTGCTTGTAGCCTAATATATGGCCGGGCTGAGCATGCAAATAATATTATACATCAAACATATTCATACATTTACGAATATGAGATGTGAGACAGTATAGAGTGACTCCTGTACTGACCCTATATATTTTGATGCTTGTAGCCTAATCTATGGCCGGGCTGAGCATTCAAATCGTATTATTAACACACACAACTTAATCACCTTAGTTTATAATTTATGAGTGTTAACTAAACTTCTTAGTACGCTCGCCCATATGGTTCGCCGGAGGCGAGGGTAAATAAGCTTGGAGGGTAAATAAGCTCAATCATCATCATCTAACTGACATGACCAGCTTTAATTAATAACACTCGAGGCAATTTTATCAGTTTATTTTTTATTGACAGCTGTGTACAAACAATACTGATTCAGGTAGCAGGACTATCGAGATGATTACTTTGAGCTAGTAAGACCTTGTCATATTTATAACAAATTGGTGCAGCTAGGTAAAGGAGTGTCTGTAGAGAACGTGAAAGTAGATTTAAAACTATCTTCATTAAAACCAGTTCATGCCAAATGGATTGTGGAGGCACACGGACATGTGCAATCATCCACACTTATTAATGGTTGGGCAACCTCTGGGTTAAAACCACAGGCCAGACTTTAATGTTTTTGTTTGTTTGAACGGCCAGTCGTGTAAACTATTATTAATAAATCTAGATACACTGTTTCTTGTGTCATTGTTACAGTTTGCATACGTATTGTGTACCCGACAATATGCACAATGTATAGTATGCATGGTGACGGAAATAACCGATACCGGCGGAAATATTCTTTAGTTTTAGTATTAAATTATTACATTTATCAACATTTAATACTGTTTTAGATTTAACAGGTTAATTTCTATTTTGAAAACAATAACACATTTGGACACATCTGGACAGGCACATGTATATCGGAGCAAATTATATGAACTAATGCACAATAAATATGTAATGTTTGATTTACGTTTATTAAAATTACAGCTTTGTAACATCAAAATAGGCAATACTGTAGGCATGTAAATGGAATTTATATTAGCGTAATCATGAATTAGCGTGCCGTCGACACCCGCTAATAGCGCTAAAATTAGAAGTCTACTAAAATAAATACATGTACAGTATTAGAATAGTGTTATTCCTCGACGACGGATGGGGTATTAATTCCTCTTTTGAGCTGGCCAACGCAGACGCAAAAGTTGTTCTTGATAAATAAATAAATAAAGGCAGATTTCGTAGTTAATATTGACAAATCGGTTCTGATACCTGTACACCACTTTTTAGACCCCCCCCTATCAAAACAAAAATAGGGCAGGGCAGGGCACAGGTAGATGTGGCTTCAATGTGGCAGAATTGACGTCGTGGTCTCATACAGTGTTTCCCGCAGCACAGGGTATTCAGGAAAGCCGTGACTATGAAAAATCCTTTTTTCTGATTTGGAATAGGCGTAGACTTCACCAATCTGTGGCCAAAACCGGGGAAATGTCCGTAATAATGAATTTAGACGTTAAAAATCGTCGTCTTACAGCGATTTTACTGGCATGAAAATAAGTTTTGTGAAAGCACGGATATTCCACATCTATTTTTAGACGTGCACCTATTATGAGAAATTTTGTATCGGCTATTTCCCTTACAACAGTACTTTCGTTTTGGCATCATATTGCAGCCATTCACTACTAAGCTTCCATTCCGGTCGGAATTTACGGCCTGTGGTTGGTGTCGATGGTTTGATACATGTGTTTTCGGTGATGGGTGGTATGTCAACGGCAGAGTTTTCACTGGGTGTCGACTGTACTTCATTTACACACCCTATACTTTGACTGTTCGATATTGTAAATTGAGCTAAAATAAAGTTGTATAAACTAAACTAAACTAAATAACTCTGATATTTTCCTACATTTGATTGGCATTTGCGTCGATGTAACCTCATATTTACGTTTTCTACCATGGTAAATACTAACTAAACTAAACTCTCGATTGATTCAGTAATGATATACGTCGGAGATAATTGAAAACAAGTGATTTTGCGTGTGGGTGTGTGATTTTGTACATTGGATGTTTGATTTAAATATATATTTTATTACCACATAATTAACTAATTAATTGTAATTGCGTTAGGCAGAATGGTGATCATCTTATTATCACATTACCATTGGATTAACATAATCTTCTAAGATTTTAATTTGTTAGCACTCATAACACATGTAACTGTTAGGTAATTGCACTCATTAATTCAAAGTTTCAAGGTGGTATCATTAATTATTTGCCGAAAGAAGTTTAATGACAAATTGGTCATCATATTTTTATTTGTGCCACCTAAACTTGGCGAGTTTCAAATGTCACACGGGACCGTTGATCATTACCGACATGTAAAACTGTGATGCTCTGGCAATGCTCCAACAATTACTGTGTCGTATATTTGAGGTCAATCGATACTGCGTAGTGGGGCGTAGTCTAATAAACATCCTGTCAAAATGTTATGGTTTAGCTGGCAGGTGTGAAAATGGATTATGAAGACAGAACTTGGGAGGTTGGAATTTAGATATATTAAGATTTTTATTTTTCGCCAAATCATTTATTCTTTTCGCCAAGTTGTTTCTTTTTGCGAAAATGGCGGTCGCCAATGGGAACCCTATTTAGTATATCAATACACACATAATAATTGCAAATATTTTTTATTTTACTTTTGTCGCCAAAATGAGAAATTATTGGCCGAAATAGAAAATAGGCATGTTATTAAAAAATTAATAAAAACAAAAACGAAGTCATTAGCATCAATTTTATTTCATATTTTGGTTAGTAATACATACTAGTGATGTACAAAGTATGAACAAATTCTATTATTGTAATATTTTTTACAAAACTGTAGAGAACGCCTTAAAGAACCAGTTGAGTGGAACGAAGGTTGTTTGCAAGAACTGTTATATTATTAATGAAGCTTGAATTACAAAATATGGCTGAAGAAATATTTTCAGTTTGTGCCTCTTATGGAATTTCTCTAGAACCAGTAGGGATAAAAATGCTAGGCTGATGAACTTAGCAGAATCATAGAATATGATGATTATGGAATAAATAACCTTAGCGTTTTTTGACTTCATTGACAATATGTTTAAAATGGATTATGAAGACAGAACTTGGGAGGTTGGAATTTAGATATATTAAGATTTTTATTTTTCGCCAAATCATTTATTCTTTTCGCCAAGTTGTTTCTTTTTGCGAAAATGGCGGTCGCCAATGGGAACCCTATTTAGTATATCAATACACACATAATAATTGCAAATATTTTTTATTTTACTTTTGTCGCCAAAATGAGAAATTATTGGCCGAAATAGAAAATAGGCATGTTATTAAAAAATTAATAAAAACAAAAACGAAGTCATTAGCATCAATTTTATTTCATATTTTGGTTAGTAATACATACTAGTGATGTACAAAGTATGAACAAATTCTATTATTGTAATATTTTTTACAAAACTGTAGAGAACGCCTTAAAGAACCAGTTGAGTGGAACGAAGGTTGTTTGCAAGAACTGTTATATTATTAATGAAGCTTGAATTACAAAATATGGCTGAAGAAATATTTTCAGTTTGTGCCTCTTATGGAATTTCTCTAGAACGAGTAGGGATAAAAATGCTAGGCTGATGAACTTAGCAGAATCATAGAATATGATGATTATGGAATAACCTTAGCGTTTTTTGACTTCATTGACAATATGTTTGGTCCTCATGATATCGATCGTTTTGCTATTAAAAGATTACAATCACAAGTTACCTAGGTTTAATTCTCTTTTCACGACTCCAAAGTCTGAGGTGGTGGACGCTTTTTCGGTCAGTTGGGCCAATAACTGGTGATGTCCTCCAGTGTATTTAATACCCAATGCTCTGAATTTTCTGATGCATTGTAAAGCTAAAGGTAATTTAGTCCCTATTGTCCATCTAGTCCTTTCTTTCCAATAGTGTTTTCAAAACACTCTGCTCTCAAGCCATATATCTCAGACATCTTGCTTTTCAAGGACCCTCAAGGTATCTACATGCAAAATCTCAATAAAGAGTCAATTTTTTTCAGAAAAATTCACTAGTAAGGTTATTGTGAGGATGGATTGTTGTCAGTTAATAAATTTACCATATTTAGCTATGTATAGTGCGCACATTTCTTACTGAAATCCTCATCCATTTTATCTACTGTGCATTATACACCATTATACATCAGGACATTTTTTTCCGGACCAAAATTTCATGAAATTCGACCTGAACACAGTCATTCTATAATTTGTTACATTCGACAAAAGTTATAAACTAGCTATTAAAACCAGTTGTCGATAAATGAAATATATAAGACCACAAAATTAGCATATATTGCGTTTATTTTGGCAAACTTTGAAGAATTTAAATGAAATTACTAAATGCATAAAAAATGGCGATTTGATAACATCACGTGATTTTATCGTATGTAATATTTCCCGTACTTTTCGCGTACTTCGCCGGATAAAGCGACGCTGCCTTCGTACGATATCATAAGAGGTAAAGAAACTTTGTAATTAGTTTATTTGATTTAATATACCGTATGTTTTTAAATACGACATGATTAAAGACACAATGTTTGTAGCGATAATTAATTTCGACAAACCATTCACAATGGGTCCCAGTTAATTAGGTAGGCTACACGTGTTGAGAAGTTTGAGCATCTGCTGACATGTTTGAGAACGTGTTGAGATGTTTGAGAACAATATGCATGTAATTTTCATGAAATCATGCCTGAGTGCGTTACAGTTCCTCGATGAGGTATCTCGAGTGATTAATATAAGTTGTAAAAATCACGGAGCACAATTTTTAGCGATTCTTGAGAAATGTTAAATTTTGACTTGGAAAATTGCGTTTTTCACGTGCGCAGTATACATCGGAACTCAGTCCCCCCCCCCGATTTTCGTGCCAAATCGTGGGTGCGCATTATACACGATAGCGCACTATACATAGCTAAATACGGTATTTTATTTTGGCACCATTCATGAAAATTGATTAAACAGTTTAATTATTCGTATGGTAATGTTGCAGTATAGTATAATTTTACTATATTTTCAATAACATGTCTTGTACATTGGTGTAGGTCTATTTGATAGCCAAAGGTGGAAGGATGTTAAAACAAACGCTGATCAAGTCAATCCGGAATTGTTCTCGGCAGTGAAACAAGCTTGTCTGAAAGCGAGGGGAAAATCAACCACAACTAATTATACACAGGCCTTCAAGAAGTTTACTAAGAGGTGTGAAAGGTGTAGTCTAAACTCTTTTACCAGCTTCAACAGTCACGGTAGCAATGTATTTAGTATCAGTTGTTCAAGATGAACATTGTAAGTCATGTAGTAAATCTAAGTTGAACATGATATTTTACGGTATATTATTTCAAATCCGACTAATCCATGTTCTGATGATTGGTTAAAACTATGCCTTAGTGGATGCTTTAGAATGATTGCTAAACCAGTTTGTAAGGAGCCTATTACCTTGGATATTCTTAGATAGTTGGTGCAACATTTTGCTGCTGAGGACAGTTATTTAGGCAATTTAAGAATAGTTTGTCTGTTTCTTGTTGGACTGGTAATCCATGGATCGCAGGTTCGATCCCCCCGTCTGTCCCTAATAGTGAGTGAGTGAGTATTTGGTTTAACGGCACATCAGCACAGTTCAGGCTATATCGCGTCGGGTTAAGTACATTGTATACAAGATATCTACAATTAAAACTATTATGTAGATAACATTCTGTATGTATTAACCCTCACTGCGCTGAATATATAATCACTCTATATATTGGATGGTACTGGATTAATTATAGCAAATAATGTATTAAATAGGCATATGTTTCAGACATCATTTTCAGGTATAACGCTTCATCTTTTGCATGTATACCCAGAACAAAGTTTGACCATTACTTGATGACGAACATTTTGTCATAGCTGACTTTACCTTTGGTACGTTATCTCACCTGTACAGGTGTGTAATTACAGGTAAATACAGGTAAAAGACAAGAAAAGGTGTGTTATATAGCAAAAGCACTCCAGAATTGTTGGATGTAGTATGTCTTAGTTGTCTGCCTGATAGTGGAGGAGGGTGTGGTACCTCTCGAAGCATGGTACCACACATAGCGCCTTCTCACAGGAACTACACCAGTAGCGAGTCTCACGCCTCTTCCTGTCCTCACCAGGTGTATGCCGCTGGCAGGTGTTCTTGTTGCATGCAACACACTTCCTGGTTGGGTTCTGGACTTCCTTTGCTGGTATCAGAGCAGGGAAGTGTCGTTCTGCCAGCCTGTTCTCCTGGTCTCTGGCAATGGAAGGCCTTCCACGGAGAGGTTTGAGCACTTGATGCCGGCTGATCAGCTCCTGGGCGAGCTCTCTTCTGAACTTGTAGTGCGAGATTGGCCGGCCGCGGAAGTTCTTCTTGTATAGAATGTATGCATTTGTTATCATCAAATTGATGAGGTGAAAAAACAACTTCACCCACCACTTGTTGGTCTTCCTTGTGAAAGTGTAATACTTAGCCAACTGGTCCGACCGGTCTACCGCACCCATCTTCATGTTGTAGTCGACAACACATGACGGCTTCACTACACGATCCTCATTTCTGTCCATCCTTGCTGTGATGCACATGGTTGCAGTGTGCTTTGTAGAAAGCATGCAGACGTCCCTCTTATCTGTCCACTTCATGGCCATGAGGTTCTGCCTTTGTCGGAAACGAACATCACCCTTCTTCTGTTTTTGTTTCAAGGCCTCTGGAACCTCGCGTCGGTTGACCCTCACCGTACCAACTGCGGTGGTACCGTCTGCAGCCAGCCGATCAAATAGAGTTGGGGATGTGTAATAATTGTCAACGTATACACAATGGCCAAGGTTTAACAGATTGGACTGCCTCAGTAACCCCATGACGACTGCATACCCATGCCCGAGTTGCTGCTCATTGTCCTCCGCGTTGGGGTCCGGATTGAAGTCTGCCCCTGTGTACACTTCACAGTCACATATATACCCAGACTTGCTTTCACTCATCACATACATTTTCATGCCAAACTTGTCTGGCTTTGACGGGATATACTGTTTGAAACTAAGGCGCCCTGCCCTCTCCATGGAACCATTCCCTCGTCAATAGCGATGTCTTGGTCTGGGGTGTACACGTCCCGGAATCTGGACCTCACCACGTCTAATATTGGCTTGACCTGAAATGAAACAATTACGCATATGTAACTATTTTTATAATGATTACAACATCATGAATGTATAATACAAATGGCGCTGGTTGATGTATCACTATATATCGAAACAGTACTCGTCTCGGCGGATGACAGAAAACGTAACATGTTTACAGGTCTCTTGACAATATTTTCTTGTACAATTATGAATAAAAGTCAGCATGAGTATTGTGTGTTTGTTATTCTTCTGAATGTGTATACAATGGGGAGGAGTATGGCGACAGAGTGGCTCTGTTGAGCTCAGTTGGAGTAGCTACATACCTTGAACAGGGGATCGAAGCCCTCTTGGTTTCTGTTTGGCGCTAGGGTGTTGTCTGTCAAGTGTAAGAATGCCAGGATCGACATAAACCTATCCCTGGTCATGTGTTGCGAGAAGACTGGCGTGGCATCCAATGTGTTGGTTGACCAGTAGTTCGACAACATTGGCTTATCGATCAGCCCCATCAGCATCGTCAAGCCGAGAAATTTACTGATCTCGGAGGCAGTGGTGTCCACCCAGGAATGCATTCTCGAACATCGTGAGGGTTCTCTTCGGGCACGAATCTGTCCGTAATAACGGTTCGTTTCTGTAGCTATAAGCTCGAGGTCGGCTGCTTTCAAGTAGAGCTCAAAATACTCGATAGGGCTCGCGTCCTCGTCGGGTACGACCGAAAATCCGCATCGACCTGTGAATGGAGGCACAAACACTTCCTGTATTTCTCGAGACCAGTTCAATTCCAAGTCTTTTGGGAAGTCCCGATCATGTTCCAAAGGAACGGCGACATACTCTGGCAACTGCTGGCCATACTGTTCCAAAATATCTTCTGCATCGAACCCTTCAAACTCTCCCTCCGAGTCGGAATCGCCAAAAAATAAATCTAGAATTTCGTCTTGGTCCGCCATTTTTGATCGTAACACAAAGACGCTTACAAGTGCACTATTTTTGGCATTATTATTAACAAATCACGGATGTCGATACATAAGTATAAATGTAAACCAGTTTCTGATTGGTTGGTAATGTCATAAGCAATGACGCATTAGAAGGTATCCCCGGAATTCCATGGGGAAATAACCCATATCGAAAACGATAATCGATTGCATAGCATCAGTGTATGGTACATGTATTTTAGGATTTATACAGTCTAGTTTAAGTGCATCTCAACCACCAGGATCCTCTTCTCTGGCTTACGGGATGCCACCCACGGCAAACAGGTGGCTCCCTTTTCGGGGGAGTTGCACCCCTCTGCAGGGAGATACAGCCGGCATTTTTTATCCCCCCCCCGCCGGCAAGGGGCGCTGTCCCTAATAAAATTAACATTCTTTCAAAAGGGACGTTAAACCGAGGTCTCATGTCGGTGCTTTACACCGTGCATGTAAAAGAACCAGAGGAGACTCTGGAATGGGTCTCTGTCTGTATCATTGCACTATCCTCCAAAATCAAAAATGACTTACTCTTCAGGAGGCATCGCTCATATGGGCAAAAGTAGCGAATAAATAAACGTAAAACACATACTAAGGTAAGTAAGGTTGTTTGCGGTATACTTGGTTTAGTCAATGTTACATAATTGGTTTATTGGTGCATATTTGGTTAGTCTATGTTGCATATTTGGTTAGTCTATGTTGCATATTTGGTTTATGTAGTCACAATTGCACAATGATGCATACTTGGCTTAGTCAATAACACATACTTAATATATTTAGTCAATATTGGTTTAGTCAAGGTTGCATACTTGGTTTGGTCAATGTTACATTCATGGTTTTTAGTCAGTGTGGCATACTTGGTTTAGTCAATGTTGCATACTTGGTTTAATCAGTGTGGCATACTTGGTTTAGTCAATGTTGCATACTTGGTTTAGTCAATGTTGCATACTTGGTTTAGTCAATGTTGCATACTTGGTTTAGTCAATGTTGCATACTTGGTTTAGTCAGTGTGGCATACTTGGTTTAGTCAATGTTGCATACTTGGTTTAGTCAATGTTGCATACTTGGTTTAGTCAATGTTGCACATTTGGTTTAGTCAATAATACATACTTAATATATTTAGTCAATATTGGTTTAGTCAAGGTTGCATACTTGGTTTAGTCAATGTTGCATACTTGGTTTAGTCAATGTTGCATACTTGGTTTAGTCAATGTTGCATACTTGGTTTAGTCAATGTTGCATACTTGGTTTAGTCAGTGTGGCATACTTGGTTTAGTCAATGTTGCATACTTGGTTTAGTCAATGTTGCATACTTGGTTTAGTCAATGTTGCACATTTGGTTTAGTCAATAATACATACTTAATATATTTAGTCAATATTGGTTTAGTCAAGGTTGCATACTTGGTTTAGTCAATGTTGCATACTTGGTTTAGTCAATGTTGCATACTTGGTTTAGTCAATGTTGCATACTTGGTTTAGTCAATGTTGCATACTTGGTTTAGTCAGTGTGGCATACTTGGTTTAGTCAATGTTGCATACTTGGTTTAGTCAATGTTGCATACTTGGTTTAGTCAATGTTGCACATTTGGTTTAGTCAATAATACATACTTAATATATTTAGTCAATATTGGTTTAGTCAATGTTGCATACTTGGTTTAGTCAATGTTGCATACTTGGTTTAGTCAATGTTGCATACTTGGTTTAGTCAATGTTGCATAATTGGTTTAGTCAATGTTGCATACTTGGTTTAGTCAATGTTGCATACTTGGCTTAGTCAATGTTGCATACTTGGTTTAAGTCAATGTTGCCTACTTGGTTGTGTCTATGTTGCATAATTGGTTTAGTCAATGTTGAATGCTTGATTTAGTAATTGTGGCATACTTCGTATGGTCAATTATGCCTACTTGGTTGTGTCTATGTGGCATACTTGGCTTAGTCGTTGATATACTTGGTTTAGTCAATGTTGAATACTTGGTATAGTCATGGTCACTGTTGCATACTTGGTTTAGTCAATGGTGCATATTTGACTTAGTCTATGGTGCATACTTGGTTTAGTCAATGGTGCATATTTGGCTTAGTCTATGTTACATACTTGACTTAGTCAATGCATACTTGACTTAGTCAATGGTGCATATTTGGCTTAGTCTATGTTACATACTTGACTTAGTCTATGGTGCATACTTGACTTAGTCAATGGTGCATACTTGACTTAGTCTATGGTGCATACTTGACTTAGTCAATGGTGCATATTTGACTTAGTCTATGTTGCATACTTGACTTAGTTTATGTTGCATACTTGACTTAGTCGATGGTGCATACTTGACTTAGTCTATGTTACATACTTGACTTAGTCTATGTTACATACTTGACTTAGTCTATGTTGCATACTTGACTTAGTCTATGTTACATACTTTACTTGACTATGGTGCATACTTTACTTGACTATGTTGCATACTTGACTTAGACTATGTTGCATACTTGACTTAGTCTATGTTGCATACTTGACTTAGTCTATGTTGCATACTTGACTTGACTATGTTGCATACTTGACTTAGTCTATGGTGCATACTTGACTTAGTCTATGTTACATACTTGACTTAGTCTATGGTGCATACTTTACTTGACTATGTTGCATACTTGACTTAGTCTATGTTGCATACTTGACTTAGTCTATGTTACATACTTGACTTAGTCTATGTTACATACTTGACTTAGTCTATGTTGCATACTTGACTTAGTCTATGGTGCATACTTGACGTAGTCTATGTTGCATACTTGACTTAGTCTATGTTGCATACTTGACTTAGTCTATGTTGCATACTTGACTTAGTCTATGTTACATACTTGACTTAGTCTATGGTGCATACTTGACTTAGTCTATGTTGCAGACTTGACTAGTCTATGTTGCATACTTGACTTAGTCTATGTTGCATACTTGACTTAGTCAATGGTGCATATTTGACTTAGTCAATGGTGCATATTTGGTTTACTCAATGGTGCATATTTGGCTTATTCTATGTTACATATCAGTTGTAGATTGCAACAAGTATAGAAATATTAGAGATCAGTATCTGTATAATTGGTATTCATCTTCATTCAGCCTACACGATTTCTATACTTTGATTAGAACAAAATATTAGTTTATACAAATTTATTTTAGCTCGATTGCAAAAAAGTTCTTACAACTATATTAATCACTCTTGAGACCTCATTCCTGATGGAATCCATTGCCACAAGGGAGAGAGAAGAGGCAATGTGGAATTTAAATGCACAATCTATGAAATATTAACGACACATGTAAAATATGTTATGTATCGGTGAATTTTGAAAATTAAACAATGGGGAGCTGCGACTGTCTGGCGTTGCTATAGCACACTGCGTATTGTTCATTTGATATTCAATCAGATGAGCAAGGTTCATTCTACTGTTCAAGGTCGGACAGTGATGGTGAACCATTACGATTCCATGGGAGTGATAATTGGTGCTCAAACAGATCAATTAAATAGACAAACTAATCAATTGTGTCATGCACGCAACCACGCCAATTATCGATCCGAAACCCCATGCTCTACACACCATTAGTGACCTACATGAGTCATCGCGAGAAATGATTGTCGAAACAAATCTCTCATTACGCGTCATTAAAGTCTTATTAAATACATATCCGCGAGTTTGTCTCGGCTCTTATAAAAGACGATTCGTGAGTTTTTCCTGTGTATCTTTTTGCGCAGCATTAACCCTTTATATTCGGGATACACATCCGTGTGTAATTACTCTTTCCATTCGGGATACACATTCATGTGTATTTTGGAGAGGTGACATGTACACAGCTGATTTGTGTCAAATTTGTCGTAAATAATAGCTCTTCCGGTTTCGTTTTCACTGTGCAACGTTTTGCGCAGTTAGACAGGTACTTACCGCGAATTTTAAAACATTCAGGAAGTGGGGGAAAAAAGCATTTTTCGAAGCGATATTTTCCGAAATTTCGATCGTAGAATAATAATGGCGGATGGATCTGACTTGATTAGCGATGGGAGCTATGTAGAGGTGGATTTTGATGAGACTATCGACAATTTTGTTGGGAATGAGCATGATAGAGGCCGTTTAGACTTTGACGAGATTGATCGGTACCGTGATCCATTGTTAGATGGATTTTTTGCGTCGGATTCGGAGGAGGACGATTTTGATGGGTTTCAAGAGCAATGGGTCCAGGATGGGTTTACCACTCGTATGAAACGCCTATTCACCATGAATCCAGGTGCTTCAGAATAACACCCTGAAGAAGCCCAAACCCATGCATTATTTTGACATCCTTTGGGGGCAGGAACTCTGGAAACACCTGGTAACAGAGACCAACCGCTATGCCGAACAGGAAAGGACCAGAAACCCGCCTCCACCTTTTGCACCGAAGTGGACGCCTGTTGATGTGCCTACCATGAAGGCATTCATTGGCTTGACATTTTGCATGGGTGTTTTACGTCTGCCTGCTAGGAATGATTACTGGCGGCAGAAAAAGCGTATGTTCCGTACATCATGGAATGATGTGATGCCCCGAGACCGTTTCAACCTCATATGGCGCTACCTACATCTTCACAACAACGAGGACCAGTTAGCAGCTCAACCCGACAAACTGCTGAAGATCCGTTGGTACCTCAACTATCTGAATACAACATTCAGTGCAGCGCATACTCCAGATGGAAATGTCACCGTCGATGAAAGCATGATAAAGTTCAAGGGACGACTGGCTTTCCGACAATACCTGCCTGCAAAACCAGTGAAATGGGGTGTGAAGATGTGGTCGCTGGCTGATAGTTCCAGTGGTTACCTGCATAAATTCCAGATCTACACTGGCAAGGAGGATGGCCAATCTAAGGGACTAACACATCGTGTAGTGACAGACCTGACAGCTCACCTACAGAACACCAACATGACCGTTTACATGGACAATTTCTACACTAGCACGACTCTTCTCCAGGAACTTCTGATGAGGCGTATCTACGCATGTGGTACTGTGCGTCGGAACAGCAAGGGACTTCCAGCTGCTTTGTTGACACTAAAGCAAGACAAGCATCAGTACACGGTGGCTCAGAAAGATGATTTGACATTCACCGCATGGATGGACACGAAGCCTGTACTGGTGCTGTCAAACTTTCATGATCCAGGCGCTGTCGACTACGTCAATTCCAGAACTGGACAACCAGAACAGCTACGTGTGAGAGTCCCGAAGTTGGTTTCAGACTACCAGGAAAACATGGGTGGAGTGGATCGTATGGACCAGATGATAGGATACTATGTCCTAAACGACCGTTCTAGGAAATGGTGGAGAAGGATATTCCACTACCTTCAGATGGCATGCGCCCACAATGCCTACGTCATAGCCAAGGATTCCAACCCTGATATGATGAAGCGCGAATGGCCGTGTCTACAGGATTTCATAGAGGACCTTGGGGAGGGATTGATTGGGGATTACAAGGCAAACAGGGCAGCTCCAGTCCAGAATAGGCCAGTGCTGGCAGCCGTTCACAACATTGAGCGTCTGTATGAGAAGAGGAAAAACTGCCGGCACTGTCGCCGAAATGCTGGTGCTCGTCCTGTCCAAACAAACAGTGGCTGTACCCAGTGCCAGGTACCAGTGTGTACCAAGTGTGTTGCTGAACACATACTTAGTGCAGTCTGACAGTGCTTACGACAAACAGACAACAATCAAACAGATGTAGACATGTATAGTTCAGGAACAAATAAAAAATACCAACAAAAAAACAATACAATTTTTAAAAAAATTCAATGATATTTAAGTTTTAAATAAAATAATTTCATTTGGACACTAACCCAGCTATTATATATTATAAAATATGGAATACCAGCAGAATAAACAGAAGAAGACCTGTGTATATAGTGTGAATACCAGTGTAGTGTTTTGTGTTGTTTTTTTTATCTCAGAAGTTCTTTCCAAATTGGAGAGGCAGTGGTTTTATTCAAAAATTCATATCTGGAATAATTAAAAAATATTTGGGTGCTTTTGTAATGCTTAAAAGTGTGCATAATCCATACATTGGATTATATTCTTTATGTTGGATGGTAATACCAGTAATAAAGCCTGAAGACGGGGGTAGGATTTTCGTTGTGGCACAAATTTAATTTTACCCAATGTTTTTACTAATATTCCTTTTTATTGTGCTTGCAAAATTTTATTACGTTATATGCATGATATGAAGAATTCTATTACCTTTCCAAAAATATATAGTTATATGGGTGTTTATGAAGCATAATAAACAGCATATGCATTTAAATGTAACTACCATCAAAACAAATGTGGATTAACAGATTTCTGATAAAACGTCCAGATATTCAGAGGTCCTTATCTGAAAGGGGTCCAGAATACAAAGGGTTAATATTAAATTAAAATTGTAAATGTTATACAGTAAAACCCCTATAATACGACCACCTATGGGACTTCCAAAAAGTGGTCGTATTAATGCGGTGGTCTCTTTTATCGAGTTTGGTCAAGAAGACCAAATTATGATAATTTTACTACATGGACAATGTACTTTCACACATGATAATTTCTTGGTTTTTTTTCTTGGTTATTCTGTTTTAATTACAGAAGAGTTGGTTGTTTCTATGGTTTATGATTGTACTTCTGAAATCCATTCATAGACAACTGTATATCACAATTAATTAATTAATAATAAAATAACTGTGATATGAAACATACTGTCTTAATGATAATCTTTTATTGTCTCTTGAGGAGATCAATCAATCCAATATCGCAAAGATTAGCAAACAAAAAGAAGTAATTATCTATTAATAGAAACACGTAATACCTACCTTGTGTTTTGCTTGCAACAGTTTGTACTCCCGACAATATACAAAAGATTAAATGCAATCAAAACCAATCATTTACAATCAACACTTCCATGTTTATCACACTTAACCTATACCATAAAGTGGTCGCATTAATTGTCGTAAAACTGGGACATAATTAAAAATTGTTTTATCATGTCGTGCGATCAATGAACGTGAGAAAATCGCTCGTGGTCGTATTAGGGGTTCAATTAGCATACGATTAATGGCATTTGTCTGAATTAACGGGTCGTATTACGGAATAACGGGGTGGTCTGGTTATCGGAGTCAATGACCATTGACATATATAGTGAAATATTCCGTTCTGAAAAAAATCGTTCGCAATAGCGGGGTGGTCTCTAAATCGGGGTGGTCGCATAGAGGGTTTTTACTGTATATTATTAAAATTAAATTTGAATAATATCAATGATCTTCAATTATTACTATCATATATAAAAAGTGCTCTTAAATTATCCATCGATTTATGACTGAGCTGTCCAAACAAAACAACACACACTATAAGAAAAATTAGAATAAATTTATTTTGAAAACAACCTGGTCATGTGATGTTAATGTTCTATAGTGTACGGTAATGCGAGGCCAATACGCGAATACTAATGACAATTTGATAGTGTGAGCTACTGTGGAAACTGTTAAATCAAATATGAAATGCGAACTAACAATATTTTCTAGTCCGAGGTTTATGCTGATTTGCAAATATTTCTTATAATAGTCAATTTATAATGTTTTTGAAGTTTCATAATTATGTTCATTCAACATAACTAAATAGATAAAGAGCATATGCTTTTTGGGCTGTTTTTAAAAACAAAACAGGAATAACTGAAATGTTCATATTTTCTGAAAATATTTGCTAGAAAATACTGCAATATGAAAAAAATCTATTAACCCATACACTATATATATATATACGTATTTCTACGTGTTATCGGCCACCTGATATATACGTATTTCTACGTGTTATCGGGCACCTGATATATACGTATATATACGACCATACCAGTCACCTGATATATACGTGTTTTTACGTGTCCGTTTTAAATCCATCATTTTCGCTACTTAGATACGGCAGAAAAGCGGTCAAAATATGTTTCAATATATAACAAGAACATATCTATAAATGTCTGCAGTTAAACTGAAAATAAATCTAAAAATAGCAATTACTCAGGGCAAACCCAAACATTAGCTTGCATAAAAATATCTAGGTATTTGGTAAATTTCCACAGTGCTAATTCACAGGCCAATTCATGCGTATGGTCTAAAATTAGAATTGTATTGAAATTAGAACATTTATCACGTGACATTATGATGCATTAAATGGGTTCCCTGGTGGGGGGGGGGGTGTGTGCAGGTGTTTGAAGTTTCTGTTGTATAACGACGGCTATAGATCAAAGTGCATGTAAGTCATAATGTTATGCAAGCATGATGTTTTTTGCTATACAGCAGGTTAATAACATTTGGGTTCAAAGGTTTTAATGCTAATTACTGACTAATGTCGGCATGACAACAGTTGGACAGGAAGCATCCAGTTCGAAATACACAGGGCGGTGTCTTAGGAACTTGTTGATATCAAAGGATGTGTGTTGTAGCCTCATGGAATGGCTAATGTTGCCAGCTAAACAGAGGGTAATAAACCCATGTGGGTGGAGTCTTTAATCAGAAAGTCCAATTGATTTAGGAAATTGATTTAATCAACTTAGGTTGCCACGCCCTTTTCCATGCACTATTAACTATTAAATAAACAAATATAGTCGAATATAATAATTATTCTCCAAAACCTACATGTCCAATATTTACACCTCCATATCTAAGTAAATACTAAAAAGTTTTTTTAAAAAAATTATATCGTCGAAAACATCATTTATTTTTCTAAATTTTTTATTCTTACCATAAATATATTAAAGTAACTTTTTATCAGGGAAAACAGGGTTAAACATGATAGGGGTCATTTTATCAGTTTTTCCTGAAATACCTTATGGGGACAGGGTACAGTTATTGGTCTCTTATCTATTGGTAGCTGATAAGCTATTACATAGTTACTGTATTGGGCTGGAGAACCTGATATGACTTTTTATTATGAGGGAAAGGGTTAAAGAACAGAAACTATAGAAATGGTCTTTTTAAAATTTAGCAAATGTACATGAATGATCTTTTGCTTTGCACTTCTATTATAAAGCATAATTTTGACAAAGCTTCATATTCTTTTTAATTTGCTTTTTGGATTTGGGGTTTTTGTGCTGTTTGTGCTGTTTGCTAGTTGCTTTCCAATAAAGGGAGATTAAATGTTAAGACAGAAACAAGCAATTGGCCATATAACAAAAATTGTACATTTCTCCAGGAACCCGATTTCTCTATTAAAGCTACAATTTTTATTATCCATAAAATATTATAAAGGATCTTGAAAGATTATTATTACTTTGCACTTATACTATAAGGACTTTAATATCTTCATTTCATGTGGTTTTTATGATATTTTTTGTGTGAGAGTGTAAATAGGATCAAACATACCACTCACTGAGCAAACAAAGGTGTACCAGAAGTGATATTTATTAGTGGTTCGGACACTTTCCGGATTGAACCAATCCATGCTCATCAGGCAAGTGTCACTTATGATGGTGCAGGGTGTTACCTAGGGCTAAAATTCTTTGTAGCCAGCAGGGCTAGTTAGATTTGAAAGTTACTAGCCCTGCATTATTTTGACTATCCCTAAGAAAATGTGGGTGAAAGGCGACCCGGTGAGGTTAACACTCAAAGAACAGACCGGACCCAGAAGCTGTGCACTCTAATCCATTTACATGCATCTATAACTATTCAAAGTCAAACCAGTCTTTTTACTGGTTACAATTGAATTTTAATTATCAGACCAATATGTTCATACTCACTAGTGTAATTATTTTATAACACCACATTATGTGAATAACACCACACGTAAGCGCTATTTTATTAATGGACGGAAGCATGTAGATTTAACCTTTTTGGCTGGAGGTGGACTGCCCACGCCAAAACGCCACATTTTGAATTGAATATAGCCGCCAAAAATAATGTAAATATCCACCATGTTCACAGCTGATAAAACCACGACCGATATATACTCACCCCATTGGCTTATAGAGCGATGACGACATAATTGACCTTTCTGCCGATTTTGATTGACAGCTTGCCAATCACATCACACCATTCACGCACACCCCCGCCAACGGTTTATCGCCGCCATCTTGTTAGACAAACAAACGAGTAGACAAATTTGAAAAGGCGTGAATTTGATCGAAAATACGGGTTTAAAATTGTTTTAATGATGTTGAAAATGTGTAGCTTTGGTGCGTGGGTTAGTTATAGTACTAAATTAGTCAATATCCTGGTGATCGACGTTAAATTCAACCCATTTCAAAATCCATGGACAAATCTAAAAGTGTGTATATGAACCACAAAATGCCAGACAGCTGCTTAAAAAACAATGCATCTATAAAAACACCGACTGAACCCATACTGTCATTCTTTTCTCGCAAACACAGCAATCAAATTCAAGCGTGTCACACTGTTTATTGGGAGTAATCAACAACTTACCGACTACCGGTACATCACAGAGACCGCCGACTTATAATGTCCCGATACAGATCTGATCAAGATCAAAGTATTGCACATCGGAATTTAGCACTAATTGTGCTAATTGGTCAGTTATAAAATGTGTGCACAAAATTATAGTATTGATTACTACACCGAGTCATTGTTTTATCGTTCTGTCAGACAAACAAGTTATTTAGTAAAATTTTAATCAAATCTGATAATCGTGATCTGAAATTATTTTTTGAAAATTAATTACAGATTAATTGCAATTAATTAATGCTGTCTGTCATTGACAATGGTGAAAAGATGTAGTTACAGGCTGTGTGACAGTGATAGTAGATATCCAGATCGATTGATAGGTGACGTTAAATTTGTGCCATTTCGAAAACCTAAGACAAATCTTGAAAAATGTCTAAGGTGGATCAAGTTGTGTGGACGACCAAACGACCAGCTGAATACATCCAAAATTAATGCAAACAGATATATTTGCACAAAAGTAAGTTTGGAGAAGATTTTATCTTTGAATGCAACATGTCATTAGCAGATATTAATAACATATGTTTTAAAAACAATTTTCTGAAAGATGTTTTGTATGCATGGTTTAAAGTAAACTCCGATTTCGACAAAACCAATGATACTGTAAGAAACCATATCATATGGAACAACTCGGATATTAAAACAGAAGGAAAGACATTATTTATAAAAAATTGGTTTGATAAAGGAATGAATTATATAGAGCAATTATACGACTTTCGAAACAATAAATTTTTTTCATTTAATGAAGCTAAAACAATATTTGATATAAATGAAGACCTATTTCTAAATTACTTCAAACTGACTAAAAGTATCCCAAGGAAATATTTAACCATCTTAAACCCAGAAATCTTAACACATGCCAGAAAAGAAACATTGTTAGACAAATTGGTAAAATCTAGAAATCCAAATCAACTTCTATATCATATACAAATACAAGCAGCAAGTGAAGAATCTATAACCTCAGAACAGAAGTGGAATACTATGTTTCCAAAACACATCCTGAATTGGAAACATATTTATTCACTAACATTTGAAGCTACAATAGATACTACATTAAGAAGTTTTCAATATCGCTTTCTAATGCAGCTGATCCCAACAAATACATACTTATTTAGATGTAAATTGACGCCAACTAATATATGTGATTTTTGTAACATGCATGTCGAAAGTATCGAACATATGTTTTGGGAATGGAATAATAATTATGGAATAACCTATCTCAATTTTTAAAATCCAAGAATATTACTGTTGTGTTCAACCTAGCAGACATATGTTTTGGTAGAACACAAAATTCTAAATCATACAGATGTATAAATTACATTATTATTTTGTGCACATTTTTTATTTTTAGAATGAAGTATATGAAAACTATTCCCCATTTCGAGCATTTTAAAAGATACTTAGATATAAGAATTAATCTAGAAAAGGCTATAGCACTGGCAAGAAACAAATTAGAACAACACAATCGGAAATGGTCTCTTTTTTCTTAAATCATGCACTGAACCCCGAGTTTAAAAAGATAGTACATTAATATTGTCAAATGGAAACGATCACTTATACCCAACTACGTTTATGCTTTTTGCTGTTTTTTTTTCTCCTTGCATTTGTCCATCTATCAAAATGTTAAGGAATGTTGGTACTCTTTCTGTCAAGGTACATTATTCTCAATCAAAAACATTTGTAAAATACATATATATATATATACATGTTAAATAACTAATAATACATGTAATGCTTAACAATATGTGATATCAATGTATGTATAGATGTAATGCATGTATAATATGTATGTATGAATGTATGTATAGATGTAATGCATGTATAATATGTATGTATGAATGTATGTATAGATGTAATGCATGTATAATATGTATGTATGAATGTATGTATAGATGTAATGCATGTATAATATGTATGTATGAATGTATGTATAGATGTAATGCATGTATAATATGTATGTATGAATGTATGTATGTTATCTATGTATCAAAATAAAGGAGGTTACCCGATACTGAAATTAATTTATTTATACATAAAAAAATATATTCTGCATTTATAGATCTACTGTTCACAAGAGATATGTGAGTATAATGGTGATTAAAATTATACATGTGGTTCATACATATTGTCGTGGATGGTGGACTAGGGACCAGATAGTATTAATAGTACCCATGCATGTGCAGAGCTGTGGGATTCCCATATTAGCTCAGTGAACGTATTGGTGTTCAGTTTATGGGCCTAATGTTCGAGTCTTCTAGGAGGCATAGGGTCGAGTCTCTCAAGACAGAAAAATGCAGTTTTTCTCAATGATTTATCTAGATCAACTCGATGCAGGTCTGCGTTAGACGCCATTTTGTTAGATAGCTTGTCTCGCGTGGTTACAGCGAGCACCTGTAACTATGGGGGGCGTGGCTAAGTAGAGTCTGCAGAAAGGTCAATTATTCAAAGGTTGATCTCGTTTATTTCCGTGACTTGCTTGCCGTGCCCAAGTAATGATCGGTTATATCCATGAATCCAATCGATGTATTTCGTATGCAAATGAGTTTGGGTCATTCGCACATGCGTACAATAAACCCCAAGTCAACAACTTCCAGGATAAACAAACTGCAGTCGGCAAACACAACAATATACCTGGTATAGTTTGCGCCAATGGCTCCACGTTGGAGCCAGCAGTCTATAGTGCCATATTCAATCGGACATCTGGTATGTGCTGATGTTAAACAAGTTGTCATCTTGTGTGCATGTACTACTGCTAATTACTTGTACTTCTGCTGTAGTTGTCTACATGCACTTATGAATAAATAAATACTGTGTAACTTACTACCTACCAATCATAAAAAATCAGGTTTGGGAAATTGGAAAGTGCACTAAGACTAACAATGCGTTTTCTTGCACCCACTACGTTCTAAATTCGCATTTTGATACAGTTTTACGTTTGTAGGGACTATTAGTCATATCACTAAACTGAAGGTGTTTCAGTACTTTCATGGTTGGAAATTGTCTGGGCCGAATCATATTCTGGGGGTTTCAGGATTTGCAGAATTATTCTGCTTGGAAACTAAACCTATTTCAGTAGCGGGCATTTCTCAACATAATTATGACGTACTTATTTATCTGTATCATCTGAACGCTTTTCGTTGTACATAATTGTAACAAGTAAAAGGGTCTCGTCAATGAACAAGTACTCGGTGACCGTATACATTTGATCCCCGCAGAAAGGTCCATATAATCTACTGTCAAAATATTGTTGCGTCACAGAAAATGCATTCAATGATTCTCATTGGGTCGCTGGCCATTTCATTGCATGAAAACCCCAAGAAACGCACAGTGAGAAAACACTGCATTATCAAATTCTGGTGTACAGAAATATCTGTGCTAATCAGTTGTAGGATTAAAGACCGCCATTTAATCCAATTATCCGTAATTGAAATGTCACCAACTTCTCAACACCCCATGCAATCAAGTGCCAAACAGCTGATTTCCAATAAACAAACGCTTGTCATCATCGCACGCGTGACCACACACGTGACCTTCACTTTCATGGATTTTCGGCCGATTATGTTTCTTGAACAATGTTATTTTGCCGATATTTATGGCATGCGCCAAGGATTTTCGCCAACTGAAGATTTTTGGAGCCAGATTTAACTTTTATGCGCATTTGGCGACAAATGCGACCGACAGCGGGAACCCTGGTAGAGACAGTAGACTCATATGAATCATGTACATGTATCATACACTGTCTAAATATGCTACCCGCCAGCCGGGCTAGTTTCCTTTCACTGTTACTAGCCCGATGCAATTCTTACCCGCCTCGGGCGCCGGGCGGGTGACTATTTCACACCCTGAGGTGCATGGAAACAAGTGGAATCCTATGTTAGTGCTCCCATACAGTAAACCTCAATAATTACTAACACTTTTCAGAATGTAAATTCGAAAGATCATACATATGCATATGAAACTACTGTTCATCCGTACTTACACCAATAGTTACCAAAACATACAATTTAGTGATACATGTATGCCCATCCTTTCCATCAGTACGGTAAGCATCATTCAACATTTAGCATAATTAATGGGACAAGTCAATTTTGCCAGTGTCACTTGTCCCAGACAAGTCAATTTGGTGACAAAAACACTCCGTCCACCCCCCCCCCCAACATCCCATTACCTCATCCGGTCACTTTCCTTGAGTATTATGATGTTTCACTTTTATCTACAATCCCCTCTTTTCCAGAGACGGTTGCCCCTCCCCCTTCCCCCCATTACCTCATCCGGTCACTTCCCCCAAGAACTTGTGTTCTACCTTTCGTTCCCGCCCTGACAGAAGGTCGTAGCCAGGACATTTCGACATCTCCTTGGTCTCAATAAAATCTTCGTCATCTTTTGATCCTGTGGAGAAAGTGATGCATTAATAAAAACAATCCTTTCCTTGTGTATTATGATGTTTCTTATATAATATACACACATATGGTAGAATGCATATACACATGGTAGAATGTATATACACATGGTAGAATGTATAGACACATGGTAGAATGTATAGACACATGGTAGAATGTATAGACACATGGTAGAATGTATAGACACATGGTAGAATGTATATACACATGGTAGAATGTATATAGACATGGTAGAATGTATAGACACATGGTAGAATGTATATACACATGGTAGAATGCATATACACATGGTAGAATGCATATACACATG
Organism: Archivesica marissinica; assembly: GCA_014843695.1. Classification (NCBI taxonomy): domain Eukaryota; kingdom Metazoa; phylum Mollusca; class Bivalvia; order Venerida; family Vesicomyidae; genus Archivesica; species Archivesica marissinica. Next base: position 38,316,573 of record CM026404.1, on the reverse strand, counting down.
GCATAATGCATATACACATGGTATAATGTATATACACATGGTAGAATGCATATACACATGGTATAATGTATAGACACATGGCATAATGCATATACACATGGTAGAATGTATATACACATGGTAGAATGTATATAGACATGGTAGAATGTATATACACATGGTAGAATGCATATACACATGGTATAATGTATATACACATGGTAGAATGTATAGACACATGGTAGAATGCATATACACATGGTAGAATGTATATACACATGGCATAATGTATAGACACATGGTAGAATGCATATACACATGGTAGAATGTATAGACACATGGTAGAATGTATATACACATGGTAGAATGTATATACACATGGCATAATGCATATACACATGGTAGAATGTATATACACATGGTAGAATGTATATAGACATGGTAGAATGTATATACACATGGTAGAATGCATATACACATGGTATAATGTATATACACATGGTAGAATGTATAGACACATGGTAGAATGCATATACACATGGTAGAATGTATATACACATGGCATAATGTATAGACACATGGTAGAATGCATATACACATGGTAGAATGTATAGACACATGGTAGAATGTATATACACATGGTAGAATGTATATACACATGGTAGAATGTATAGACACATGGTAGAATGCATATACACATGGTAGAATGTATATACACATGGCATAATGTATATACACATGGTAGATGTAAACATGGTAGAATGTATATACACATGGCATAATGTATAGACACATGGTAGAATGCATATACACATGGTAGAATGTATAGACACATGGTAGAATGTATATACACATGGTAGAATGTATATACACATGGCATAATGCATATACACATGGTAGAATGTATATACACATGGTAGAATGTATATAGACATGGTAGAATGTATATACACATGGTAGAATGCATATACACATGGTATAATGTATATACACATGGTAGAATGTATAGACACATGGTAGAATGCATATACACATGGTAGAATGTATAGACACATGGTAGAATGTATAGACACATGGTAGAATGCATATACACATGGTAGAATGTAGACACATGGTAGAATGTATATACACATGGTAGAATGTATATACACATGGCATAATGTATATACACATGGTAGAATGTATATACACATGGTAGAATGTATATACACATGGTAGAATGCATATACACATGGTAGAATGTATAGACACATGGTAGAATGTATATACACATGGTAGAATGTATAGACACATGGTAGAATGTATATAGACATGGTAGAATGTATAGACACATGGTAGAATGTATATACACATGGTAGAATGCATATACACATGGTATAATGTATTACACATGGTAGAATGTATAGACACATGGTAGAATGCATATACACATGGTAGAATGTATAGACACATGGTAGAATGTATATACACATGGTAGAATGTATATACACATGGTAGAATGTATATACACATGGCAAATGTATATACACATGGTAGAATGTATATACACATGGTAGAATGTATATACACATGGTAGAATGCATATACACATGGTATAATGTATAGACACATGGTAGAATGTATATACACATGGTAGAATGTATATACACATGGTAGAATGTATATACACATGGTAGAATGTATATACACATGGTAGAATGTATATACACATGGCATAATGTATATACACATGGTAGAATGTATATACACATGGTAGAATGTATATACACATGGTAGAATGCATATACACATGGTATAATGTATAGACACATGGTAGAATGTATATACACATGGTAGAATGTATAGACACATGGTAGAATGTATATAGACATGGTAGAATGTATAGACACATGGTAGAATGTATAGACACATGGTAGAATGTATAGACATGGTAGAATGTATATACACATGGTATAATGTATATACACATGGTAGAATGCATATACACATGGTAGAATGCATATACACATGGCATAATGCATATACACATGGTAGAATGTATATACACATGGTAGAATGTATATACACATGGTAGAATGTATATACACATGGCATAATGTATATACACATGGTAGAATGTATATACACATGGCATAATGTATATACACATGGTATAATGTATATACACATGGTAGAATGTATATACACATGGTAGAATGTATATACACATGGTAGAATGCATATACACATGGTAGAATGCATATACACATGGCATAATGCATATACACATGGTAGAATGTATATACACATGGTAGAATGTATATACACATGGCATAATGTATATACACATGGTAGAATGCATATACACATGGTAGAATGTATATACACATGGTAGAATGTATATGCCCATGGCATAATGCATAGACACATGGTAGAATGCATATACACATGGTAGAATGTATATACACATGGTAGAATGTATATACACATGGTAGAATGTATAGACACATGGTAGAATGTATATACACATGGTAGAATGTATATGCCCATGGCATAATGCATAGACACATGGTAGAATGCATAGACACCTGGTAGAATGTATATACATGCGAAACAAGTTCTTATAACTTATAATATTAATCACTCTCAAGACCTCATTCCTGATGGAATCCATCACCACGTGGAATTTAAATGCCAGGCCTAAGGGCACAATCGTAATATCTCCAGGCCACTTGAAGTGAACATGCTAGCACTGCGCTATAATGACTTCCACAAGTCCATAGTACGCTTCAGAAAGATGAATATGCAGTTTTGCATGCGAGTGTATACCATTTTAATACCGGAGCTGTGGAGAGAGCGAATTGAAAAACAGACATTCTAGTAAAAACTAAGATTATATATTTCTAAAGTACATTATTACAAGATATCGAACCATTTAAGAAATTGTGAAAATCCATCTCAATATAGCTATATATGACCATTTTAATCAATACCATTATCACCTGGACTGGTAATCCAGGGATCGCAGGTTCGATCCCCCGTCTGACAATAATAAAATTAACAGTCTTTCAGATGGGACGTTAAACAGAGGTCTCGTGTCGGTGCTTTACACCGTGCACGTAAAAGAACCAGAGGAGACTCTGGAATGGGTCTCTGTCTGTATCATTGCACTATCCTCCAAAATCTAAAATGACTAATCTCTTCAGGAGGCGTCGCGTCTCTCATATGAGCAACCGGTAGTGACGATAAATAAACGTAAAAAAAAACTGGTAGGGAGCTTTAAACCTTGGAGTTTAACAGTCGCAGAGCATACGTCTATGTATGTAAAAAAAAATTGAAATTTCAATCAATCTATGTATGTAAAATATTCTGAAAATGAAATCTTGAGCACGCGCATATACTTAGAATACTATACTGGGCAAAACCCAAGCATCTTCATTCATTATGTTATATGTTGATATTAATCCACTTCTCGGGAGTCTGTTTGCAATCGTGGTTTGTTCTTGGGGCATTAAAGTAGCAGGCGTAGAAAGACGTATATATAGGGCTAGCGTACATGCGTAGAATGGCGTATATATGGAGAGCGGACAGAGGAGTAGTATACACAGTGGGGGTTCTGGCGCACTTCCGGGGGGGGCTAACCATAGGACTAGCAGGGCCTCCCATTCCCAGGTACCCCTAGCGCACTTCCGGTGGGGCTAGCCATAGGACTTGCAGGGCCTCCCATTCCCTGGTACCCCTAGAAAAACCTAACCATGGGACTCGCAGGGCGTCCCATTCCCAAGTACCCCTTGGGGGTTCTGACGCAGTTCCTTATACCTGGCGCAGAACACATCCAGGGCCTCCCAGGGGCTCTGGCACACCCTCCTCGGGGCTCGGAGACATCTCTATATAAACCCGGTGCAGATACAGCCCGAAGTACCGCATGGGACCTGCGAGAGGGCCCACCCCTGTCCGATATCCGAGCGGACGTTTTATCCGGCACCCTGTGGTCTCCATGTAACACTACACACACAGTTTTATGTAGCGCGAAAAATTAGGGGTAAATAAATTACGTACAAAGTTATTCTCTTATCGTGTGCTGGGGTACGCATTCATACTAGGAAAACCGTAGTTTACCTTTTTATCGCATGTTTTGTTGTTTAAACCGACGGTAATGTTTTTACTTCCGCGTAGTACACGTTAATCTATGTTATTAGACGGACCGTATTGCAAGCATTTATTTAACCACGATTGTAAGCCTGACAGAGTTGTCTTACAAAGACTGAAAAAAATATGTGTTCTTACTTTTAAAATGAATCGGAGCCCATACTTTTTTATCCCTTATATATAGATTATATCATATCAAATAAATATGAATGTAAACACATCTAACGCGATTCAGTAAAAATGATTTACTTCCGTGTAGCAAATATTAATCTGTGTTATCAGACGGATCGACCCTATTGTAAGCATATATTTAACCATGATCATAAGCATAAGTACATTGAACATTTAATAATATAAAATTTATAAATCAAAAATTAATTTAGATTGTAATTCTTTATTATTATGTACATATTAAATATTAATTGTACGGCAGGGAGGTAAGATATTCTCCGCATAGAGGTTACATATTTTATATACATGTTTACATTACAGGAAGAATAAAGTTAATTTACAAACTCGTCCAAAAGACAAAGTTTTCGAGCGAGGTATATAAATCGGACTTGATGCAATATATTATTAGTAGTTTGCCCATGCAGACATACAAGTACAGATTGATCACTGTGCTTGGCAATGCGTGTTTGGGTCGGAGTCCGTGCCCCAGAAGGATTATTCGGTGCTGTAACCTGGTAACAGGGGTATGCAGCCGTAGAATCCAGAACTACAGAGCGACGCTGTGTGTATAACCCGCCTCTGTAACAACCACTGGTATGTTTGGGGTGCACAATAACAGCTGATAAGCTCGGAATCCGTGTAGAGCTTGTGGGATCGTGGCAATGCCCGATGCAACCGAAGATCATAAGTCCACGATCCCGCAGTAAGGATTATTGTTATAATATCATTTTTACACTAAGGTATTTTTTTTTTAGTTATAACACTGGATAAGTATGATGCATCATAGGCAGGTCAGTCGGAATTCTTGGTGTGTACTCCTGCGGCAATTCATCTCGACCCAGACACATAAATAAGCATATGTCGCGAGCCGGCCGAGTAATAGTCTCCTTTCCGCTGCTCTCTCTTCTGCGACGTTTTTTTACCTTTTCGTCCGTCAGAATTTGAGGTGCTTTACATTTAGTCCGGATGTCATCCTTCAAGGCTTGATACCTGTCCCACTCGTCAATGACGGTCTTAAACTCGGCATCCGAGATTTCATTGTCTCGAATCGCACTGCTAATTATAGCATCGATACTATTCTTTTTTGCATGTGCCGCGCCTGCGATGCGGTCTTTTTTAACGATAGATTCAAACCACCGGCCTACCATACGCCCGGCCATACATAGAAGCCCGCCTACCGCCGCGCTTAAACCGACAGCTATCGGCGCGCCTACAAATGTGGATAGCACAGTAACGCTCCCAACGCCGCTAGCCACTGATCCCGCAGCAAGCGTCGTATTGATACCATCAACGGTATTAGCGGCTCGTCTGTATTTTTTAGCTAGGCTGCTAGGTTGTTCATTTAAGAGTAGAGTTTGAATCTCCAGGATCCTGTTCAGTCTGAATGCTGATGGTCCGGCAACAGGATCGGCTGGCAAACTAGGATATAGCGTTTTGTTCTCCATCAGATATCTAACTCGATAAGCAATGCGACGACACTAGCGTAGCTTAAAGGATCGCCTGTTCTGGTGATAAAGTTTATAACTGTTCATGCTGAAACTTTAATTGGAGCAGTGTCAAAAATGACAAGTGCAGACTTTATACCTGCGGGTTTCGTAATGCCAGCATTTTGTTCTACGCCATTAAATACGAGGTTCACTCTGACTTCATCCACAGCTGTTCCCGCAGACTTTACAGAAGAGAGTGACATCCGTAGAATCGTCCCAGATGCTAACATAGGGTAACTCGTATACTGATTGTTCGCGTTGTTTCCAAAAGACCATTCGTGCTCACCCGGGCGCAACATACCCCACTCCTCGGCACAAATGTAACGACAGGCTTTCTCGGCGCAATATAGGAAGGACCGTAAATACTCATGATAGATAAACTATGCTCCGCTACAGATCTAATTCAATAAGCAATGCCACGACACTAGCAGAGCTCGGTGCACTAGCAGACCTGGTGATGAAATTTATAACATTACCCGCCGGTACTTCAATCGGATTTTCAAAAGTTATAAATGCAGACCTCAAACACGTGGGTTTCGTAATGCCGGCATTTTGTAATTCGCCGCTAAGTACGAGGTTCACACTGACAATGTCCACAAGCTGTTCCCGAAGCCTTTACGGAAGAGAGTGACATCCGTAATATCCTGCCAGATGTTAACATAGGATATATATATACCGGTTGTTCGCGTTGTTACCGAAAGACCATTCGAATTCTCCGTTACGAAGCGGTTTCCTCGGCCCAAACTGTAATGATAGGCTTCCGGACCGTGCCACCGCAGGTACCAGGTCCGTATATAATCATTTTATCTCAAGTACTATCGAAATCGAAAACTCGCTATTGTTTAATGCTCGTCCGCTATCATCTCCGATAGTAATATTCAATTCGTCGACGCGACCGCGTTCCAAGCGTTTGAATTCGGGGTGAGGAAACTCTAAAGTAACGGTTTCCCCAAAGAAGGCATTTCCCGCCTCTATTACTTTGAGGAGCGTACTCGGCGCCCTGTCGCACGTGTTATATGATGTGTTCAACTGCCCCAGGTGTACATGAAGGGTTTTAGTAATGGCGAAGCTTACGGGTTTATCTCCGGTATACGAACCGGGACCGAGCCAACCTTTATTGGCGTCATACACTTTAAAGATACCGAGTATTTCGCACATACCGCGACTCAGTTATTTTTTCGAGCTTGATCGTCAGGGTTGCAAGTCTGTTGGCTTTACAAATTGCGATACTAGCAAATTCGGAACTTTCTGACTCGACAAACATTTGTAAACAACTAAAACTCCATAACCCCTGTGGTAATTTTACCACGACCGCAGTACCGTCCCTCTCGTACCCGAACTCCTCACCGTCATTCATATTATGCCAACCAACCGTAAGTGTTATTGATCTGAGGCCAACACGCAGATCCCCGCCGCGGTTATCAATATATTGTTGGAGGCTTGTGGCCTCACCCCTTTGAACATCGGTGATTGTTTGAAACATAGTTATAATAAAATATACTTTAAATAGAGCGTTCGGCTATAATCCTTCAGCTACTTATAAAACCGGTGGTATAAGCGGTATCTCCAAACTCCTAACTTAACAGTCCTGATAATCGTGGCCGGCCTATACAAAGTCTTCACAGCTGAAGTAACTAATGTATGTATTAAATATGTTCTCCCGTCACAGAGGATGCCGTCGTTCGGGCATGGAATGATGCCCCGATGCAATTCTGGCAGAACCAACTTAACTTCGCGGTTTGGTGCGCCACGGCCGGATGCGGCGTTTCTTTTAATGATCATCTGAATGGCAAACTTGTCCGTGATAATCCTCTGATGCAGTCGGTTTTTAATTTTCACGTGTATTATACTATGAGGAGAATTTTAACCGAACTCAGAGTCGCGTTACCGCAAGACAATAGTTTCGATCCCTTCTCGAATACGTACGACCGGCGGTCTTACGAGCGGATATGCGCAGAATTTAATGTCGATCCGTTAACGGATTGGCGGCAAACCTCCTTTCCTAATAGTAACGGACTCGGTGATGTCTACACCCTAAGTCATAGCACGAGGGCGCGGACGAGCATGGCAGACCACAAACAAATATTATCGGCCAATGTCGGTAATTTAGATCGGTCATCGGCGACCTTCGGTCCCAGGTGAGTTTCATACGCCTTTCCTAGCTAATGCATATTACGCTCCTCCGGTGAAAGCTCATATTGATCATATTCTGCAGGATCCGGGCGTTGACGGTGCCTGGAGCACATTTGTGTTAGATAATTCAAAGGGGTTCACTCAGGCCGGGGTTGCTCGCCTGAATGATTCAATCCGGACCTATGTGTGGGCTCTCCTAGGGGCTCAGTCGCAGACGAGGTCCCGCATCGTAGGAGTTGGTACGGCATTTGATGCCCAGAAGCAGTTTCTAGCGAATATGGAACCGCGATAAACGCCCCGGTAAACCTACCAGCCGCTATCGCGAGATATCAGGATGTATTGCAGTATGCGGAAAGCAAGGTAGATTATGTTTTTGGCCGCAGTCTTTACATGGCTCCTAGTGATGATGTTGCGGATCGACCGTCGTCAAGGTTATAACAATCTTCTAGTAATAGCCGCACCCGGTATGTTGTTAGGCCAAAATCAAACCGTAAACGCTACACGCCGGGACGACATGACCCCGACTGCAGCGTCGCAACATGAAGATGAAAAAACTGCACTCATTGTAAGTACTATTGCCGTGGGATTAGCCTTTATTTGGTTTAACGGCTATATATAATAGTCCGCCAAGCGCAACGGCCAGCGCCCATATATTTTCTGAGAGCCACCCCGCCGTCTTACTCAAAAAAGTGAGACGATGCTACCTATAATACCGGGTAGCTATCCCCGAGAGCTTCGCAAGAATCCGGACGAGGTCATTTAATATTTTCTTGATGCCTCCCATAGCGGCCGGGGCAGCTGCTCCAGCTGCACCGCCGCCCGTGAGTGCCAATACTAACGTACTCACAATAAACCCGATCGCTGTCACGATGCTCACAATAGCGACACCTTGTTCTCTGAACAGAGTGCGGAGACGCTCGCCTAGTGTGGTATCATCATTTAGGACAAGCGATATAGTTTCACGGATCCTGCTAATTTGGCTCCTCAGGGCCCCGCAGCTAGCCGAGGCAGCCTCCGTGCGAGCCGCCTTTTCATCCCGTAATCTTCCGGAGCCGCCTCCGCTAGTTTTCCGTTTTCTAGCGCTATATGTTTATCGAGCTCCGTTAGGCTGCCGAGATTGTTTGTTAGCTCGCCCCCGCATAGTTTGCATGGTTTTGTTAAGCCCCCGTAATTCGCGAAGGTTTAACGGCGGATCGTCCATTGTGCCGAGTATGTCGTCTATCTGACTTTCGGTGAATGTAGTTTCCATTATGCCGATTACGTTAGTAGCAGCCTGCGGAAGATCTGCGAGCTCAATAGTTTCCACGTTTACTCCGGACAGCTCATCATCAGTCTTTTTTAGACGGGACCATACCCGTTTCTGCCTGTTTGACATAGTAGTCGTTTACAGCTGACTCGAGGAGTTCGTGGCTAAGAGCACTGAAATCGGCCGCATCAAAATCATCCATGTCGACATATTAAATGTATATCGCTAGGTTTAATATAACAATGGCTTCGACTCAATACGGGCGAAAACTTAATCCATATCGCAGATTGCGGGAACCCCTCGGGGTAAAGGGAATCAGACAGAGCGTAACTATTACTAATAACCCGTCGACTATTGACCAGAACCAGCAGCTCTTGGTCCGATTTCCTAACCTAGGGGCCAACGATGTAATTGTTCCTGGGACTGTCCGCCTCAAGTTCACAATAGACATAACGTCTACAGATGTAGACCGAACCGTCGTCCAGAACCTGGGCCGCACCGTAGTCAGGAAAACCGTTATTAAAATCAGCGGAAACGAAATTATGTCTGTCGATGACTCCGACGTCTACTACTGCTACCAAGACTTATGGAAGACCGCGTGAGAAAGAGCTAATGCGCAATATGAAGGTATCGACACCTGACGTAATAGGAATGTAACTAGACTTAGAATCAATGCTGGTAATAAGGTAGATACCATTGGGGAAGACAACGCGATCGCGGCAGCCTACGGTAATCGCTTCTATATTCCGCTCGACTTTGAGCTACTGGAGACCCACATGCCGTTCCATCAGAGCGCTTTGGCGGACCGTCTAGAATACGAACTATCGTTCAACACGTATAACCGCGTTCTCATAACCACTGACCCGGCATCTACGTATACGATCGGCAACATTTCGCAAGATACCTGACCTCGCTGGATCGATCCGTTCCAGTACGCCGGTCGTCTCAGCATACTTGTATGACCGGATACTCCGACACCGCAAAATAGCGTTTGATAAAAGCGACACGCTGTGGAACGTTAATATCAACGTTCCTGCCCGCAGCATGTAAGGCATACTGATGTTGTTCAAGGAACCCGGTAATCCCGGGAGAAGAAACACCGAACAATTTTATAACCCGAAAATCATCAAGGTCGAGGTGACGATCGAGGGGGTCCCGAACCAACTTTACAGCCAGGACGAGATCAAAACAGTGGGACGAGATCAAAAAAGCAGTTTGCGGGTGGTTCTAAGCGTGCCCCTGAGGTAGGTGTGGTTGCCAAAGACCTGGAGCTCGCAGATGTCTCTCTGGCACAGTATTTGACTTCTAAGTATGCACTTAATTTAATTTATACAAATTTATTTTAGCTCGATTGCGAAGTATGCACTATGGCTGGACATGCGGACGAGCGATGATGACCAGCTTCACGGTAGCGGCCGCAGGGTGGAGAACGCCAGTGAGGGTGTAATGATCCAGATCAATAAAGAGGCAGAAACAGCGGGCCTATTAGATATGTATTTATACATTATTACAGACGCGCAGCTCAACATCGAAGATGGTCGATTCATCAGCGCGCTTTACTAACCTGCTCCCGCACGACCCGCACTCGGCCCTTATATGCGGGCAAACCGGGTTTGGTAAGACCATCTTCATCCTAGATCTATTAGAAGGTCACTACCGCGGCGTCTTTTGACACATAGTGATCTTATGTACCACGATTAAGCATAATAAAACTTATCAAGACCGCAAATGGATCTGGGAAGACCGCAAGGTCTACATACTGGACCCCGGTGAAAAGTTACACGAGTATTTACGAGCATTCTACGAGATATTTCAGGGTGAGCCCACCCTTTACGTGATTGATGATTGTTCGGCTAAAGCGGCTATGACTAAGAAAAAAGACATGCTCTCGGAATTGGCCTTCAGCGGGCGTCATGCGCAACAAAGTGTCTGGGTGTGTTCACAGCGGTTTAACTCAGTTCTGAAGGATCTCCGCGAACAGACATGTTGGAATGACATTTTCCACTGCAAAGACCGTGACTCGTTCGAAGAGTGCCTCCGGGAGAATTATGTCATCCCTACACGCGAAGAGCGGCTCGCGGTCCGGCGGATGCTTGCAGAAACAAAGCACAGCAAGCTTTTGTTAAAGACTGACCAACCAACTGATTATAAAGTGATTAACTAAGCAAAGTGCTTAACACCGCTAAGTAAAGTGCTTAACACTGCTAAGTACAATGTGGGTAGAATTATTACTGTTCGGTCAGATAGTTATATTAATGTGGTGTATATGGCAATATATTAAAGTAATGAGGAAAGTACAGATAGTCTTGTCTAAAGTTAATAATATCATCATGGATTGCGATGAACTTCTTGAACAGTTGTTGGAAGATCCAGTTTCTGAAGAGCTTCGGCAACCCGACTCGGACAAGCGGCGTCAAAGGCTTGTAGCACTAGCAGCAGGGGGACAGTCCAAACAATATTTAGGACGACACTTTACAACCGACCATGTCGACAATATGACAGACGCGGAAATTGAAAAACTATATACCCGGTACGAAGAGATGCTCGGGGCCGCAATGACAAAAACCTTAGGGGCTGCAGTCATTCAGTTCTACGCAGCCACGGCAAGTATGTTTTAACCGATACAAAGCCAACCGAAATTGGTTGCCGACCTCGAAGCCGATCCGTTTGTTTCGCACGCGCTAAGCTCTGCTACGTGCGAGCTATATCACAAGTACGGCATGTATTTAGCACCGTTAACCACCGCGTTGACCAGAGTTAAACAGTGTCAAGTTGGACACATATGCCCGAGTAATGATAAAAATGATAGAACCGCAGGTGACAGAACCGGAGAGAGTGACAGGGAAGAATCCTAAAAAACAAGCAGCAGGAGGGCGGGGGCCGAAGCTAGAAAACTTACATACACAAAATTACTCGCCGAACTCAATGAAGCAAAAAGCGCATTACAAATTCCGAAGGAGGAGGAGGAAGTACCGCAGCCCCGGAACGATGATACCACTGCCCGGCGGAGCGACTGGATCCCGTGGATCATCGGCGGACTCGGTATTGCATGCGCCTTATGGATTGTGTCACCACTACAGCCTAAACCGAGACACACCGCTCTGCCACAAGCGGTCCATTTAAACGATCCGTTCGTAATGGAATAACCAAACATGTCTACCGACGGAAAGATGTTAGCTAATGCGGCATATCATTAGGCCATAGTATCCGGTCTGGCGATAGGCTACGCGTGCCTAGGAAAGATAGCGTTCAAAGGAGCAACAACTAAGCTGGACTATAACGTTTATGACGCCGGTATGGTCGTTCTTGATGTAGCTCTAGCCATGGCGACTAAAGATATGTTAATTAAACAAGGGATTATTCCTATAGATTTTATAAAGTAATGGCTACAATCGCGATGCTAGTCGGGGGGGCCTTAGTAAATGCGCTTGCTTTTAGCGGTAGTAATTTTTTATTTTCGAAGCTACGCTCGGGCGCGGCAGCGCCATGATAAAGCGATAGAACAGCTATAAGCCGCTCAGATAAAATGGTCGAAAAAACGGACTGACCGTCTCGACTGGATCAACGAAGAATTCTGCCGTCACGCTATGCAAACTTTCCAGGACGTTAACGTCGCCATCCGCGAATAAAAATATAACTCTGGCGCCGGAGCCTAAACTATCGGACCTCTATTCACCGTCCGATGCCCAAAAGGACCGCGAGATCGCATTCATCATCATGGGGATGGCTGCGACGGGTCTAGTCGGCTACTATGTCACCAAGTAGTTTTTTTTGTTAGCTACTTATAATGTTATCGAAATACATCATGGATGAGAAACTCAGCTCGTTATACTACAGCACCAAGGGCTACTGGAAAGGTATTACGGCTATTAAGAACCTGGCCGCGAAGGCAAAAGTTTCTGAAAACATTGCCAAGGACTGGTTGAAAAGGCAGGCCATCTGGCAGATCTATCTGCCATCGCCGCGACGCATTCCGCGGCCGACATTCGACGTACCGGTACCGAACAAAGTTCATCAGGCCGACTTATTACGTTTACCTCATGACAAGGTGGGCCGCAAGACGTATAAGTACACCCTTACCGTCGTTGACGTGGCGTCACGCTATAAAGAGGCAGAGCCGCTGGCTACAAAAGAGTCTAAAGAGGTTTCTAACGCTCTGACTCGTATATACGAGCGAAGTCCGTTGAAGTGGCCCAAACTGCTCCAAGTTGACCCGGGCGAGAGTTTATGGGCGTGGTCAATCAGCTCCTAGCAAAACATAGCGTCTCGGTTAGACGCCGTCGCGTGAATATACACCGGGACCAGGGTATCGCGGAATGCTTCAACCAGACTTTAGCAGAGCGGCTCTTCGGGTACCAGTATGCAGTCGAGATGAAGCTACCTGCCGGCCAAAGGTCGACTGAGTAGGTAGCTCGGCTAGCCACGGTCATCGCGGCTTTGAACGGTGAGGTAACTCGCTTGACCGGTAAAAAACCCTCTGATGCCATCGGGACCAAATCCGTGACGCAAAAGCCCTCCTCCGTTATTCCCTGTAGACCCGTCGGTTTATCGGAGCAAAAACTCCCTTCTGACGCGAGCGTCCGCTATCTTTACCAACCTGGCGAGCTGGAGGGCGGCCGTCGCCATGCTACGGACCATGTCTGGTCTTTGACGATCCACCGGCTCGGGCGTTCGGTTACCAAGCCGGAAGAGCCCATACTCTACTATTTGCTCGAAGGCCCACTCCGGAGGTCTGTCCGCGAGGAACTCCTGGTTGTAACCCCTGAAACTCAATTACCACCGTCAGGTGTTCTCAAGCGTTAAGGATGTCTTTGTGTCCGTACGCGAATGTGTCTACCCCGTTTTCGGCGATCCATCGCTTTGTGTCTAACGGGGATAGCGAGACCTTGTTTAAGTGTTGTCCGTATATACGGTGACGCACTGACCGCAGGACATCCATACCATGGCGAAATGTCTGTTTTGCACAGAGCGCCTTTTCATACTGCTCATGGCGGATATTATTCTTCACGACCGACTTCTTCATGCCCTTGGCCTTCTTTATATTATTACCGGAGGCCTCGAGAATGCTGTACAACTTGGGACGTAGTCCAACGTACTCGGCTATCGGACGGCCGGCGCATTCGTCTTTCATTTTACCCAGTACCTTCTTATTTATTGTACAGTGTAGCGGGTTGTCAGTCGGGTAATCAGACGTATCGTAGATGTTAGCGTGCTTAGCCATATCGGCATACACGTCCTCGGTCTGGATCTCGAGAAGTAGAGTCGGTATCCGTGTAAAGGAGCTCGCAACGGTCTCCGTATTGCTTCTTCATTTCGTTGTAGTAAAAGTCATACATCAAATATTTGGATAAGTCGAGAACGCTCAAACCTATATATACCGGGCGGTTAAGGACTAGGCGGCTTTTATGCATTTGGATGGCGGCTAGGTAGTCGTCGAAGATGTTGCTCTGGCAAACGAAGGGCTGGCGATAAGGCGTCTGAGTTTGTCTTTCTCATTTTCACGTACTAGTTTTACATTCACCCGTTTGCGTAGGTTTTCCATCGTTTTCCCAAAGATGCTATTATTCATAAGTTTGTAAAGATCTTTTTCGAAGTTGCACGTCACTTTTTTTCGTAACTCCGTGTTCATCCTGATATAGGGTTCCATCCAAGGACTTTGATCGAACCGTAGCGCTCTGTGTATTTTTTTAAACTTCATGCCTAACGAATTGCGGTAGTGTAGTACGTAACGTTCTTTTTTACGCAGGTTCGGAACGAGTTTTTCGACCTTTATAGACGCCATTCCAGCGCTTATGAGATTATGTTGGTATTCTGACATCCATTCCTTTTGGACTACCACGCGCTCCGGTGCTAACGGGTAGGCGTTGTGTGTCTTATGTAACTCTTCCGGGTACTCCAGGTCCACTTCTAGAATGAATCCCTCGGGGCTGGGTGGTCTTCGATGCTAAGTTTGTCATATTCTTCCACCCATTTAAAGTTGTTCACAGGAAGAGGCTGGCTCATTGCCCAACCATATAGGTTATTGGCATCGAGGTATAAGATATGATTATTAGGTTTTCCGGGGTCATATCCTTCTACCTTTGTATTATTAGCTTTTGCGTATCTCTTTGAAACCATAGATATCCCTTCTCAACGAATAGGTGTTGGTCGTAGTCCGTTAGTAGTTCGAGCTCTACTCCGGTAATTTTGAGTAGGGCATCCCAGGAGAGGCTGGGGCTAGTGTAGTAGTGAGCTGGGTCTAAACCATGCTGTTTCAGGCAGGTCTTCCGAAAGGTCTCGAAGACATCCGCCAGCAGTAGTACGTCGGTGCGGTTGTAGATGTCGTGATAATCGCCTAATGTCTCGCATTTAAATACCTTCCAGACCCGGTGTGCGTGTTTGTAGTCGTCATTGCTGATATGCTCGTCACATAGTTTGCTGTAAAAATTTCCTCCGGCGGAAGCTGTGGCTCTTTGAAACTCTCCCACGCGTCCATGTACTCGTATGGATATATTCCCTTGCGCATAAGTAATTTGCGTCTCTCTTCGGCCGGCTCGTATCGTCGGATATGATTCGGAATGCGTCTGGCGGGTTGGATCCGACGAGCTTGTCTAGCGACGCCATCATGAATTGGGCGCTGTCGATAAAACGGAGTTGTCCTAGAGAGAATGATATATATTTATCTGTATTGTTCGGAATACAGGATATGTTGCCGTTCACCTTTGAGATGACCTGCATCAACAGATGAGAATCATAACCCCGTAGATTGTGAAATACCACCGGAATCTGTATTTGTTTCGGATTTAATCGCAACTTTAGATTACAAGCATTATGAGCGGCACCTCGATATTTTCCGGTAATATGACAATGATCACGGACCGAGTCGTTGTATAGCGGTTTATCGCATATATGACAAGTTGTTGCTGCTCCGTGATTATACTGATCGTCTTGCAGCAGCCGCATTGATTTTGGTCTAGCTAGTGCTGTTTTGATTTTATTCTCTTCTGTCTGGAGCGATTCTAAGAAATGTTTTACCGCGTTCGGGCCCCGATATTCTACCGGTGTCTCTGTTTGTCCATCATATCGCACAACAATATAACAATAACTACAGGCTTCGTGTTCTTGCGTTTTCTGCGTGTTGCTCTTTCCAGGATCTAACGCCGGACCCTTAATTTTTTTTGTCAGAGCTTCAAAGTCTGCGTATATGATATATGGAGATGGAAGCTGTTTACGATGATTCTGAAAGGTAAGTTTGTTTTTACCCTCTTCCGGCATCTCTACTCGACTGTGGTTTGTCCGATTCCGTTGCAATCCGGTTTGTGACTCTCGGGAATAGCCGTGAAGACAACGATCGCAGAAGTGTTTGCGCTCCCGGTGTTTGCTATGGTTGTAGAGTAAACGAATGAGATCCTTGATCCATGTGTAGTGAAATTTACCGGTTTTTTCAATCAGTAACATGTTGATTCGTGGTATGTTCTCGGGTTGTTTACTGAGGTGATGTATGATTACCCCATTTGTCCCACCCGAAGACATTGATGGCAAGCTCATTTTGTTTTTCGACTTTCGGGATTTGGGATATAGGTGTCGGGGTGTCGATTCCTTCAAAGTCGAGTCCATCCCGGGTGGGATACTTGCTAGGCCTCTGTGGGTCTTTAGCTGCTGGAAACAGGGCCGACCGGAGTGACCATCTTAAGCAGTTGTTATCTTTGTTTTTCACGTTTACGACTGCCTTCGTGTTTTTTTACTTCTTTCGGTGATGGAATATACGAACCGCCTCTAAACGGTATATATCTAGCGATGTCTAGCCATAAAGTTTCTATTTTTATCGACCTTCCATCCAGATCCTCCGTTTACCCATTTTTCGAGCAGTTCGTTATTTTTTAATACATCTTTGGTTTCGCTTCTCCTGAGAAGAACCTCTTGCCTGTGCCTAAACACCGGACTCGTGTATTCATTCGTTCTGTCGGGAAGCTCTTTAACGAGCTGAACTCTGATTCCGAGCTGAAATTTAATACTACCGAGATTCTTGATTTCGCTATTGAGCTTCGATACTATTTTATATTATGTATCGACCAGAAATTTTATAACGTCTACGACCGGCGGACGATTATTATCGACATACATTACCCAGCCTCGTAGATAATTTCCGATAGCAAACCGCGTTCGTTGAAAGGCTAGATGAGCCGTTTTAGATGGAGTAATGGGGTCAAACTCCTCTAGAATGGCCTTCCTCTTTCTCTCTTTTTTCAATCTAGGTTGTGCTATAGGCCGATATTTTCCCCGGGTGATATAGGTTTGGGTAATTTTTTCTTTATCGATTCGGGGATTGGCTCATCTAAAATGTTAGTCTCAGGCATTTCTGCCAACAGTTGTTCGATGTATTCATCCATATCAGATGAGTATACACCTTACACATCTTTGTCTAAATGGGTGGTCGGACTACGAGAAGTTGAGCCAATACCAGGCTAAACTGTTTTTTAGCAGTTTTCTCTAAACCTATATGTTTGTGCCGGACTTTATCTCTACCGCAGTCTCGACAGAGGTGTATATCACTCTGAACCCCCTTACCACAAGACCTGCAGCACACGGGAATCCGGCTACCCTTTTTGATCTTTGCGCGGTGAATCTTACAACAATACCAGCAGCAACTCTTTCCGCACGATTCTTTTTCACCGAATTTGATCCAAGCACAGGTATTGTAACCCTTCATATTGTAATATGTTTACCTCAGATATACATATTGGGTAGGTATCTCTAAAAGGAACGTATATTTCTGTATCTACTTTCATTGAAAGTGCCAGAACCCCCAAGGGGTACTTGGGAATGGGAGGCTCTGCGAGTCCCATGGTTAGCCCATTCCGGAAGTGCGCTAGAACCCCATGGGAATGGGAGACCCTGCGAGTCCTATGGTTGGCTTACTCTAGGGTTACCTGGGAATGGGAGGCCCTGCGAGTCCTATGGCTAGCCCCACCAGAAGTGTGCTAGGGGTACCTGGGAATGGGAGGCCCTGCTAGTCCTATGGTTAGCCCCCCCGGAAGTGCGTCAGAACCCCCACTGTGTATACTACTAGAGGCATAGAAAGGCATATATATGGAGAGCGGACAGAGGCATAGAAGGGCATATATATGGAGAGCAGACAGAGGCGTAGAAAGGCGTATATCAGGAGAGAAGACAGAGGTGTAGAAAGGCATATATATGGAGAGCGGACAGAGGTGTAGAAAGGCATATATATGGAGAGCGGACAGAGGTGTAGAAAGGCATATATATGGAGAGCAGACAGAGGCATAGAAAGGCATATATATGGAGAGCGGACAGAGGCATAGAATGGCATATATATATGGAGAGCGGACAGAGGCGTAGAAAGGCACATATATGGAGAGCATACAGGTGTAGAAAGACATATATATGGAGAACAGAGAGAGGCATAGAAAGGCATATATATGGAGAGCATACAGGCGTAGAAAGGCATATATATGGAGAGCGGACAGAGGCATAGAAAGGCATATATATGGAGAGCGTACAGGTGTAGAAAGACATATATATGGAGAGCGGACAGAGGTGTAGAAAAGCATATATATGGAGAGCAGACAGAGGCATAGAAAGGCCTATATATGGAGAGCGGACAGAGGCGTAGAAAGGCGTATATATGGAGAGCGGACAGAGGTGTAGAAAGGCCTACATATGGAGAGCGGACAGAGGCGTAGAAAGGCCTATATATGGAGAGCAGACAGAGGCATAGAAAGGCATATATATGGAGAGCAGACAGAGGCATAGAAAGGCATATATATGGAGAGCATACAGGTGTAGAAAGACATATATATGGAGAACAGACAGAGGCATAGAAAGGCATATATATGGAGAGCATACAGGCGTAGAAAGGCATATATATGGAGAGCGGACAGAGGCATAGAAAGGCATATATATGGAGAGAGTACAGGTGTAGAAAGACATATATATGGAGAGCAGACAGGTGTAGAAAGACATATATATGGAGAGCAGACAGAGGCATAGAAAGGCATATATATGGAGAGCGGACAGAGGTGTAGAAAGGCATATATATGGAGAGCAGACAGAGGCATAGAAAGGCCTATATATGGAGAGCGGACAGAGGTGTAGAAAGGCGTATATATGGAGAGCGGACAGAGGCGTAGAACATATATATGGAGAGCGGACAGAGGCGTAGAACATATATATGGAGAGCGGACAGAGGCGTAGAATGGCATATATATATGGAGAGCGGACAGAGGCGTAGAAAGGCATATATATGGAGAGCAGACAGAGGCGTAGAAAGGCATATATATGGAGAGCGGACAGAGGCGTAGAAAGGCATATATATGGAGAGCGGACAGAGGCGTAGAAAGGCATATATATGGAGAGCGGACAGAGGCGTAGAAAGGCATATATATGGAGAGCACAGAGGTGTAGAAAGGCATATATATGGAGAGCGGACAGAGGCGTAGAAAGGCATATATATGGAGAGCGGACAGAGGAGTAGAAAGGCTATATATGGAGAGCGGACAGAGGCGTAGAAAGGCATATATATGGAGAGCGGACAGAGGCGTAGAAAGGCCTATATATGGAGAGCGGACAGAGGCGTAGAAAGGCCTATATATGGAGGGCGGACAGAGGCGTAGAAAGGCATATATATGGAGAGCGGACAGAGGCGTAGAAAGGCATATATATGGAGAGCGGACAGAGGTGTAGAAAGACATATATATGGAGAGCGGACAGAGGCGTAGAAAGGCATATATATGGAGAGCGGACAGAGGCGTAGAAAGGCATATATATGGAGAGCGGACAAGGCGTAGAAAGGCATATATATGGAGAGCGGACAGAGGCATAGAAAGGCATATATATGGAGAGCGGACAGAGGCATAGAAAGGCATATATATGGAGAGCGGACAGAGGCATAGAAAGGCATATATATGGAGAGCGGACAGAGGCGTAGAAAGGCATATATATGGAGAGCAGACAGAGGCGTAGAAAGGCCTATATATGGAGAGCGGACAGAGGTGTAGAAAAGCATATATATGGAGAGCAGACAGAGGCATAGAAAGGCCTATATATGGAGAGCGGACAGAGGCGTATATATGGAGAGCGGACAGAGGTGTAGAAAGGCCTACATATGGAGAGCGGACAGAGGCGTAGAAAGGCCTATATATGGAGAGCAGACAGAGGCATAGAAAGGCATATATATGGAGAGCAGACAGAGGCATAGAAAGGCATATATATGGAGAGCATACAGGTGTAGAAAGACATATATATGGAGAACAGACAGAGGCATAGAAAGGCATATATATGGAGAGCATACAGGCGTAGAAAGGCATATATATGGAGAGCGGACAGAGGCATAGAAAGGCATATATATGGAGAGCGTACAGGTGTAGAAAGACATATATATGGAGAGCAGACAGAGGCATAGAAAGGCATATATATGGAGAGCGTACAGGTGTAGAAAGACATATATATGGAGAGCAGACAGAGGCATAGAAAGGCATATATATGGAGAGCGGACAGAGGTGTAGAAAGGCATATATATGGAGAGCAGACAGAGGCATAGAAAGCATATATATGGAGAGCGGACAGAGGCATAGAATGGCATATATATATGGAGAGCGGACAGAGGCGTAGAAAGGCACATATATGGAGAGCATACAGGTGTAGAAAGACATATATATGGAGAACAGAGAGAGGCATAGAAAGGCATATATATGGAGAGCATACAGGCGTAGAAAGGCATATATATGGAGAGCGGACAGAGGCATAGAAAGGCATATATATGGAGAGCGTACAGGTGTAGAAAGACATATATATGGAGAGCGGACAGAGGTGTAGAAAAGCATATATATGGAGAGCAGACAGAGGCATAGAAAGGCCTATATATGGAGAGCGGACAGAGGCGTAGAAAGGCGTATATATGGAGAGCGGACAGAGGTGTAGAAAGGCCTACATATGGAGAGCGGACAGAGGCGTAGAAAGGCCTATATATGGAGAGCAGACAGAGGCATAGAAAGGCATATATATGGAGAGCAGACAGAGGCATAGAAAGGCATATATATGGAGAGCATACAGGTGTAGAAAGACATATATATGGAGAACAGACAGAGGCATAGAAAGGCATATATATGGAGAGCATACAGGCGTAGAAAGGCATATATATGGAGAGCGGACAGAGGCATAGAAAGGCATATATATGGAGAGAGTACAGGTGTAGAAAGACATATATATGGAGAGCAGACAGGTGTAGAAAGACATATATATGGAGAGCAGACAGAGGCATAGAAAGGCATATATATGGAGAGCAGACAGAGGCATAGAAAGGCCTATATATGGAGAGCGGACAGAGGTGTAGAAAGGCGTATATATGGAGAGCGGACAGAGGCGTAGAACATATATATGGAGAGCGGACAGAGGCGTAGAACATATATATGGAGAGCGGACAGAGGCGTAGAAAGACATATATATGGAGAGCGGACAGAGGCGTAGAAAGACATATATATGGAGCATAGAGGTAAGCAGAAATAACAACATTAAATACATACCGCTTTCGTCGATGAGTATATCTAGTTTTTCTCTGCAATATAAATAGCAATGTGAATATATAACATCCTGTAATAACCTAAAAAAGGGAAGAAAATTATTAAATTCGACTAATACACATTGCCCAAATCTTTACATTATTACTCTATAATTTCAAGGGATTAATAGTTAAAGCTATGCCATTTAAATTTCGATATCAAAGAGTGTAAATATTTCGAAACTGTTTCTAAGCCCATCATTTTGTAAGGGCATGCCTGATATTTGGTCAAATCATGATATAAACTAAATTTGTCATATAAATGTGACTGATGATGTGAACAATAGAATGTTATCATCATATAAGGTTGTTGTTTATTTTTTGTGGAGATTATTTCAATGACTTGGATGATTATTCGGGATATATGTATCAGTAATTGGTGAGGTGTTATATGTTATATGTTATATGTTATATGTTATATGAACTATTTGTGAATCATTGTGGAATTCTGAATCCAGAAAGGTGATATAGGCTGATTTATAACCTGATGTTTATCATCTGTGTTGTTTATAGTATCAGTATTAACATTTAGTATTATTCGATTTCGTGATCAGTAATCGCCATTGTATAACACCACCTAAGGTGAGCAGACAATTCATCATGCTTAACTAAACCGCCCTGTACGGTAGTAAAAGACGAATATGACACATAATAAAGTCGGATCAGAACATAGATGACGGATGCATCTATTGAAGCCCAGGATTTTGTTGATTCTTTTATGGGGTCCCAAAGTCTCATTAGAGTTGACACATTAGGAAGAAACATTGTTCAGACCCGTCTAACATTGACATTGACAGTGTTTCTGCAGTTAAGAAGCCACGAGTGAATGCCAAAGCCATGCAGTATTGTCTTTACAGTGGCATATATGCATGTAGACTCGATTCCCTCGGTTAACCCTTTACTCCATATCCATATAGGCTTATCTGCTATCCCATGTCCATACAATACACAGTATAATTGATAATCAATGATCAATGATCAATAGAGGACATAGATAAGAGATGCATTTACTACACTGTCTCCATACAGGTTATTGGGAAAATAATGAAGACCTGATACCTGTCTTATTCTAGGCAAAATTAATGTATGAAGTATTAGTTTTACCATTTTGTGATGAATGTAAAGTTTTTATAGAATTAAATTATCTTTTCAGTGATGTAAGTTTCATACTGGTGGGACAAATATTTATGTTGCAAATGTTAAATTTGAAATTTAAACTTAATGTTTTTAATTTCATAGGCTATATATACTCCAGTTCTGTAAATAATAGCATACAAAAACTTAACAACATTATTTACATAATATTTACATTAAAAATACATCTAATAATTCACACAGAGATATATTCAGATTGAATAGTTCCTGTAAGTTACATCCATCTGAGTAAGTAAATTATTCCATCTCACTGTTTCACTATTAATTTATCTATTTATTGATACTTATTTATATTACAATTTATCTAGATTTATTTGAGTTATTTATTTATCAATTTCAGTTATTTATTTATCAATTTCAGTACTAAAATCAAATGCTTTTACTTGAATAAAAATTACCGTTTTCAAGTGTTTTGTCTTTTTGAAAGCTAGTTATAAAAGTAAATTTCGATTCATTATAAAAAGAAAAATACACGTGTTGCCGTTATTATTTCAATATTTGTATGTTTAGTTGAAATTCGGTCAAAGAAATAAAAGTTTCTCAAGCTCAGTAAAAAAAACACACTCAAATTATCTTTGGTAACTGTGAAAAGTTGGATGTCCATCCGTCCCCACGACGGGTTCTTTGTCAGAGCTATCACCAGACCCGTCAGCATCGATGTCTATATCAGAGCCAGAAAACCCAGAAAATTCGGACTCGTTGGAATCACTGTCAAAAATGCTAAGCCATAATAAAATAATCTTGCTTTGAATTAGCAATATGATGATGTAAATATTATAAGATCGATGTTAACTGGTCGGTGTTCTCAAACAAACTAATTCAGACGTATCCTAAATGTCTTTAGAAATTTTAATTGGCAGTAACTATCAAAAACATTAGTAGCCATATGCCTAACGAACAATAGTAATTAGGAATTAAATTGACAATAAATGTCGATCTTTGTGTTCGGGTGTTCTAACACGAAGTGATGTAGGAGCATAATTTTTCAGTTGAAATATTATAATTACTCGCTAATCCGAAGAGTATTGACTGTTTGACATACCCACCCAAGTTCAAAGGTTACGCTGTTCTCCGCGGTCTCTGTGAAATACAAACTTCAAAGGTTATAATATACTAGAAGCCTGTATGCTTGCAATATACAAGCTACTTTATCTTGACATGATGTTTTGACAGGTACAGTCGCTGGTGTGTGATCAATTTTGACACATTTATGCATGGCAGTAATGCATGATATATGGAAATCCATCCTTTTCATTGGTTGTTATTCTCGGGGAATCCTCGTGCCTCGTTCCGAAATCCAGCACATTTTTAGAACAAATGTTTGGAAATTTCTGTGAACTCTAAATCAAGCGTCTGACGATTGGGGATTCCTACCTTCGATTTCAAGCTATTTTCGCATGCCGTTTTCGTAAGTATTTTAAATAGCAACACCATTATTTTTCATGGCCTATTGTTTCATAAATGTTCAATGCTTATTTTAATTCATTTGCGGGGTTTCTGACATTAATAAATGTATTGGAAATTTACATTTAAAAATGGACGCGTGAAAAGTTGTATGCATGAAGATCTCCACAAAGCAGGATAAAGCGTATGTATGGAGGAATCGATAGACACGGGAAATGTCGTATCAATGGAGGAGTCGATAGACACAGAAAATGTCGTATATATGGAGTAACGGGTTAAGCAGCTTATTGGTAAACTCTCTGCAGACATGTATATGATGTTCTCTGCTCTTACTGAGAGAATGGACAAGTTAGAGTCAGGTATGGAGCAGCACATAAAGGTCGCTCAAATACTAGACAAGCGAGTGAATTCGGAGCTGTCACACATTCGTAAGGATATCGACAGCCATTTGGACACATTCAGAGTCGCTAAAGGCAGATATCGACACCGAGTTAGATGACTTGAACAGTAAATTTCAGAATGCAAGCCAGGCTGGTTATCATCACCCTGTGACATCGCTCTATATATTGTTATCCGTGACTTGCCTGAAACCACTGGACCGGGAAATATGTGAGATGGTACGGTGGTCGTCAGATCAGACAGGTGGGTTTTCTCTGTGTACTCCGGTTTCCTCCCACATGAATGACCCCATATACGTTTTCATCCGCGCCAACGAGAGTGAGTAATATAAGTTGTTAGAACTTGCTTCGCAATCGTTGTAAAATAATTAAAGTTTAAACCACTAATGAAAATGTAAAGAATAGGGTAAACTCACTTATTAAACACGGCTTACGAATGTTACATGTGGTAGTGCAGAGCGCAAGGCGTCAATCAACAATAGTAGAAACGGGGTTGTGATTGCTACCTATAAATGTCACGATGATAAACGGTCATGCTAATGAAGAAAGTGTTAAAACTGCACTCCAGATTATCTGGTGTTTACATTAACCATGAATTATCTCAGGCAGATAGAGTGATGAGCAGCAATTTTAGAACAATTCTGGGTGCTCTTAACTCTATGCTTCATATAAACGCCTTTCCTAGCCCATGTCCCCTCTCCATATATACACCTAATTACGAGTGTATCAATTACTTCATATATATACGCCATTCTACGTATGTACAGTAGCCCCATATATACACGTTTCTACGCCTGCTACTTTAAATGCCCCAAAAACAACCCACGATTGCAAACAGACTCCCGAGAAGTGGATTAAGATCAACATAATTATAACATGTACAGATTGATTACATGTCAAAAAACACTGTTTCTATTAACCCTTTCCCTCATAATAAAAAGTCATATCAGGTTCTCCAGCCCAATACAGTAACTATGTAACAGCTTATCAGCTACCAATAGATAAGAGACCAATAACTGTACACTGTCCCCATAAGGTATTTCAGGAAAAACTGATATCATGTTTAACCCTGTTTTCCCTGATAAAAACTTACTTTAATATATTTATGGTAAGATTAAAAAATTTAGAAAAATAAATGATGTTTTCAACGATATAATATTTAAAAGAAACTTTTTAGTATTTACTTAGATACTAGTGTAAATATTGGACATGCAGGTTTTGGAGAATAATTATTATATTCGACTATATTTGTTTATTTAATAGTGCATGGAAAAGGGCGTGGCAACCTAAGTTGATTAAATCAATTTCCGAAATCAATTGGACTTTCTGATTAAAGACTCTACCCACATGGGTTTATTACCCTCTGTTTAGCTGGCAACATTAGCCATTCCATGAGGCTACAACACACATCCTTTGATATCAACAAGTTCCTAAGACACCGCCCTGTGTATTTCGAACTGGATGCTTCCTGTCAAACTGTTGTCATGCCGACATTAGTCGGTAATTAGCATTAAAACCTTTGAACCCAAATTTGATTACCCTACGGCCATGTATACTGTATAGCAAAAAACATCATGCTTGCATAACATTATGACTTACATGCACTTTGATCTATAGCCGTGGTCATACAACAGAAACTTCAAACAAATTTGTTTCGCTAACACCTGCACCCCCCACCAGGGAACCCATTTAATGCATCATAATGTCACGTGATAAATGTTCTAATTTCAATCCAATTCTAATTTTAGACCATACGCATGAATTGGCCTTCACTGTGGAAATTTACCAAATACCTAGATATTTTTATGCAAGCTACAATGGGTTTGCCCTGAGTAATTGCTATTTTTAGATTTATTTTCATTTTAATTTCAGACATTTATAGATAAATACTTGTTGCTTACTGAAACATATTTTGACCGCTTTTCTGCCATATTTAAGTAGCGAAAATGATGGATTTAAAACGGACACGTAGAAACACGTATTTATCAGGTGACTGGTATGGTCGTATATATCAGGTGCCCGATAACACGTAGAAATACGTATATATCAGGTGCCCGATACCACGTAGAAATACGCATATATCAGGGTATGGGTTAAAGAAATTTCCAAAAATAATGAATGAAGATGCTTGGGTTTTTTTCTCTCCAAAAGTAAGTATATGCGCGCGCGATATTTCATTTTCAGTGGAATTTTTTTTACATACATATCCATTTGCTCTGCAACTGTTAAAACTCAAGGTTTAAATCTACCTACCAGTACATTGTACAAATGGTATTTATAAATCTCTGTCATAGGTCACGGCATGATCACAGCAGCTGCGTAAACACATGTAATATGGTCTGGTCTGTTTATTGCGGGGTATTGCACACAAGGCAATAAAACACAAATGTTATGTCAGTTTATGAGGGGATTATCATCTGTTGATCAAAATAAGTCAATCAGCGGTCCCTAGTATTAATATGGAGCAGTAAACAGGATGCCCGTCGGCAACATGGTCCCTTCAGAATAAATGATCGAAATTATGTCAGTTTGTGTGTCTTAGCGCTTAGTCTTAGATCGTTCTATATTATTTCAAATTGTTTGAATCTGTTTACTAGTTATTTTGAAATCAATGGTTACCAGTATTTCTTTTGACAGTGATCCGGTTGACGAGTCTTATTTTTATGGTTTTGGTGAGTCCGATGTCGATATGCAATACATACATGAGCAGTCATCTGATGACAGCTCCGACAAAGATGAACAGGCTGTTCCTCACATAATCAATGCTACCAAAACACAACTGATATACTATTATTACATGTATGTAGAACTAGTACAGTTTGTAACTGTAAATGTTCCTTTGGCGCCACCATTCACAAAAATATATATAGTCCATTATAATAATATTATAGTAGATCCACTTTCTTGTGAAAGCGTACAAGTTAACGATAAAATTGTGTTTTATAATATTACAAATGACCCGAGCTGTATCAAGTTTGTTTCAGTACCAGTATTACTATCAAAACTATGTTACTACTACCCATATGGTTTTGGCAATGCTGCTGTGGCCGATTTCAGGGTCACGCAGAGAGTATTGAAATATACTCATGTGGTATTTTATGAAATGTGTGAAAGCTATGTACCTTGTTAATGCTTTAAAAATATATCTGTCAATCAAAAGGATCCTGTTCATTTGGAAAACACTTGGATGCGACAATTTATGAAATGGATTTTTATGTTGTGTGAAGTTTTATATTTAAATAACCAAATGGAATTTGTGATTTACATAGATCAGACCGTGGTACCATAAGTGTATGCCTAATTGGCGGTGATTGTTTGTGACGATCGCTGGCATGTGAATGGCTCAATTGAATGGGATCTTCTCAACTAGTGGTGGAATGGCTTTGATAAATAGTCATAGAATATAATTGACATCGCTAACAGCAATGATTAGATTGGTGTGCAAAAATGGGGACGTTTTCACCCCCTAATGTGAAATTTAATAAAGAATAATCGTGATAAATGGGCATTTACCCAAAAAATAATAATAAATAATATTTATTATATGTAATTTTAGGAAAAGAATTAAAGGAATTATAAGTTGCTATTATAAAGGTAAAGGAATTATAAGTTGCTATTACAAAGGTAAATTATCAGCATTCACCACGATTTCCGGAGCACATATTTTATGGTAATAGTTTCAAATTAATTGCTGTGTTGTCAACGTGATGCAGCTAAGATGCCAGCCCGATGTTAGCGTTGACATTACTGCGATGGGAGGAGCCTATATGTCATATTTTCACTCCGCGACACTAAATGCAAAAATGAAAAGATAAGTAGTGTGTGTTATATATTCTTCATTATTGATCTTTTAATAATAATGCTGTATACACGGTCTTTATAAAAGGCGATTATAATGTGAGCTGTACTGACTATTTATGTTAGCAGAGAAGCAAGTATATTCATAAGAAAATCATAGCTTGGTTAGCATGTAAAAGGTTTTCCCACACATATGTTAAATTACATCAGAAATATTTAATCTTAAAATTTGATTCTTGAATGGTTGTTTGTTTGTTCACAAACAATCAGAATTGATATGTTGAGTAACAATTATACCAACCAGGGTTTCCGCCAGCAATTTGACGAAGGGGGTACAAATACATACCAGTGGTCGAGCCAAAGCCACGCAGCACAACAGGGGGTCCTGTTTCATTATGATGTATTGAATTATATAAATTAAAGTGGTCAAAAATGTATGTAGAGATATGTCCTAGAGTATTACCTAACAATCCACACATTACTACTATTAGAAAAGCCCTTCCTTCAATAAAACACCCTTTTCAACAATTTTGATCAGCAGAAAGGGGGGTACATACTAGGGCTGCGTATTGCCAGACCCCTTCCGATACGATACGTATTGCAATACGGGACTGCCGATACGATACGATACAGGCAATATCGGAGAACGGATCCAGCTTTAGGGTCATAGCAAATGACCTCTCTATGTGAGCACTTGACCTCCGTTTGAGTCCTGTGTCGTCTGGGCTACTGTAGGATAGAGTAACGTCAATGATGCTCATGATGTCAACATGTATTTGTTTATAGGACATTTGTTATTTAGCGCCGATTTTGACGTTTTGGATCCGTCTAATCAAGGTAGTAAAAATACTAAATATAACCAACACTAAATATAACCAACAAAGTCATTCAGAGTAGAACAGTATTAAGTTATTAATCAATAAAGTTTTTATAGATTTCTCTATATCCCCCCCCCCCAAAACAATACCTAGATCTTAATACTTTGAAGGTCACTATCAAGAAGATTTTTCTTCAAAAAGATCAAAGAATCAACACGCTCTGGGTCTAGCTCTGAAAATATATAGATCTAGTTCTTGTATGAGGCTATGACTATGAGCATAGGCCTACTGGTAATAAAAACAACTAAAGGGTACAGATTTTGTTTATTAGCCTACATATACCAAACCATACAATAAATAATGGATTAGCTCTAGATTTATAATTCCAAGCTCTTGCAAATCTGGGATCCCAACTATTATATGGTTCTCTATGAGTCCGCGCCTGTTGCTAAAAATAGCAATGTCATCCGGAAGTCAACAAGGTCAAATAATTCGAAAAATACAACTCGTAGATTTTAAGCCCGATTTAAAATGTGTAAAACTAAAGACCTGTTTCAATGTGGCGACGTTTTTATTGTTAAACACCACTTTAAAAATTCGAACTTGCGTGATAGCTTTAACGCTAGCTCTGCAGCAGCAGGTGCACGCTTTGAGGAATGCTAAAAATAACAGGAAAGTTTTGCTCATTTAGCGAACGTTTTCAAGTATTTTAATTAGAATCGGTAGAAAAGACACACAATGGAATTTTAATCTTCGATACGGCCGATATACGCGATACAGACCCTCCCGATACGGTACGCATATACGTTCGTCAGCGTATCGCGGTATACCGCCGCAGCCCTAGTACATACCCCCCTTCTTCAAGTCAAGGGGGGGGATTTGTACGCCCCCACACCCCCCCCCCCCCCCACTGGCGGAAACTCTGCCAACCATGTTTTCTGGAACATAATTATGTAGCTTGACATTTCATGAAATACATGTCCAAGCTTGATTCTCTATAAAACAGGGACTCTCCAATTGATAGTTGGGCAGGGCAAAAGGCAGTTTACGGAGTGGAGTCAGGGTTCCCGCTGCCAGTCGCCAATTGCGACAAATAACAAATATTGGCGCTAAATTTTGTTAATTGGCGAAAATATATTTTTATAGTCATCTTTTTTTTTGGCACATGTTTTGTCAAATATTGGTTGGCTTCATATATTTATTTGTGAACTATATGGCTCTTAGTTGGCTCCAAATATTTTAAATTGGCTCCAGTATTTTTCAATTGGCGACAGAAGTGGCGCAGACAAACATTCAGACAGAGGGAACCCTGGGAGTGCGCATGCAAATAGCTCCTCTGAGTATAATCAGACAAAACTAATTTTACAGTTTGATGATAAATGAATTTGATAAATGAATAAATATCAAATAACTATGTTAGTGGAGTTGAACATATAATAAAACAAAAGCTATGCAATTACGATACGAGAGCCCCACTAAAACAATAGTTCCGCAAAAATGAGCAACATAATACCAACAACAACATGGCTCTATATCGCTCATCTGACTCAATGTTTGTCCCTGGCTTTGAAAGAGCATTGCACATCAAGCATTCTTAACTAGTTTCGGCAAAATTCACCTGGTGGTTTGAATAATTTGTGCTATTTTTAGACAAAATTGGAAAGGCTTCATCAAAGGACAATACAGGTAGGATTTATTGATCATTGGCTGATCAGCTCCCTCATAAAATAATGACTTTTTTACCTTTCGCTGGCCATCTTGGATAACTTGATCATCTGATTTCGATGATAACTGCACTAGAGGGACCACCTCATTAATACCTTTGACATTCACTCTGAATGAACATTGACCCTTCTTTGACCACTGGCCTACACCCATTTTGGATCCAGGAGTCACAATTTTAACAACACATTGTACATTGATCATTCCTACCAAGATTCGTCAAATCCGACATGTCAGTTCATGAGAAGATTATTTAAGAATTTATGTTATTTTTAGAGTCTAGAAATCTTGGACCATCTTGGATTACATAATGAAGTCATTTTAAAAAACTTATATTTAAACCAAACAAAAAGCAACCGTTTGCTTACCCAATAGGAATTTTGTCCAAAATATAGGATATTATAGGATGACTGGAAGGGCTGCAATGGTTACTGAGAATACATTTGAAAATGTTCACGCACGACGACGGACGGACAGATCAATTACGGTTAGCAATAGCTCACATGAGCTTTGCTTGGGTGAGCTAAACATATATCACAATATATTATATGATATATGCCACGGATGTTGAAAAATCAAAGACTCCATTTGGTACTTACTCTTCTGCGACATTTTTTGAAGCCATTGAAAGTCGTTTTCCTTGGGAAATATTGCCCTACAACAAAAACAATAAGATATATAGAACAAGTTGGAGGAGTCGATAGACACGGTATTTGTCGTCTATGTGGAGGAGTCGATAGACACGGTATTTGTCGTCTGTATGGGAGTCGATAGATGCGGTATTTGTCGTCTGTATGGGAGTCGATAGATGCGGTATTTGTCGTCTGTATGGAGGAGTCGATAGATGCGGTATTTGTCGTCTGTATGGAGGAGTCGATAGACACGGTATTTGTCGTCTGTATGGGAGTCGATAGACACGGTATTTGTCGTCTGTATGGGAGTCGATAGACACGGTATTTGTCGTCTGTATGGAGGCGTCGATAGATGCGGTATTTGTTGTCTATGTGGAGGAGTCGATAGACAAGGTATTTGTTGTCTATGTGGAGGAGTCGATAGACACAGTATTTGTTGTCTATGTGGAGGAGTCGATAGACATGGTATTTGTTGTCTATGTGGAGGAGTCGATAGATGCGGTATTTGTTGTCTGCATGGAGGAGTCGATAGACACGGTATTTGTCGTCTGCATGGAGGAGTCGATAGACGTGGTATTTGTTGTCTATGTGGAGGCGTCGATAGACGTGGTATTTGTTGTCTGTATGGAGGAGTCGATAGATACGGTATTTGTTGTCTATGTGGAGGAGTCGATAGACGTGGTATTTGTCGTCTGTATGGAGGAGTCGATAGACGTGGTATTTGTCGTCTGTATGGAGGAGTCGATAGACGCGGTATTTGTTGTCTATGTGGAGGCGTCGATAGACACAGTATTTGTTGTCTATGTGGAGGAGTCGATAGACGTGGTATTTGTCGTCTGTATGGAGGAGTCGATAGACGCGGTATTTGTTGTCTGCATGGAGGAGACGATAGACACGGTATTTGTCGTCTGTATGGGAGTCGATAGATGCAGTATTTGTCGTCTGTATGGAGGAGTCGATAGACGTGGTATTTGTCGTCTGTATGGAGGAGTCGATAGACGCGGTATTTGTTGTCTGCATGGAGGAGTCGATAGACACGGTATTTGTCGTCTGTATGGGAGTCGATAGATGCAGTATTTGTCGTCTGTATGGAGGAGTCGATAGACGTGGTATTTGTCGTCTGTATGGAGGAGTCGATAGACGTGGTATTTGTCGTCTGTATGGAGGAGTCGATAGACGTGGTATTTGTCGTCTGTATGGAGGCATCGATAGATGCGGTATTTGTCGTCTGTATGGAGGAGTCGATAGACACAGTATTTGTTGTCTGCATGGAGGAGTCGATAGATGCAGTATTTGTCGTCTGTATTGAGGCATCGATAGATGCGGTATTTGTCGTCTGTATGGAGGCATCGATAGATGCGGTATTTGTCGTCTGTATGGAGGCATCGATAGATGCAGTATTTGTCGTCTGTATGGAGGCATCGAGAGATGCGGTATTTGTCGTCTGTATGGAGGAGTCGATAGATGCAGTATTTGTCGTCTGTATGGAGGCGTCGATAGACGTGGTATTTGTCGTCTGTATGGAGGAGTCGATAGACGCGGTATTTGTTGTCTGCATGGAGGAGTCGATAGACACGGTATTTGTCGTCTGTATGGGAGTCGATAGATGCAGTATTTGTCGTCTGTATGGAGGAGTCGATAGACGTGGTATTTGTCGTCTGTATGGAGGAGTCGATAGACGTGGTATTTGTCGTCTGTATGGAGGAGTCGATAGACGTGGTATTTGTCGTCTGTATGGAGGCATCGATAGATGCGGTATTTGTCGTCTGTATGGAGGAGTCGATAGACACAGTATTTGTTGTCTGCATGGAGGAGTCGATAGATGCAGTATTTGTCGTCTGTATTGAGGCATCGATAGATGCGGTATTTGTCGTCTGTATGGAGGCATCGATAGATGCGGTATTTGTCGTCTGTATGGAGGCATCGATAGATGCGGTATTTGTCGTCTGTATGGAGGCATCGATAGATGCAGTATTTGTCGTCTGTATGGAGGCATCGAGAGATGCGGTATTTGTCGTCTGTATGGAGGAGTCGATAGATGCAGTATTTGTCGTCTGTATGGAGGCGTCGATAGTATTTGTCGTCTGTATGGAGGCGTCGATAGTATTTGTCGTCTGTATGGAGGAGTCGATAGACGCAGTATCTGTCGTCTGTATGGAGGTGTCGATAGACGCAGTATTTGTCGTCTGTATGGAGGCGTCGATAGATGCGGTATTTGTCGTCTGCATGGAGGCATCGATAGACACGGTATTTGTTGTCTGCATGGAGGAGTCGATAGACGCGGTATTTGTTGTCTGCATGGAGGAGTCGATAGACACGGTATTTGTCGTCTGTATGGAGGAGTCGATAGACGTGGTATTTGTCGTCTGTATGGAGGAGTCGATAGACGTGGTATTTGTCGTCTGTATGGAGGAGTCGATAGACACAGTATTTGTTGTCTGCATGGAGGAGTCGATAGATGCAGTATTTGTCGTCTGTATTGAGGCATCGATAGATGCGGTATTTGTCGTCTGTATGGAGGCATCGATAGATGCGGTATTTGTCGTCTGTATGGAGGCATCGATAGATGCAGTATTTGTCGTCTGTATGGAGGAGTCGATAGATGCAGTATTTGTCGTCTGTATGGAGGCGTCGATAGTATTTGTCGTCTGTATGGAGGCGTCGATAGTATTTGTTGTCTGTATGGAGGAGTCGATAGACGCAGTATCTGTCGTCTGTATGGAGGTGTCGATAGACGCAGTATTTGTCGTCTGCATAGAGGAGTCGATAGATACGGTATTTGTCGTCTGCATGGAGGAGTCGATAGATACGGTATTTGTCGTCTGCATGGAGGAGTCGATAGACACGGTATTTGTCGTCTGTATGGTGGAGTCGATAGATGCGGTATTTGTTGTCTGCATGGAGGAGTCGATAGATGCGGTATTTGTCGTCTGTATGGGAGTCGATAGATGCAGTATTTGTCGTCTGTATGGAGGAGTCGATAGATGCGGTATTTGTCGTCTGTATGGAGGAGTCGATAGACGCGGTATTTGTCGTCTGTATGGGAGTCGATAGACGCAGTATTTGTCGTCTGCATGGAGGAGTCGATAGATGCGGTATTTGTCGTCTGCATGGAGGAGTCGATAGATGCGGTATTTGTCGTCTGCATGGAGGCGTCGATAGATGCAGTAGTTGTCGTCTGTATGGAGGCGTCGATAGATGCAGTATTTGTCGTCTGTATGGAGGAGTCGATAGATGCGGTATTTGTCGTCTGCATGGAGGAGTCGATAGACGCAGTATCTGTCGTCTGTATGGAGGCGTCGATAGACACGGTATTTGTTGTCCGCATGGAGGAGTCGATAGACACGGTATTTGTTGTCTGCATGGAGGAGTCGATAGACACAGTATTTGTCGTCTGCATGGAGGAGTCGATAGATACGGTATTTGTCGTCTGCATGGAGGAGTCGATAGACACGGTATTTGTCGTCTGTATGGTGGAGTCGATAGATGCGGTATTTGTTGTCTGCATGGAGGAGTCGATAGATGCGGTATTTGTCGTCTGTATGGTATTTGTCGTCTGATGGGGATCGATAGATGCGGTATTTGTGTCTGAGAGGAGTCGATAGACCGTATTTGTCGTCTGATGGGAGTCGATAGATGCAGTATTTGTCGTCTGTATGGAGGAGTCGATAGATGCGGTATTTGTCGTCTGTATGGAGGAGTCGATAGACGCGGTATTTGTCGTCTGTATGGGAGTCGATAGACGCAGTATTTGTCGTCTGCATGGAGGAGTCGATAGATGCGGTATTTGTCGTCTGCATGGAGGAGTCGATAGATGCGGTATTTGTCGTCTGCATGGAGGCGTCGATAGATGCAGTAGTTGTCGTCTGTATGGAGGCGTCGATAGATGCAGTATTTGTCGTCTGTATGGAGGAGTCGATAGATGCGGTATTTGTTGTCTGCATGGAGGAGTCGATAGACACAGTATTTGTCGTCTGCATGGAGGAGTCGATAGATGCAGTATTTGTCGTCTGTATGGAGGAGTCGATAGATGCGGTATTTGTCGTCTGTATGGAGGAGTCGATAGACGCGGTATTTGTCGTCTGTATGGGAGTCGATAGACGCAGTATTTGTCGTCTGTATGGAGGCGTCGATAGATGCAGTATTTGTCGTCTGTATGGAGGAGTCGATAGACGTGGTATTTGTCGTCTGTATGGAGGAGTCGATAGACGTGGTATTTGTCGTCTGTATGGAGGCATCGATAGATGCGGTATTTGTCGTCTGTATGGAGGAGTCGATAGACACAGTATTTGTTGTCTGCATGGAGGAGTCGATAGATGCAGTATTTGTCGTCTGTATTGAGGCATCGATAGATGCGGTATTTGTCGTCTGTATGGAGGCATCGATAGATGCGGTATTCGTCGTCTGTATGGAGGCATCGATAGATGAGGTATTTGTCGTCCCTATGGAGGAGTCGATAGATGCAGTATTTGTCGTCTGTATGGAGGCGTCGATAGATGCGGTATTTGTCGTCTGTATGGAGGAGTCGATAGATGCAGTATTTGTCGTCTGTATGGAGGCGTCGATAGTATTTGTCGTCTGTATGGAGGCGTCGATAGATGCAGTATTTGTCATCTGTATGGAGGAGTCGATAGACGCAGTATCTGTCGTCTGTATGGAGTTGTCGATAGACGCAGTATTTGTCGTCTGTATGGAGGCGTCGATAGATGCGGTATTTGTCGTCTGCATGGAGGCATCGATAGACACGGTATTTGTCGTCTGCATGGAGGAGTCGATAGATGCGGTATTTGTCGTCGGCATGGAGGCGTCGATAGATGCAGTAGTTGTCGTCTGTATGGAGGCGTCGATAGATGCAGTATTTGTCGTCTGTATGGAGGAGTCGATAGATGCGGTATTTGTCGTCTGCATGGAGGAGTCGATAGACGCAGTATCTGTCGTCTGTATGGAGGCGTCGATAGACACGGTATTTGTTGTCCGCATGGAGGAGTCGATAGACACGGTATTTGTTGTCTGCATGGAGGATTTT
The DNA here is from genome assembly GCA_014843695.1 of Archivesica marissinica. Taxonomy (NCBI): domain Eukaryota; kingdom Metazoa; phylum Mollusca; class Bivalvia; order Venerida; family Vesicomyidae; genus Archivesica; species Archivesica marissinica. The sequence goes on along the minus strand of CM026404.1, from coordinate 38,279,920 downwards.
TATGTTATAATTCGGGTTTTACGCCTGCATCAGCACCATTTTGGGCTATATCGCCGGCGGGCAGTTTACCTAACAACACCTTTCCTGGGCAGGCTCCAGCGGTTAACCAGTACTTGTGTGCACCAACCTCCGTAAGAAACTGCCAACTTTTTCATATAAATGAGACACGGCCTGAGCGGGGCTCGAACCCGTGACCATCAGTGATGATAGGTTACAGTGGTATACAAGTCAGCGACCTTAACCACTCGACCACGGAGGCGGACCTGCATGGAGGAGTCGATAGACACAGTATTTGTCGTCTGCATGGAGGAGTCGATAGATGCGGTATTTGTCGTCTGCATGGAGGAGTCGATAGATGCAGTATTTGTCGTCTGTATGGAGGCGTCGATAGATGCGGTATTTGTCGTCTGTATGGGAGTCGATAGATGCAGTATTTGTCGTCTGTATGGAGGAGTCGATAGATACGGTATTTGTCGTCTGCATAGAGGAGTCGATAGATGCAGTATTTGTCGTCTGTATGGAGGAGTCGATAGATGCGGTATTTGTCGTCTGCATAGAGGAGTCGATAGATGCAGTATTTGTCGTCTGTATGGAGGCGTCGATAGATGCAGTATTTGTCGTCTGTATGGAGGAGTCGATAGATGCGGTATTTGTTGTCTGCATGGAGGCATCGATAGCTGCAGTATTTGTCGTCTGTATGGGAGTCGATAGATGCAGTATTTGTCGTCTGTATGGGAGTCGATAGACGCGGTATTTGTCCTCTGTATGGAGGAGTCGATAGATGCGGTATTTGTCGTCTGTATGGAGGAGTCAATAGATGCGGTATTTGTCGTCTGTATGGAGGAGTCGATAGACGTGGTATTTGTCGTCTGTATGGAGGAGTCAATAGTTGCGGTATTTGTCATCTGTATGGAGGAGTCGATAGACGCAGTATTTGTCGTCTGTATGGAGGAGTCAATAGATGCGGTATTTGTATTCTGTATGGAGGAGTCTATAGACGCAGTATTTGTCGTCTGCATGGAGGAGTCTATAGACGCAGTATTTGTCGTCTGCATGGAGGAGTCGATAGACGCAGTTTTTGTCGTCTGTATGGAGGAGTCGTGTTTGGTATATGTGTTGCTAATTATCATTGTTAATGTATGGAGATTGATAAGTTTGACTAGATGTTGACATGATGAAATTACGTCACTTTAATTACTAGAACTTTTACTGATACATGTCACCGTCTAACCCTAAATAAAATTAAGTCTCAGAGGGAGCGAATATGGCATATTAATGATTTAGTGGTCAGACACCAGAGTCATTATCACGACTCATAACACTTACGAATCACATTCAGTGTTTATACATTTTGTTTTCGCAACATTTGGACTTTTCTTCACGTTTTATACAGCAAATAAGCTTTTTTCTCCTGGAATTTCTCTGTTTTTTTAAACTGCGTCTTCTACTCTCGTGCGTCCTATATATAGACGATTACGGTACTATCATCTGCACTGGGACCTCTATTAGCATATTGTAATTCAGGATCCATAACCACACACAAGCTGGACCACCAGATGAGACAATGTAGAGTGAAGCACTTTACCTAAGGCACATACAAATGTTTTCACTTTTCAATCTTCCAAACTGCACAATATGATACAGACTGAAGATGGACAGACCACACTATCATTGAAGGTCTTCCATACCACACACACCATTATGATACAAAAAATATAAATTGTTAGACATGTGAAGGCTTGGTGATGTTATCAAGCACACCCAGATCCGAGTCTGCTTTGGCCATTCATAAACATGACATTGACTTTGAAATCTATGCAGGTGAAACCTGCACTCTGAATGCTGTTTTGATGAGGCGAACAATTGACCGTTCTGCCGATTTTGATTGACAGCTGGCGTTAGCCAATCGCATCGCACCATTCGCGCACACCCCCCGGCAACGGTTTATCACCGCCATCTTGTTAGACAAACAATGCATATTAGACAAACTAGTAATGAGTAGACAAATTTGAAAAGGCGTGAATTTGATGTGTAGCTTTGGTGTGTGGGTTAGTTATAGTACTAAATTAGTCGATATCCTGGTGATCGATGTTAAATTCAACCCATTTCAAAATCCTTGGACAATCTAAAAGTATGTATATGAACCACAAAATACCAGACAGCTGCTTTAAAAACAATGCATCTATAAAAACACCGACTGACCCCATACAGTCATTCTTTTCTGGCAAACACAGCAATCAAATTTAAGCGTGTCACACTGTTTATTGGGAGTAATCAACAACTTACCGACTACCGGTACATCACAGAGACAGCCGACTTATAATATCCCGATACTGCTATTATCAAGATCAAAGTATTGCACATCGGAATTTAGCACTGATTGTGCTAATTGGTCAGTTATAAAATGTGTGCACATAATTATAGTATTGATTACTACACTGAGTCATTGTTTTATCGTTCTGTCTGACAAACGAGTTATTTAGTAAAATTTTAATCAAATCTGATAACGAGTGATCGTGATCTGAAATTATTTTTTGAAAAATAATTACAAATTAATTGCAATTACATTTGTAATTAATGCGGTAGGTCATTGACAATGGTGAAAAGATGTAGTTACGGGCTGTGTGACAGTGATAGTAGATATCCAGATCGAATGATAGGTGAAGTTATTCAATTCGTGCCAAAACCTAAGACAAATCTTGAAAAATGTCTAAGGTGGATCAAGTTGTGTGGACGACCAAACGACCAGCTGAATACATCCAAAATTAATGCAAACAGATATATTTGCACAAAAGTAAGTTGAAATTTATAATAAAATATTTCCAAAAAATATATTCTGCATTTATAGATAGATCTACTGTTCACAAGAGATATGTGAGTATAATGGTGATTAAAATTATACATGTGGTTCATACATATTGTTGTGGATGGTGGACTAGGGACCAGATAGAAGTAATAGTACCCATGCATGTGCAGAGCTGTGGGATTCCCTTATTAGCTCAGTGAACGTACTGGTGTTCAGTTTTTGGGCCTAATGTTCGAGTCTTCTAGGAGGCATAGGGTCGAGACTCTCAAGACGGTGGCATATTTCATTTCTTTTGATGTCAAAGTTGACACGATGTGGTTGTTCACTCTTCCGTTGGCTGCGAAAGCATTTTCTACGAACACTTAACATGTCCTCATCCGTTAAATATATCTGTACTTTAGAGAAATAACCTTCACTGAAGAACCTAAACCCTTGCTGTCTTGCTTTCAACGAGATATTCTTATCTGGGTGAAATAAAACCGAGAAATTCGACGGAATTTTATCTAGATCAACTCGATGCAGGTCTGTGTTAGACGCCATTTTGTTAGATAGCTTGTCTCGCGTGGTTACAGTGAGCACCTGTAACTATGGGGGGGCGTGCGTAAGTAGCGTTTGCAGAAAGGTCAATTGATGGTAGCTTTATGGAAATACTTCAAGTGGCTTAAAATGGACCGGACATGAAATATTATGAAAATTAGCCATTGGAACATTCAAGTTAAAAATGTGACCTTGGCCTAGATACAACTTGGCTGAAACCCTCACTCTCAAGATGGTTAACATTTACGCCATCATATTTAAAATTCCTGAAGCGATGAAGAGTTGGTCGTCAAGACATGAAATATAGCCACTAGACCGCTGACCTCCAAATGAACATTTGATACACATGTTTAATGAAAAAACCTTGTAGCCATGTAGAAGACTTGGACCGGCCAAGAAATGGACAGACGGACATGCGACAAGACTCCTATATAACCCAAGATATGAAGTTGCTGGGTGTATAATAAATATTTGATAAATTTAAAAGATGAACTCTAAAATGTTTGGAAGCCTGAGTATTTATTCTAATCTAAATTGCAACATAGATGTAAGTAATTAGATATAACAGAATTAGAGGCAATATAAGAAACTAGTGACAGTTTTAATACTCACAAGCATTTTTAATTTCGATTCTTTCTTTTTCTCTCTTTTCAATCTTTCTTCGTCAAACTTTTCAACTTCTGTGAATGACATAAAAAAAACTTTCATTAAGAATTTGGAATATGTATAATTTTATGTCATGCCAAAATTCACATTGTTGTTTTATGTAGACATATATGTGAAAACTATGTAAAACTACTTAAATAAACGAAAATTGATGGTGAAAGGTTTCACCAAAAAAGAAAGAAAAGGAATTTGGAATAACTAATACGTTATTACATGGTTAATTTCTCCTCTTAATGACCCAATATATTATCATGAACAGATGTGGTTTCAAAACTGTCATAAGTCTCAATATCAGCAAAAAATGTCAAAACATAAATAATATGTACTTGTTTGTGATGTATTTCTATATTGTAAATCGGGATTATTTTTTTTGGAGTAGTATTTTAGGCTTTTATTGAAATTACATGTTATCGCGAATTAATAATTAGCGATCATAGTATTCATAAATAAAAATATATTGCTATGGACCATTCATGAAATTCATGATCATTAGAATAAACACTCACTACTGGTAAGTGGGTCACAAAAAATACAACTTCATCCCAATCAATAGTAGTGAACATGCATCGAATTATAAAGAATGAAAAAGCAACAAATTAATGTTTATTGATGAAATGCTATACAACAACAATGAGCAAGGGTCAGGTTGATGCAGAACTTACCCTCCAGTTTCGTTATGCCATTTTTCCGGCAATGGAATAATTCTCGGATTCTAGTTTTCAGCTCTCTCTCTTCTACAAAAGAAATGGTCCAGGTGACATGATGGAGAATTAGTCATATTCTTATTAATAAGAGAGCCCTCCCTATATGCGAGCCTCCCAGTTTGTTTTATCAGAAATTTTAGTAAAAGATGCTAAAAGTGATTTGCGTACATTCATTTCTTAAATAACCAGCCAGCCATTTATCACAGTGTCAAACAAGAGTATAAACATCATAATACAAAGTAAAAATATATAGAGGATAAAAAAACTAGATCACCACCACAAGGGTGTCTTCGCCACAGGACGGGACTTACCATGGGTGTAGAGAATTAGTTTCCCAGATGGGAACGAGAAGTTTCAAAGCAATACCGTTGGCAGTTTTTGGGAAATGATAACGTTTGTCGCAAACCTATGGCACAAGACATTAGCATTGACATGAATTCCTGTTAAAAGCCAGCTTCCGAGGCATATTTCGAACGTTTTGGACATCCAAATCACCGTATGCCCCGCATGGTATTTAACAGCGCTCTTCCTGATGACATAGGCACTACTGGGTTTGCCGAGGTCCAGAAGTGGGAGTTCAGTAAATGTATTCATCCTGTGATGGTTTGGAAGACATTTCGTAGTGAACAACTTCTTGTCTACCTAGTTTATACAAATTTATTTTAGCTCGATTGCGAAACAAGTTCTTGCAACTTATATTAATCACTCTCGAGGTCTCATTCCTGATGGAATCCATCGCTACAAGGCAGATAAGAGGCAACGTGGAATTTAAATGCCTTTGCCCAAGGGCACAATCGGAACGGCTCCAGCAGGGCTCTAACTCCGGGCCTTTCGCACCTGAAGCGAACATGCTACCACTGCGCTATCACGACTTCTTGTTTACCTAGTAAGAGTCTGGTATTCTAACCATGCTTAATTTCCATGAAGCCAATCGTCACATTCGGAAAACAGACTGTACAGTGAGTGGTACAGTATTATCGGTAAATTCACGCAATTTAATATATACTACTGAAGAATAAACTTTATTAATCTACATCGATTGCGAAACAAGCTGTAGCAACATATATTACTCACTTTTGTTGACGCGGATGAATACGTATATGTGGTCATCCTAGTAGGATGAAACTGGAGTACCTTAACTCTTTCCTCCACAGAATGTTGCCAGAATCAGGTACCACTGTCTATAGATTATCAGTACACTGACCAGAATCATATACCACTGTCTATAGATTATCAGTACACTGACCAGAATCAGGTACCACTGTCTATAGGTTATCAGTACACTGACCAGAATCAGGTACCACTGTCTATAGATTACCAGTACACTGACCAGAATCATATACCACTGTCTATAGGTTATCAGTACACTGACCAGAATCATATACCACTGTCTATAGGTTATCAGTACACTGACCAGAATCATATACCACTGTCTATAGGTTATCAGTACACTGACCAGAATCATATACCACTGTCTATAGATTATCAGTACACTGACCAGAATCAGGTACCACTGTCTATAGATTATCAGTACACTGGCCAGAATCAGGTACCACTGTCTATAGATTATCAGTACACTGGCCAAAATCATATACCACTGTATATAGGTTATCAGTACACTGACCAGAATCAGGTACCACTGTCAATAGATTATCAGTACACTGGCCAGAATCAGGTACCACTGTCTATACACTGGCCAGAATCATATACCACTGTCTATAGATTATCAGTACACTGGCCAGAATCAGGTACCACTGTCTATAGATTATCAGTACACTGACCAGAATCATATACCTCTGTCTATAGATTATCAGTACACTGACCAGAATCATATACCACTGTCTATAGATTATCAGTACACTGACCAGAATCATATACCACTGTCTATAGATTATCAGTACACTGGCCAGAATCATATACCACTGTCTATAGATTATCAGTACACTGGCCAGAATCATATACCACTGTCTATAGGTTATCAGTACACTGGCCAGAATCATATACCACTGTCTATAGATTATCAGTACACTGGCCAGAATCATATACCACTGTCTATAGGTTATCAGTACACTGGCCAGAATCATATACCACTGTCTATAGGTTATCAGTACACTGGCCAGAATCATATACCACTGTCTATAGATTATCAGTACACTGGCCAGAATCATATACCACTGTCTATAGGTTATCAGTACACTGGCCAGAATCATATACCACTGTCTATAGATTATCAGTACACTGGCCAGAATCATATACCACTGTCTATAGATTATCAGTACACTGACCAGAATCAGGTACCACTGTCTATAGATTATCAGTACACTGACCAGAATCAGGTACCACTGTTTATAGATTATCAGTACACTGGCCAGAATCAGGTACCACTGTCTATAGATTATCAGTACACTGACCAGAATCAGGTACCACTGTCTATAGATTATCAGTACACTGACCAGAATCAGGTACCACTGTCTATAGATTATCAGTACACTGACCAGAATCAGGTACCACTGTCTATAGATTATCAGTACACTGACCAGAATCAGGTACCACTGTCTATAGATTATCAGTACACTGACCAGAATCAGGTACCACTGTCTATAGATTATCAGTACACTGACCAGAATCAGGTACCACTGTCTATAGATTATCAGTACACTGACCAGAATCAGGTACCACTGTCTATAGATTATCAGTACACTGACCAGAATCAGGTACCACTGTCTATAGATTATCAGTACACTGACCAGAATCAGGTACCACTGTCTATAGATTATCAGTACACTGACCAGAATCAGGTACCACTGTCTATAGATTATCAGTACACTGACCAGAATCAGGTACCACTGTCTATAGATTATCAGTACACTGACCAGAATCAGGTACCACTGTCTATAGATTATCAGTACACTGACCAGAATCAGGTACCACTGTCTATAGATTATCAGTACACTGACCAGAATCAGGTACCACTGTCTATAGATTATCAGTACACTGACCAGAATCAGGTACCACTGTCTATAGATTATCAGTACACTGGCCAGAATCAGGTACCACTGTCTATAGATTATCAGTACACTGACCAGAATCAGGTACCACTGTCTATAGATTATCAGTACACTGACCAGAATCAGGTACCACTGTCTATAGATTATCAGTACACTGACCAGAATCAGGTACCACTGTCTATAGATTATCAGTACACTGGCCAGAATCAGGTACCACTGTCTATAGATTATCAGTACACTGGCCAGAATCAGGTACCACTGTCTATAGATTATCAGTACACTGGCCAGAATCAGGTACCACTGTCTATAGATTATCAGTACACTGACCAGAATCAGGTACCACTGTCTATAGATTATCAGTACACTGGCCAGAATCAGGTACCACTGTCTATAGATTATCAGTACACTGGCCAGAATCAGGTACCACTGTCTATAGATTATCAGTACACTGGCCAGAATCAGGTACCACTGTCTATAGATTATCAGTACACTGACCAGAATCAGGTACCACTGTCTATAGATTATCAGTACACTGGCCAGAATCAGGTACCACTGTCTATAGATTATCAGTACACTGATAATCAATAACCAATAGATAAACAATCAATGGTCAGAGTCTGTCCTGATATGGGTTATTGGAGATATTGATGAAAAATATACCTTCCCTGTTTGGAGCAAAATTACTGAATCATGTGAATGAAGTTTGTAGAGAATAATATTATCTTTCTAACAGATCAAATTCATATTTGTATGGTAAGCCTTTCTTTTTCAATTAGGTTATAAAGACAATGAATGTCCTAATATCTAGATATTGAGACAGATACATACAGAAGTCATAAATTTTAATTGGCTTTGATGTGTCCTGTGTATTGTGTTGGTTACATATATATACATGTAAAAAAAGACGTCTTTGTTATGTTGTGCCGGACGGCAGTAGTAGGCATTCATTGACAGAAAATAATATTTTTGATAGGCTGGTAGACTCGGTTATATATACAGAAACTGTGTCAAACAATGAAGGTTATTTTTCGATTTTTGGCGATTTTAATTCTCAAACATCGACGCTGCAAGATTTTGTAGAATATGATAATTTTAATATTGGTAGTGCAGATATATTGCCCGATGGGTACCAGACAGATAATGAAATGAATAGAATTTCGGAAGATCAGGGTCATGTATAATAATGGATGCTTGTTATTGGATTTTTGTAAACAAACAGGTTTCAGAATTGTAAACGGGAGGAAGTGGAGTGATATGAATTTAGGAAAATACACGTGTGTAACTAGTAGGGGCTGTAGTGTTGTAGGGGCTGTAGTGTTGTAGGGGCTGTAGTGTTGTAGGGGTTGTAGGGGCTGTAGTGTTGTAGGGGCTGTAGTGTTGTAGGGGCTGTAGTGTTGTAGGGGCTGTAGTGTTGTAGGGGTTGTAGTGTTGTAGGGGCTGTAGTGTTGTAGGGGCTGTAGTGTTGTAGGGGCTGTAGTGTTGTAGGGGCTGTAGTGTTAGGGGTTGTAGTGTTGTACATTATTTATTGTGCAAAGGTGAAATGTTCAAAATATTGACATTTGTCAGGTTGACGATCCGAATATTGTATCTGACCATTGTCTGATGACCGTTTGCATTTGTATTTCAGAAAATGTTAGTGATGAACCGGTACAAAATGAGCCTGATTATATAGATTATAAGTATGTATGGAAGCCAGAACTAAACAATGATTTTATTGACAATTTAAATAATAGGGACTGTTTAGTTCCCCTGAATGAGTTAATAAATAATATTAACTTGGGTATTACGTGTCAAGATATTGACAGATGTATATTGAAATTTAAAAATGTATTTAGCAATGTTGCATCTCCTTTTCTTAAAAATATAAACAAAAATTATACAGATACTACATATTTTGAAAATACACAACCGTGGTTTAACGAGAATTGTTTTGAAAAGAAAAATGTATTTGTTTAAATGTTTAAACACATATAGAGCATGTAAAAATGACATTAATAGAATTAAGATGGTGAAAGCGAGGTCCGACTATAAATCCATAATTAGAAAGTGCAGATATGATTATGATAAAGAGAAAACTAAAAAACTGTTAACTACTAGACATAAAAACACACGTGTGTATTGGAAAATGTTAACGGAAACTGTGGGTATGAAACAATCAAATATACCATTGTCAACATTTGAAACGTATTTTAGAGCTATTAATAATCCAGAAGATAGATTTTATACACCGATTGAAGATATATTACATTTTATCGACAGATATGAAAATAATGAATTTAATGTTATGTTCCAAGAATTGAATATTCAGATATCGGCTGAAGAAATTAATTTAGCAATAAAACAATTAAAATGCAACAGATCAGGTGGACCAGATTTACTGTTAAATGAATTTTTTGTTACAGGTAAAGATGTATTGGTACCTGTATTGCATTCTTTGTTCAATAAAATATTTGAAATGGGTTATTTTCCAGATAGATGGTCTGATGGATATGTCATACCGTTACATAAGAAAGGTAGTATTAATAATGTGGATAATTACCGTGGTATTACGTTATTAAGCAGCTTAGGAAAACTTTTTACTCGTATTGTTAACAATCAATAGGTTCAAATGTTGGGCTGAGAATTATAGTGTATACATTGATGCCCAGGCAGGGTTTAGATCAAACATGAGTACCGTAGATAATGTATTTGTATTAAATGGTTTAATATCACATGTTCTAAACAAGGGAAGATATTTATATACACTGTTTGTTGATTACACAAAGGCATTTGATTATGTAGTTCGTGAACATTTATGGTATAAGTTGATACAACTAGGACTTAGGGGAAATATATTAGATATAGTTAAATCGATGTATGAATCAGTTAAGTCTAGAGTTAAGCAATGTAATACATTAAGTGAAGAGTATACGTGCTTACTCGGTGTCCGACAAGGAGAGTGTTTATCCCTCTTTTTATGTTCTATGTTTATTAATGATTTAGAAGATGTATACATTCATACTACTGACTAGTGGAATAGATGTTAACATGTTTTTAACTCTATGCTCCATATATACGCCTCTACCGCCCTCTCCATAAATACGCCTTATTACGAGTGTACCGATTCCCCCATATATATGCCATTCTACGCATGTACACTATCCCAATATATACGCCATTCTACGCCTGCTACTTTAAATGCCCCACAACAACCCACGATTGCAAAAGGTCTCCCGAGAAGCGGTTTAATGCTATTATGAGTACGAAACATTTTGAGGACGAATCAATTTGCAACATGTTGCGTATTACAATTCAAAATATAATATAGTTAGTGACAATGGTGTGGTTTCCGAGATAATTATTTAAACAAAAATGTAAGAAAATTACAACAATAATGCATTTTATATTCATTTAAATTGAAACTTACAAATAAAATTTAATGGCGGCATAATTGACATCCGTTGGCAGAATTACCGACCGGTGCAATGGGACACTCCATATGCTATGATATGCACAGTAGTCAGTAAAACTAAAAACGTGAGACTATAAGGACAAATTGGGGACTATTTGAGTAAATTAGCGTCAATTAACGACGATATTTGCACACAGGGGACAATATGTCTGTGACTATAAAGAATTCGTAACTGGACATTGTGCGCCGATACTCCCCTACATGTGTTTTTACCCCCATTGACTCGAACGGAAATTGGGGCTTAAATGTATGAAAATTGACTGATTGGCATGTATCATGATTACCTGTCAGATTGGTTTAAGCATATTTTATTGCCTCTTCAATACATATAATTCGCAGTCTCTTGATTTATTTACGTCTTGAATTTCTATTAACCAGTTACTCTACATACACGCCATACAACGCCTCCCCCATATAGACGCCGTTCCACGCCTTTTATCAATTCCCACATACAAACGCCATTGAACGCCATTGTCCGATCTCCATATACACGCCTTACAACGCCTCTGAACTTTGACACCGATATGTTTATATTTAGAATACAATGACACCGGTTATATTTACCAATTTACATTTGTTAGAAAAATGTATTTGACTTCTTGACTTTTCAACAATTTCCTGGACCAATATTTTTATGACTGGTTGCTACCGGTTCGCCAGTTTTATATATGGTCCTGGACCTCGGGCCCTGATCATAATCATCGTTAATTATCTGATTTTACATTTCATTGTCTATTATCATCTTGTTTTTCATCTTATACTTGGACACATTGACTGGCGACGTACCAAAACTTGGTGCAGATAACCAAAACAGGAAATGGGTGTTTATACAGCTGCATTCAAAGAAAATTACTAACAATTAGGCATACGTATGCATAAGTTGTGACTAGGGCTGCGGCGATATACCGGTATACCGCGATACGCTGACAAACGTATATGCGTATCGTATCGGGAGGGTCTGTATCGCGTATATCGGCCGTATCGAAGATTAAAATTCCATTGTGTGTTTTTTCTACCGATTCTAATTAAAATACTTGAAAACGTTTGCTAAATGAGCAAAACTTTCCTGTTATTTTTAGCATTCCTCAAAGCGTGCACCTGCTGCTGCAGAGCTAGCATTAAAGCTATCACGCAAGTTCGAATTTTTAAAGTGGTGTTTAACAATAAAAACGTCGCCACATTGAAACAGGTCTTTAGTTTTACACATTTTAAATCGGGCTTAAAATCTACGAGTTGTATTTTTCGAATTATTTGACCTTGTTGACTTCCGGATGACATTGCTATTTTTAGCAACGGGCGCGGACTCATAGAGAACCATATAATAGTTGGGATCCCAGATTTGCAAGAGCTTGGAATTATAAATCTAGAGCTAATCCATTATTTATTGTATGGTTTGGTATATGTAGGCTAATAAACAAAATCTGTACCCTTTAGTTGTTTTTATTACCAGTAGGCCTATGCTCATAGTCATAGCCTCATACAAGAACTAGATCTATATATTTTCAGAGCTAGACCCAGAGCGTGTTGATTCTTTGATCTTTTTGAAGAAAAATCTTCTTGATAGTGACCTTCAAAGTATTAAGATCTAGGTATTGTTTTTTGGGGGGGGGGGGATATAGAGAAATCTATAAAAACTTTATTGATTAATAACTTAATACTGTTCTACTCTGAATGACTTTGTTGGTTATTTTTAGTATTTTTACTACCTTGATTAGACGGATCCAAAACGTCAAAATCGGCGCTAAATAACAAATGTCCTATAAACAAATACATGTTGACATCATGAGCATCATTGACGTTACTCTATCCTACAGTAGCCCAGACGACACAGGACTCAAACGGAGGTCAAGTGCTCACATAGAGAGGTAATTTGCTATGACCCTAAAGCTGGATCTGTTCTCCGATATTGCCTGTAATCCCTGTATCGTATCGTATCGGCAGTCCCGTATTGCAATACGTATAGTATCGGAAGGGGTCTGGCAATACGCAGCCCTAGTTGTGACCTATAACCCTATGCAATTGATTGACCTAGTTAATTACAAAGGTCATAACCTTTAGATAACTTACACACCTTTTCGGAAAATGCCACAAACCGTTACATAACCTGCATCTATTTATGGGAAATGTCACAACACAATATTTTTCCATAATTACGAATGAATGCAAGACATGGATGATTCTCTTTCAGTTGTGATGACGCCATGTATTGCATTAGTCGGAAAACTTTAAATGTAAACATCATTTGATTCAATGATCTTCCGAAGATGGAATTTGTAATATTTAGGTTTCGGCTTAGATCGTAAAACTGCACGTTATTAAAGGTGTATCTATCAAGATTGTGTGACCTCTGGGTACCAACTCTCGATCGATGTTCAGACATTATTTGTATTGAAAAACAGCATCAGCGTTCAATGAATAATAGTTGTAACTGTTTACTGTTTACTGACAGTTTTGACATATTTTATGTTGTTTACTTGCTATTTCAGTAAACTGACAGTTTTGACATATTTTATGTTGTTTACTTGCTATTTCAGTAAACTGACAGTTTTGACATTTTCTGTTGTTTACTTGCTATTTCAGTAAACTGACAGTTTTGACATTTTCTGTTGTTTACTTGCTATTTCAGTAAACTGACCATATACGGACAGTTTTGACATATTTTATGTTGTTTACTTGCTATTTCAGTAAACTGACAGTTTTGACATATTTTCTGTTGTTTACTTGCTATTTCAGTAAACTGACCATATACGGACAGTTTTGACATATGTTATGTTGTTTACTTGCTATTTCAGTAAACTGACAGTTTTGACATATTTTCTGTTGTTTACTTGCTATTTCAGTAAACTGACCATATACGGACAGTTTTGACATATTTTATGTTGTTTACTTGCTATTTCAGTAAACTGACAGTTTTGACATTTTCTGTTGTTTACTTGCTATTTCAGTAAACTGACCATATACTGACAGTTTTGACATATTTTATGTTGTTTACTTGCTATTTCAGTAAACTGACAGTTTTGACATATTTTCTGTTGTTTACTTGCTATTTCAGTAAACTGACTGTATACTGACAGTTTTGACATATTTTCTGTTGTTTACTTTTGTTATTTCAGTAAACTGACCGTATACTGACAGTTTTGACATATTTTATGTTGTTTACTTGCTATTTCAGTAAACTGACCATATACTGACAGTTTTGACATATTTTCTGTTGTTTACTTGCTATTTCAGTAAACTGACCATATACTGACAGTTTTGACATATTTTCTGTTGTTTACTTGCTATTTCAGTAAACTGACCGTATACTGACAGTTTTGACATATTTTCTGTTGTTTACTTGCTATTTCAGTAAACTGACCATATACTGACAGTTTTGACATATTTTCTGTTGTTTACTTGCTATTTCAGTAAATTGACCGTATACTGACAGTGTTGACATATTTTCTGTTGTTTACTTGCTATTTCAGTAAACTGACCATATACTGACAGTTTTGACATATTTTCTGTTGTTTACTTGCTATTTCAGTAAACTGACCGTACTGACAGTGTTGACATATTTTCTGTTGTTTACTTGCTATTTCAGTAAACTGACAGTTTTGACATTTTCTGTTGTTTACTTGCTATTTCAGTAAACTGACCATATACGGACAGTTTTGACATATTTTATGTTGTTTACTTGCTATTTCAGTAAACTGACCGTATACTGACAGTTTTGACATCTTTTCTGTTGTTTACTTGCTATTTCAGTAAACTGACCGTATACTGACAGTGTTGACATATTTTCTGTTGTTTACTTGCTATTTCAGTAAACTGACCGTATACTGACAGTTTTGACATATTTTCTGTTGTTTACTTGCTATTTCAGTAAACTGACCGTATACTGACAGTTTTGACATATTTTATGTTGTTTACTTGCTATTTCAGTAAACTGACCGTATACTGACAGTTTTGACATATTTTATGTTGTTTACTTGCTTTATCGACAATGTAAATGTCGAGTTACCTTACCTCCTGACCAATAACATCACTCACCTGTATATATGTAGATGGTTATTGAAGTAATTCGATTAAATATTGCACATCTTCCTACCTGTAGGTCATAAATGGAGCACAGCTATATCCACAAAGTGGTGTCAGTACTTTCAATTTCAGTCTGGATGACATACTTACAGATCTGATGTAAATCAATCGTTTTCAGTAATATTCTATGGAGATTTTAAACATTAGATTTTGTTTTCTGATATGAATATTTTCAAAGTACTTGATAATAATGACGAAATTTAAGTTTGAATCGCTTACTTCTAAAAATATTTGTCTGCAATGCTGAAATTCAAAAGAGAGGCTAAGAAACTTAGGGACCTATGACACTTGATAACCAGCAGATGAATTTGTACTGGTCGAGAGCTGGTACCCTAAGGCTGTATGCATAGATAAAGCAAGCGTACATGTGGGGCTACTGATAGGGTACACAAAAGGTAGAGCAAAGAGTCAATCCAAAGATTCCAACAATGTGATGGTAGCAAAAATGGTAGAGTGGTCAGATTTGTTATTGCTATGCAACTTTGCTGTGGCGATACAAAGCCTGGTTTTTACCTAAATAATTGTATAACTTACTTTGATGATTCTCGAGGAAACGTTCATGTTCTTTACAGGAATGGCACTGAGTAAATGGTTTAATCTTCTCCTGGAATTCTCTACAAATGAAAGTACAAGCCTGTGTATAAAGTCCCCTTTACAATTGATGTGACTAAAACACTATTGAGTGCAGTGAATCAATGTCTGAAGCAACCAGTATTGAGTGCAGTGAATCAATGTCTGAAGCAACCAGTCAATGGAGTGCAGTGAATCAATGTCTGAAGCAACCAGTCAATGGAGTGCAGTGAATCAATGTCTGAAGCAACAAGTATTGAGTGCAGTGAATCAATGTCTGAAGCAACCAGTCAATGGAGTGCAGTGAATCAATGTCTGAAGCAACCAGTCAATGGAGTGCAGTGAATCAATGTCTGAAGCAACCATTCAATGGAGTGCAGTGAATCAATGTCTGAAGCAACCAGTCAATGGAGTGCAGTGAATCAATGTCTGAAGCAACCAGTCAATGGAGTGCAGTGAATCAATGTCTGAAGCAACCAGTCAATGGAGTGCAGTGAATCAATGTCTGAAGCAACCAGTCAATGGAGTGCAGTGAATCAATGTCTGAAGCAACAAGTATTGAGTGCAGTGAATCAATGTCTGAAGCAACCAGTCAATGGAGTGCAGTGAATCAATGTCTGAAGCAACCAGTCAATGGAGTGCAGTGAATCAATGTCTGAAGCAACCAGTCAATGGAGTGCAGTGAATCAATGTCTGAAGCAACCAGTCAATGGAGTGCAGTGAATCAATGTCTGAAGCAGCCAGTCTATGGAGTGCAGTGAATCAATGTCTGAAGCAACCAGTCAATGGAGTGCAGTGAATCAATGTCTGAAGCAACCAGTATTGAGTGCAGTGAATCAATGTCTGAAGCAACCAGTCAATGGAGTGCAGTGAATCAATGTCTGAAGCAACCAGTCAATGGAGTGCAGTGAATCAATGTCTGAAGCAACCAGTCAATGGAGTGCAGTGAATCAATGTCTGAAGCAGCCAGTCTATGGAGTGCAGTGAATCAATGTCTGAAGCAACCAGTCAATGGAGTGCAGTGAATCAATGTCTGAAGCAACCAGTCAATGGAGTGCAGTGAATCAATGTCTGAAGCAACCAGTCAATGGAGTGCAGTGAATCAATGTCTGAAGCAACCAGTCAATGGAATGGTAACAAGTCAGTAAATCTACATGTATACATTGCAAAACACTTCCATAACATGCTTCCTTCATCACCAATCCACATGATAAGCATCAGGCATCAGACATCAGACATCTGAAATGTTGCATATCCTTTGGCTTAGAACATTTTTATATAAACATTTTTGTTCACGCCCCAATCATCATCTTATATGCTTATATGTCATACCATTTATTTTCCCTGTAATAGGTGTGGCTTCTAAACTGTTCAAAACCAAATCGATCCAGTCCGAAATTGACAGTCATATGTCATTCTAATATGTTTGCGACACCCTCTACCCCGTCCATAAATTCTTACTTTATTACTCAACAAATTTGGTATACTTTGCTGTGTTTGAGAAAATTTCGGAGATGTAGCTCCCGCCATTTGCGATATATAGGTTGAGGATTGATTTTCGATTTTATTGAATGACTCACACTTCACTGTGTTCAAATATCAACAAACTTTACAACAAAGGCCTTGTTTTAAAACTGATAAAAAAACAACACTGATTGTACAATGCATATAATGTCAGAGCTGCACGGCGTTTAAAAAAAAAAAATGTTCAAGTTTTATTTAACTCTATGCTCCATACCAATATAGCTATATAACACTATTTAACTCTATGCTCCATACCAATATAGCTATATAACACTATTTAACTCTATGCTCCATACCAATATAGCTATATAACACTATTTAACTCTATGCTCCATACCAATATAGCTATATAACACTATTTAACTCTATGCTCCATACCAATATAGCTATATAACACTATTTAACTCTATGCTCCATACCAATATAGCTATATAACACTATTTAACTCTATGCTCCATACCAATATAGCTATATAAGACCATTTTAATCAATACCATTATCAGGTTTGATCCCCCGTCTGACCCTAATAAAATTAACAGTCTTTCAGATGGGACGTTAAACCAAGGTCTCGTGTCGGTGCTTTACACCGTGCATGTAAAAGAACCAGAGAAGACTCTGGAATGGGTCTCTGTCTTTATCATGCACTGTCCTCCAAAAATCTAAAATGACTAATATCTTCAGGAGGTGTCGCTCATATGGGCAACCGGTAGCGACGATAAATAAACGTAAAACACACGCAAAATCATCGGTGTATTGGTAATCAATAGCCAATACAGAGCAGTTGACCAACTGACACTGTGTAATCAATAACCAATACAGAGCAGTTGACCAACTAACACTGTGTAATCAATAGCCAATACAGAGCAGTTGACCAACTGACACTGTGTAATCAATAACCAATACAGAGCAGTTGACCAACTGACACTGTGTAATCAATAGCCAATACAGAGCAGTTGACCAACTGACACTGTGTAATCAATAGCCAATACAGAGCAGTTGACCAACTGACACTGTGTAATCAATAGCCAATACAGAGCAGTTGACCAACTAACACTGTGTAATCAATAGCCAATACAGAGCAGTTGACCAACTGACACTGTGTAATCAATAGCCAATACAGAGCAGTTGACCAACTAACACTGTGTAATCAATAGCCAATACAGAGCAGTTGACCAACTGACACTGTGTCCATACTGATTATTGGAAATGGGGGCCAATTTATACCTGCTTTGTTTGAACCAATATTATTGTTTCAAGACATCATGGAATCTTTTTATGACCAATATAAAGTGTTCAGAGAATTAAATTCTCTTTCTGGTGATATAAAATTCATGATGGTGTGAAAAGTATTTATATCATAAATGGCCAATTATATACAAAGAACACCCGATTTTTTCGAGTTTTGTCTATACTAATTGTTTGTTTTTTCCCCCCAATATAATAAATTATCCCATAAACTACGGCGCGGGAGTTTAATAAAGCCATGTCATAAATTCAGTAATACACTAGTGTATTAAATATGCAAATGAGGCAAATGCGTGGGCGAATCACTTTATTTGTATATTCATACGCGCTGTCAAAAAAGTAAATAAACATGGCGGAGCGTCCGTTAAGCGTTGGTGATTTTGTCCAGATCGACGGTAAAGGTGGGACACAAAAATATATCGTCTATCAACAACAACAGTCACATCAATCAAAATCAGCACAAAGAAATATCCAAAATCCTGTATTCGTCAAACAGTTCGTCCAACAGCTGTACATCCAAATCCTGATAGGCCTGATAAAGCACATTACACAGCATATCCGAACCAGGTCAACACATATTCGTCACCAAGCGTGGCAACTTCTATGAATACCAATTCCAACTCCAATATATTAATCTGACAGGTGGATTCCAAAGTCTGTTGGTGGTACTTTTAATGTATACATTAACAACCCTAAAACTGTATCCCCATCTAATCCACCAAGAAAACGTCTAAGAATCATTGAAAGCGATAGCGATTCGCAGTGACATACATGTTTACATCAACTAGCACGCGCTGTGTAACTTTGATTGTGACGTCATTTGCCAAAACATTGTGCACATTTTGTATTTGTTAAAAAAGACTGTTTGAAAATAATTTAAGTGTTTAATATTGAATTGTTGCACATGATATGTTGTGATAGTTTAAAAACTGTTTACAAAGGAAGAAAATTTTAAAAATTGGAGTATTTAGTGTCGCACTATTTTCTTGGCCCATTAAGTAGAAACCGCAGTACTACTCTGGCTTTCATTTGCTAAAGGGGAAGTGTGTTCAATCATGACACACTTTTACTGAGTATTTGGTTTATGTGATAAAAAGAATCTTACATTCGTGTCTTTCCATATTGAATTTATTAAACTTGTTGAATAAAAATGATAAATTGCTATAATAGAGCCTCGCATTTTATCATTTTTATTCAACGAGTTTAATAAATTCAATATGGAAAGCCACTCATGTAAGATCCTCTATTTATTACATATGTACAAAATGTAACATTATAAATAACACACATTCATATTGGAGATGCAATAGAAATAACAAAATATATTAATAAATGATATACAAGAAAGTCTTTATTTATAGGACCATTACAGGATGTAAAATATCGGAACTTACTAGAATTTACAGTAGTACCTTGACGGTGTCGTCTTCAATTAGTGTAGACCACTGATTATAGCATATTTCCATTTGTATGAATGAGCACAACTAATGACTACGTAATTCCATTTGTATGTATGAATGAACACAAATAATGACTATGTAATACCATTTGTATATATGAATGAACACAACTATTGACTATGTAATTCCATTTGTATATATGAATGAACACAACTAATGACTATGTAATTCCATTTGTATCAGGGCCCGCGCTGGCCATCGCCAGAGTAGCCATTGGCTAAAATATCGCAAAATTGGCTAATAAAAACACGAAAATGATAAAAATGGCGAAAATCTGTAAAATCTCCGAAAATCGGAATCCCCCCACCCCAGTCTATTTGTGGACAATTACTTGGGTCAAGCTAAAATCTTGACTAATATCTTGGACTGATTTACAAACATTTATCTATAAATAGCAATGATCTCCCTAGCCTATGGAGTACAATTAAAAATCAATAACTAGTTGGAGAATCATACAAGCTGTTGTTTGTTTTAGTTGGAGAATCATACAAGCTGTTGTTTGTTTATTTAATGACTATTAATTTGATTAGTGTGCAAACACGGGACACACTATGAATGCTTATTATATATGTTTGTATTATTTATGAGCATTTTAATCAGGAATGCAGGGTAACGAGGGTTCGACACAAACGCGATCCCCGCCATCCTGAGGACACCAACAATTGGGGAGGGATTCCTAAGCTTGAAAGTCAGGTGTTCCGTCGGGACTGTTGATTTTTCCAGAAAAAATTAACTATTCCAAAGAAAAAATTATCCAATAAACTTAATACTAATCAGCGACATCGAAGCAAGCATATTTGCATAATTCACAGCATAATTAATATGAATAGCTGGATGATATTATGTAAATTATCGATGTTGTATCACACAATATATCAATTTATAACTTTATCAATTTATCAATATAATTTAACAGGTGCAGTGCTAAAATCGCCAATTTAGCCATTGTCGAAAATGTGTGAATATTGACTAATAAAAAATAAATTCCCTGGAAATTGTAAAGTCCTAAAGCTATTTACAGAAAATTACGTGGGTCAAGGTATCATTATGTGGTTGTGACTTAAGTTTCAAATATCGGATTGGTTTGCAATTCTTTCAGTGCCTACATGTATGCAGTGCAGTGTATATAAAAGTAGATAGCCAGTCTTACAAAACATGCACTATGCCCGACTGACAATTATTATGAACAGATGCTATTATAAAATAAATTGAGTGCAAATCAAAGAAATTCAATACTACATGTTCTACAAACTACCGGTGGTATTTAAACCGGAAGTTGTCCGGAGCCAATAATGTGATCACAGACATAATAGATATTTACCCTATGCCCACAGTGTGTCTGGTGCCTGTGCCTATGCCATGGCATTTATTATATTTAATATTCAAATTTTAAACAAGACAGCTACGTTTTTGTAATCCTAGTAATCCCATCCAAACAGGATGCTTAATTGGGTATAGAGCACTGGTATTGGCAATATAAGTGACAGGTTTTAATTGACCTCGATTACAAGTCATTGTTGGCATGCTGCCAGCTCATCAAAGATTGTATGTATGAATGAGCACAACTAATGACTATGTTATTCCATTTGTATGAATGAGCACAAGTAAGGACTATGTAATTCCATTTGTATGTATGAATGAGCACAACTAATGACTATGTAATTCCATTTGTATGAATGAGCACAAGTAAGGACTATGTAATTTCATTTGTATGAATGAGCACAAGTAAGGACTATGTAATTTCATTTGTATGAATGAGCACAAGTAAGGACTATGTAATTCCATTTGTATGAATGAGCACAAGTAAGGACTATGTAATTCCATTTGTATGAATGAGCACAAGTAAGGACTATGTAATTCCATTTGTATGAATGAGCACAAGTAAGGACTATGTAATTCCATTTGTATGAATGAGCACAAGTAAGGACTATGTAATTTCATTTGTATGAATGAGCACAAGTAAGGACTATGTAATTTCATTTGTATGAATGAGCACAAGTAAGGACTATGTAATTCCATTTGTATGAATGAGCACAAGTAAGGACTATGTAATTCCATTTGTATGAATGAGCACAAGTAAGGACTATGTAATTCCATTTGTATGAATGAGCACAAGTAAGGACTATGTAATTCCATTTGTATGTATGAATGAGCACAACTAATGACTATGTAATTCCATTTGTATGAATGAGCACAAGTAAGGACTATGCAATTCCATTTGTATGAATGAGCACAAGTAAGGACTATGTAATTCCATTTGTATGAATGAGCACAAGTAAGGACTATGTAATTCCATTTGTATGAATGAGCACAAGTAAGGACTATGTAATTCCATTTGTATGAATGAGCACAAGTAAGGACTATGTAATTCCATTTGTATGAATGAGCACAACTAATGACTATGCAATTCCATTTGTATGTATGAATGAGCACAAGTAAGGCCTATGTAATTCCATTTGTATGTATACCGAGTCAAATAAGAAACGATACATGGTATAAACATATATGTATTTTAATTACTAAATAAGCAATTCATCTGAAATTTCGTGTAAAGAGATTGAAACATATGAGACAATGTTACAAGTTTAAAATTCGATCATACCATCATTATCTGTTACGTTGTGGCGTCATTTATGACCAAGGGGTCAAGTGGAATATTCATACAATAGTCAATACCGTGTATGACCTCCATTGGCATCTCTCACTGCAATGCATCGCCGTCGGTCAATACCGTGTATGATCTTCATTAGCATCTCTCACTGCAATACTGTGTATGACCTCCATTGGCATCTCTCACTGCAATACCGTGTATGACCTCCATTAGCATCTCTCACTGCAATACTGTGTATGACCTCCATTGGCATCTCTCACTGCAATGCATCGCATGGAACGAGTAAGTGTCAGAATTTCATATTGGTCAATGTTGTTCCACTCCTGACACAGAATATCCCTCAGTTTATGTAACGTCGCCGGTTGACGGAGTCTTACACGACTTTCTAAGGTATCCCATAAATGTTCTATCGGAGACAATGCTGGCCGCGGTGAACGTTCAATGTTTCTCTGCTCCAATAATTGAGTGGTAATGCGTGCAGTATGGCATCTGGCGTTGTCCTGTTGGAACAGTGCGACGCGTCGATTGACGTTAAAGAATGACAAAACAACGGGCGTAATAATTTCGTCACAGTACCGCTGTGCGGTTAGGTTTCCGTCAACAATAATCAGTTGTGTGCGACCGTTGAATGTGATGCCGCCCCATACCATAACGCTACCGCATCCAAACCGATCCACCTCACGTACACACACATCGGCGTAACGTTCTCCCTGTCGACGGTAAACTCGAGCCCTGCCATCCGCACGCCGTAAACAGAAACGCGATTCGTCACGGAATTCCACTGTAAGCGTGTCCAACGTGCATGTTCACCCGTCCACTCACGACGTTCGTTCCGGTAACATGGGCCCGGTGTACGGTCTGTAAGGACGGATTCCACGTTCAGCGAGCCTGTTCAGAACTGTTTGAGCACTGATTCTATTGTTGGTCCTCCAAGGGGTAACGATGGCGGTATGAGTAGCGGGCAGGAAGTGGTCACGTAAATGTGACGGTCCTGTTCTGGCGTCGTCACACGTGGTCGACCAGTGCGTGGGCGGTCATCAGTTGATCCACGTGTTCGGTACCGTCCAAGTAGACGTGTGATCGTGATCTGGGACACACCGAGGTGATTAGCGACGTCGTTATGACGTAAACCAGCTTCAACCATCCCAATTGCTCGCATTCTCGCATTTTGGTCGAGTGGGCATTTCTTTTGAGGAAAATGCAGATCGTTTTGGTGTTTTTGCTCGAAGATATTACAATATGAGTACAACAAACTGGTTTGTGGATCTATCCATGTATAGCAAATCGTGTTCCTCGTGGATCACGTACAAAACGGAAAATCGGCGTTAGGAAAATATGGATGCATTATTTACATGTGTATATGGATGAATATCATAGTCATACGTCACTCCGAACTGAAAAGTGGTGGCTTATCACAGGCATTTATATGTTTGCATCTTTTTCGTCTAAGTTGGTTTGGTATCGTTTCTTTTTTGACTATATATAAGGACTATGTAATTCCATTTGTTTCAATGAGGTCAACTAATGACTGTAATTGTAATGAGCAGTACTGAATGTTTAGGATAACTTGACAGTGACGTACAAGGGCTATACCTACAGGTAATTCAGGTAAATTTACAGTTATCGATATTATGATAATGTATTTTTTATCTTTAATCCGAAACATCGCTTACTGATTTTTAAGTCGATTTTACCTGTCTTGTGTTGTGGACATAGCCAACAGGAGTAAATATTGAGTGAATTCACTGTCAAGTTATCCTAAACGTACTATACTAATGACACTGTTTTTTCACATGATATATTGCAGTTATTATGAAGTATATGTCCTAAGATTTTTTGTTATACAATTTTACATACTTCATAATACTAAAGATTCAAATAAACAGATATATCAAATTTGGTATAATTTTAAATATGATACACATTTCTAGAAAATGATCAGTTATATGTCAATGTTTAATAAGTTAGGTACATTTGTAATACAGTCCCACCTCTACAAACGTCACCTCCCATGATATGAGCGACACCCTCTTTATAACGTAACCTGTTATGATGATGATGTAAGTTATTTATAGTCGCCACCGCATAAATGCATTTGGGCGACTGGTTTCTCTAAGAAGTTTATGTAGATATCTCTAAGTCTATGTAGACAGCAGCTGGGAAGGCATCTCCGTTCTTCGCAGAGTGACAAGTCCTGTATCCTCTTTCGATGGGGTCCCTTGTAGGGCCATATCCTCCATGATTTGTCAGCTCACAACAGCAATAATGGTTCCGGTTTCTTCGCTGGGGTCCTCACGCCATCAAGAAGTCTGCGTCCCACCGTCTTCCTTGAAGGAGATCGCTCCCCTTGAAGGAGCCGGCTAAAAGAATCCAGCTATCCGTCGTCTCCAGCACTAAGTGGTGCTGTCTCGCCAAGTAGGTAAGTTAGTTGAATGGTACTCTGTATGTATATGTACAGAGTCAAGCGATTCCGATGGCGCGTCTTCCGTCAGCGAAGTCATTGAACCATATTCCTGTTGTGAGCTGTGCCTAGGTCACGACGTGCACGTAGTGGAGGTAAGACCTGGGCACCTGTTATTCCCAACCGTTGCGTTTTAATACAATTTCACCTCTCACGAACGACACCTCCCAACAACACACAATGACAGTCATTTTCCCACCCAACGATGCAGAAAACCTCCCAAGAACAGACAAAAATTTGGCTGAAAAAAGAAACAGTCTGTACATGTATGTGTCATCGGACGCAAATAATCGCCAATTGTACCTTTCAATTTTCAATAAACAATAATTATCTTAATCTGTGGCCATATACGGGGGGGGGGGGGGCAATAATCTACAGGCTGGACCGTTAGTGTGAAAATAATCATTGTTTACGGGTATTCTTTCAATAAACATCTTGACATAATTGGCAGGTTGTTTTAAATACCGCGTATATCTTTTGATCTCTTAAGATGAAGAAAAAAGGAATTGTGCAGGTGCATACCATATACGGTCATGCCTCGTCTGTCAATAGAGGAGACTGTTTATAAACTTTATATGTTTGTTTAATAATTATCTCATAAAAATACTTTTTTTTCATTTTCCAGGGTTTGCTTTATGACAATGTAATGTTTTTATCACATACCATAATAAGATAATTTAGCATCAGTTTTCGGATACGCCTCATCCGAAATACTTACCAAAAATCTGAAATTAAATCAAACATACGATCCCAAAAATCAATTGATCTTTTTCCGAGCACTCTTGTACTCGATCGGAACTGTGTCAGAGTACCTGAGTATCAAAATTGCCAGTCGTTGCCATCCTTAATTTTATATAATTGAAATGCGTTATTTATCAGACTTTAACTTTGATGTATTGAAAACATTAATTAATGTACACAATTGTCATCAATTTGCTTAATTTGGTGATTTTAACACATTGCATCCATAGATATTCAATCTTAGTTCAATATATCGTATAGTAGTACCAGTAGTACTAGTTACAAGGCATGGTAGCGCGAGTGACATCCATCCCTGCATAAATGAACCTTGCATATAGAACAGTCTCCCTGCACTCCGTTAGAACACGCGAGTGATATTTGCACGTCGTGAATTATTTTTATTTAATGATTGAATACAATAGTTTTATCAATCACACCCACTCGCAGATCATAATAGGCCCGTCATCATGGACGGGACTGTCCCGAGGAACAGCCTGTTCATCTTTGTCGGAGCTGTCATCATGTACGTAATGCACATCAACATCGGACTTACCAAAACCATAAAAATAAGACTTGTTTCCCCCCCCCCCCCCCGAGTCACTGTCAAAAGAAATACTGGTAACCATTTATTTCAAAATAACTAGTAAACAGATTCAAACAATTTGAAATAATTTAGAACGATCTAAGCTTTGGTGTTCTCACATAAACTGACATAATTTCGATCATTTATTCTGAAGGGATCATGTTGCCGACGGGCATCCTGTGTGTGTTTTACATTTATTTATCGTCGCTACCGGTTGCCTCCTGAATAGATTAGTCATTTTAGATTTTGGAGGATAGTGCAATGATACAGACAGTATCTGGTTCTTTTATGTGCACGGTGTAAAGCACCGACACGAGACCTCGGTTTAATGTCCCATCTGAAAGACTGTTAATTTTATTAGGGTCAGACGGGCATCCTGTTTACTGCTCCATATTAATACTAGGGACCGCTGATTGACTTATTTTGATCAACAGATGATAATCCCCTCATAAACTGACATAACATTTGTGTTTTATTGCCTTGTGTGCAATACCCCGCAATAAACAGACCAGACCATATTACATGTGTTTACGCAGCTGCTGTGATCATGCCATGACCTATGACAGAGATTTATAAATACCATTTGTACAATGTACTGGTAGGTAAATTTAAACCTTGAGTTTTAACAGTTGCAGAGCAAATGGATATGTATGTAAAAAAAATTCCACTGAAAATGAAATCTCACGCATGAGCATATATTTACTTTTGGGAAAAACCAAAGCATCTTCATTCATTATTTTCAGAAATTTCTTCAATAGAAACAGTAATCGATTTGAACATGTTATGTTGATATTAATCCACTTCTCGGGGTTTGTTTTTGGGGCATTTAAAGTACCAGGCGTATATATGGGCTAGCGTACATGCGTAAAATGGCGAATATATGGAGTAATCGATATACTCATAATTAGGCATAATTATACAGTAACATCAGGAGGAAAACTCAAAAATGCCGCAACGTGCCAATTTGAGTCGACGC
This sequence comes from Archivesica marissinica, assembly GCA_014843695.1. Taxonomy (NCBI): domain Eukaryota; kingdom Metazoa; phylum Mollusca; class Bivalvia; order Venerida; family Vesicomyidae; genus Archivesica; species Archivesica marissinica. The sequence goes on along the minus strand of CM026404.1, from coordinate 38,252,497 downwards.
GGATTTTCAAGAGGGAACTCCTAACGCCGCAATTTCCACGGAAATTGCCAAGATATTTTGCGGCGATTTGTTGGGTTGTGCGGACTGCGGTGTTTTCTTTTATTTATATTTGTGCACAGCAATTATACAGATATGCATTTCTCAATTAAATTAGGATTATCTAAGTTAAAATTGCATAATTATTGTTCATCTTTTCAACATATGATCAAATGCGCTTGGGCATGCCTGTGCGTAATTATAAATAATATTGACAATTTATGGGTTCCCATTTAATTGCGTCCGTATAAAACACTCATTATTCAAAGGTGTAACTTATTAGCACAGTATAATCTGCAAATTACGGTAACAATGATCATAGAATCCAATTATAAATGTTCCTGTCAGCGGCAGATGATTAAACGCGTTTGCGAAAATTAGTCGCTAAATTTAACAATATTTATTATGGCCTATGAACATGTGCTAATGGGTGATAAAGTACTATTCACGTACCTGTATTCTCCGATAAAATGACTAATACACTTCTGGAGGCGTTGCCCAGTTAAACAGTAGGAGCGACAATAATAATTATACGTAGCGAGAAAATCTCAAATGGAAATTTCCATCAAACGCCTGCATAGCTCATATTACTGACATTTCTTCTGTCGAAACAGTGAGTATCTTATATAACTAACATCTTGAATGCCATGTGCTGGTGGACGTGACAAATTGCATGCGACACTGAACAAACTTATGATTGCTTAATATGCGTTTAGAACACACCGCACCAATGAAATCAATAAATGTCCTTACTCATTTGCAGGTATAAGCTACAGACTATAACATTGCGGACCAAGGGTAGCCGGTTCAGTGGTTAACACGTCCGCCTGCCGATAAATGTAAATTAATATCGACTATAACAACCAAACAAACTGAGGTATCTATACTGTGTGCTATATACAGGGCATGTAACTGAGGTATCTATACTGTGTGCTATATACAGGGTATCTATACTGTGTGCTATATACAGGGTATCTATACTGTGTGCTATATACAGGGTATCTATACTGTGTGCTATATACAGGGTATCTATACTGTGTGCTATATACAGGGCATGTAACTGATATCTATACTGTGTGCTATATACAGGGTATCTATACTGTGTGCTATATACAGGGTATCTATACTGTGTGCTATATACAGGGCATAACTAGGTATCTATACTGTGTGCTATATACAGGGCATGTAACTGAGGTATCTATACTGTGTGCTATATACAGGGTATCTATACTGTGTGCTATATACAGGGCATCTATACTGTGTGCTATATACAGGGCATCTATACTGTGTGCTATATACAGGGTATCTATACTGTGTGCTATATACAGGGTATCTATACTGTGTGCTATATACAGGGTATCTATACTGTGTGCTATATACAGGGTCTATACTGTGTGCTATATACAGGGCATGTAACTGAGGTATCTATACTGTGTGCTATATACAGGGCATGAACTGAGGTATCTATACTGTGTGCTATATACAGGGCATGTAACTGAGGTATCTATACTGTGTGCTATATACAGGGCATCTATACTGTGTGCTATATACAGGGCATCTATACTGTGTGCTATATACAGGGCATGTAACTGAGGTATCTATACTGTGTGCTATATACAGGGTATCTATACTGTGTGCTATATACAGGGCATGTAACTGAGGTATCTATACTGTGTGCTATATACAGGGTATCTATACTGTGTGCTATATACAGGGTATCTATACTGTGTGCTATATACAGGGTATCTATACTGTGTGCTATATACAGGGCATCTATACTGTGTGCTATATACAGGGCATGTAACTGAGGTATCTATACTGTGTGCTATATACAGGGTATCTATACTGTGTGCTATATACAGGGCATGTAACTGAGGTATCTATACTGTGTGCTATATACAGGGCATGTAACTGAGGTATCTATACTGTGTGCTATATACAGGGCATATATACTGTGTGCTATATACAGGGCATCTATACTGTGTGCTATATACAGGGCATGTAACTGAGGTATCTATACTGTGTGCTATATACAGGGTATCTATACTGTGTGCTATATACAGGGCATGTAACTGTATACAGGGTATCTATACTGTGTGCTATATACAGGGTATCTATACTGTGTGCTATATACAGGGCATGTAACTGAGGTATCTATACTGTGTGCTATATACAGGGTATCTATACTGTGTGCTATATACAGGGTATCTATACTGTGTGCTATATACAGGGCATCTATACTGTGTGCTATATACAGGGCATGTAACTGAGGTATCTATACTGTGTGCTATATACAGGGCATGTAACTGAGGTATCTATACTGTGTGCTATATACAGGGCATGTATACTGTGTGCTATATACAGGGCATGTAACTGAGGTATCTATACTGTGTGCTATATACAGGGCATGTAACTGAGGTATCTATACTGTGTGCTATATACAGGGCATCAATACTGTGTGCTATATACAGGGCATCTATACTGTGTGCTATATACAGGGTATGTAACTGAGGTATCTATACTGTGTGCTATATACAGGGTATCTATACTGTGTGCTATATACAGGGCATCTATACTGTGTGCTATATACAGGGTATCTATACTGTGTGCTATATACAGGGTATCTATACTGTGTGCTATATACAGGGCATGTAACTGAGGTATCTATACTGTGTGCTATATACAGGGCATGTAACTGAGGTATCTATACTGTGTGCTATATACAGGGTATCTATACTGTGTGCTATATACAGGGCATCTATACTGTGTGCTATATACAGGGCATCTATACTGTGTGCTATATACAGGGTATGTAACTGAGGTATCTATACTGTGTGCTATATACAGGGTATGTAACTGAGGTATCTATACTGTGTGCTATATACAGGGTATCTATACTGTGTGCTATATACAGGGTATCTATACTGTGTGCTATATACAGGGCATGTAACTGAGGTATCTATACTGTGTGCTATATACAGGGCATGTAACTGAGGTATCTATACTGTGTGCTATATACAGGGCATGTAACTGAGGTATCTATACTGTGTGCTATATACAGGGCATCTATACTGTGTGCTATATACAGGGCATCTATACTGTGTGCTATATACAGGGCATGTAACTGAGGTATCTATACTGTGTGCTATATACAGGGTATCTATACTGTGTGCTATATACAGGGCATGTAACTGAGGTATCTATACTGTGTGCTATATACAGGGTATCTATACTGTGTGCTATATACAGGGTATCTATACTGTGTGCTATATACAGGGTATCTATACTGTGTGCTATATACAGGGCATGTATACTGTGTGCTATATACAGGGCATGTAACTGAGGTATCTATACTGTGTGCTATATAGGGTATCTATACTGTGTGCTATATACAGGGCATGTAACTGAGGTATCTATACTGTGTGCTATATACAGGGCATGTAACTGAGGTATCTATACTGTGTGCTATATACAGGGCATATATACTGTGTGCTATATACAGGGCATCTATACTGTGTGCTATATACAGGGCATGTAACTGAGGTATCTATACTGTGTGCTATATACAGGGTATCTATACTGTGTGCTATATACAGGGTATCTATACTGTGTGCTATATACAGGGTATCTATACTGTGTGCTATATACAGGGTATCTATACTGTGTGCTATATACAGGGCATGTAACTGAGGTATCTATACTGTGTGCTATATACAGGGTATCTATACTGTGTGCTATATACAGGGCATGTAACTGAGGTATCTATACTGTGTGCTATATACAGGGTATGTAACTGAGGTATCTATACTGTGTGCTATATACAGGGTATCTATACTGTGTGCTATATACAGGGCATGTAACTGAGGTATCTATACTGTGTGCTATATACAGGGTATCTATACTGTGTGCTATATACAGGGCATGTAACTGAGGTATCTATACTGTGTGCTATATACAGGGTATCTATACTGTGTGCTATATACAGGGTATGTAACTGAGGTATCTATACTGTGTGCTATATACAGGGCATCTATACTGTGTGCTATATACAGGGCATGTAACTGAGGTATCTATACTGTGTGCTATATACAGGGCATGTAACTGAGGTATCTATACTGTGTGCTATATACAGGGCATGTATACTGTGTGCTATATACAGGGCATGTAACTGAGGTATCTATACTGTGTGCTATATACAGGGCATGTAACTGAGGTATCTATACTGTGTGCTATATACAGGGCATCTATACTGTGTGCTATATACAGGGCATCTATACTGTGTGCTATATACAGGGTATGTAACTGAGGTATCTATACTGTGTGCTATATACAGGGTATCTATACTGTGTGCTATATACAGGGTATCTATACTGTGTGCTATATACAGGGTATCTATACTGTGTGCTATATACAGGGCATGTAACTGAGGTATCTATACTGTGTGCTATATACAGGGCATGTAACTGAGGTATCTATACTGTGTGCTATATACAGGGCATCTATACTGTGTGCTATATACAGGGCATCTATACTGTGTGCTATATACAGGGCATGTAACTGAGGTATCTATACTGTGTGCTATATACAGGGTATCTATACTGTGTGCTATATACAGGGTATCTATACTGTGTGCTATATACAGGGTATCTATACTGTGTGCTATATACAGGGTATCTATACTGTGTGTTATATACAGGGTATCTATACTGTGTGCTATATACAGGGTATCTATACTGTGTGCTATATACAGGGCATGTAACTGAGGTATCTATACTGTGTGCTATATACAGGGTATCTATACTGTGTGCTATATACAGGGTATGTAACTGAGGTATCTATACTGTGTGCTATATACAGGGCATCTATACTGTGTGCTATATACAGGGCATGTAACTGAGGTATCTATACTGTGTGCTATATACAGGGCATGTAACTGAGGTATCTATACTGTGTGCTATATACAGGGCATGTATACTGTGTGCTATATACAGGGCATGTAACTGAGGTATCTATACTGTGTGCTATATACAGGGCATGTAACTGAGGTATCTATACTGTGTGCTATATACAGGGCATGTAACTGAGGTATCTATACTGTGTGCTATATACAGGGCATCAATACTGTGTGCTATATACAGGGCATCTATACTGTGTGCTATATACAGGGTATGTAACTGAGGTATCTATACTGTGTGCTATATACAGGGTATCTATACTGTGTGCTATATACAGGGTATGTAACTGAGGTATCTATACTGTGTGCTATATACAGGGTATCTATACTGTGTGCTATATACAGGGTATCTATACTGTGTGCTATATACAGGGCATGTAACTGAGGTATCTATACTGTGTGCTATATACAGGGCATGTAACTGAGGTATCTATACTGTGTGCTATATACAGGGTATCTATACTGTGTGCTATATACAGGGCATCTATACTGTGTGCTATATACAGGGTATGTAACTGAGGTATCTATACTGTGTGCTATATACAGGGCATCTATACTGTGTGCTATATACAGGGTATCTATACTGTGTGCTATATACAGGGTATCTATACTGTGTGCTATATACAGGGCATGTAAAAGAACCAGTGATGCTTCTGGAAGTGGGGCATCTTCTATAAATAGATACTGAAAGGTTTACTCCATGACAATATGTAATTAAAATGACAACTAATCATCCCCTTTGATCTCGCTTGACCATATGGATCACCAGCGGCTCAATAATTACCATTTGATCTTCACAGATATATACAACTATAAGACACTGTATATTCCAAAGATTTAGTACTGTATTAATGGTGTCCATATGACCAGTTAATTCAGACAAATGCCATAGCTATGATAATTGAACCCCTAGTATGACCGTGGGCGATTTTCTCACTTTCATTGATAAAACTTTATGGTATCGGTCAAGGTTAAGTGAGATAAACAAGGAAGTGTTGATTGTAAATGATTGGTTTTGATTGCTTTTAATCTTTTGTATATTGTCTGGAGTGGATATCGCAGCTAAAGTTGTACTGTATGTGTAAGGACTTGGGCACTCTGTCACAGGACTTAGCTAAAACATCCAAGATGAGATCGAGAAACAATCCACGAAAGTGAAGTGTTTATATAAGCAGTCAACCCGTGAATGTTTTTTAAAATAATGAATGATTGATGATGATATGTACTTTTCAAGGAAACTACTGTGCTTGGTATACACAATATAATTAATGAAAACAAGAAAATAAATGTTGAAAATAAATGGATTAACTCATTTACATTGTTCTTTATTTTTAATTAATTAATTGTGATATACAGTTGTCTATGAATGGATTTCAGAAGTAGGGCCTACAATCCTAAACCATAGAAACAACCAACCCTTCTGTAATTAAAACAGAAACACCAAGAAATTGTCATATGTGAAAGTACATTGTACATGTAGTAAAATTATCATAATTTGGTCTTCTGGACCAAACTCGATAAAGAGACCACCCTGCTAATAAGACCACTTTTTGGAAGTCCCATAGGTGGTCTTATAATAGGGGTTTTACTGTATATCGAGTTATCCCAAGTGATAACATGTGACCTATATAATTTATCATAATTGTGGTGTAGTACTGATACTGTACGTAGCACTGATACTGTACGTAGCACTGATACTGTACATAGTACTGATACTGTATGTAGCACTGATACTGTACGTAGCACTGATACTGTACATAGTACTGATACTGTACATAGCACTGATACTGTATGTAGCACTGATACTGTACGTAGTACTGATACTGTACATAGCACTGATACTGTACATAGTACTGATACTGTACATAGTACTGATACTGTACATAGTACTGATACTGTACGTAGCACTGATACTGTAGTGTAGCACTGATACTGTACGTAGTACTGATACTGTAGTGTAGCACTGATACTGTACGTGGTACTGATACTGTACATAGCACTGATACTGTATGATACTGTACATAGCACTGATACTGTACGTAGTACTGATACTGTACGTAGCACTGATACTGTAGTGTAGCACTGATACTGTACGTAGTACTGATACTGTACGTAGCACTGATACTGTAGTGTAGCACTGATACTGTACGTGGTACTGATACTGTACGTGGTACTGATACTGTATGTAGTACTGATACTGTACGTAGTACTGATACTGTACATAGTACTGATACTGTCCGTAGCACTGATACTGTACATAGTACTGATACTGTACGTAGTACTGATACTGTACGTAGTACTGATACTGTACGTAGCACTGATACTGTCCGTAGCACTGATACTGTAGTGTAGCACTGATACTGTACGTGGTACTGATACTGTATGTAGCACTGATACTGTACGTGGTACTGATACTGTACGTGGTACTGATACTGTACGTAGTACTGATACTGTACGTAGTACTGATACTGTACGTAGCACTGATACTGTACATAGCACTGATACTGTACATAGCACTGATACTGTACGTAGTACTGATACTGTACATAGTACTGATACTGTCTGTAGCACTGATACTGTACATAGTACTGATACTGTACGTAGCACTGATACTGTACATAGTACTGATACTGTACGTAGTACTGATACTGTACGTAGCACTGATACTGTACGTAGCACTGATACTGTACGTAGCACTGATACTGTACGTAGTACTGATACTGTCCGTAGTACTGATACTGTACATAGTACTGATACTGTACATAGTACTGATACTGTACGTAGCACTGATACTGTACATAGCACTGATACTGTACGTAGTACTGATACTGTACGTAGTACTGATACTGTACGTAGCACTGATACTGTACGTAGTACTGATACTGTACGTAGCACTGATACTGTACGTAGCACTGATACTGTACATAGTACTGATACTGTACGTAGCACTGATACTGTACGTAGTACTGATACTGTACGTAGCACTGATACTGTACGTAGACTGATACTGTACGTAGCACTGATACTGTACATAGCACTGATACTGTACGTAGCACTGATACTGTACATAGCACTGATACTGTACATAGTACTGATACTGTACGTAGCACTGATACTGTACGTAGTACTGATACTGTACGTAGCACTGATACTGTACGTAGCACTGATACTGTACTAGTACGATACTGTACGTAGTACTGATACTGTACATAGCACTGATACTGTACGTAGTACTGATACTGTACGTAGTACTGATACTGTACATAGTACTGATACTGTACTAGTACTGATACTGTACGTAGCACTGATACTGTACGTAGTACTGATACTGTACGTAGTACTGATACTGTACGTAGCACTGATACTGTACGTAGTACTGATACTGTACGTAGCACTGATACTGTACGTAGTACCGATACTGTACGTAGCACTGATACTGTACGTAGCACTGATACTGTACGTAGTACTGATACTGTATGATACTGTACGTAACACTGATACTGTACGTAGTACTGATACTGTATGATACTGTACATAGTACTGATACTGTACGTAGTACTGATACTGTACGTAGTACTGATACTGTAACAACAAACATGATACTGTACATAGCACTGATACTGTACATAGCACTGATACTGTACGTAGTACTGATACTGTACATAGTACTGATACTGTACGTAGTACTGATACTGTCCGTAGTACTGATACTGTACATAGTACTGATACTGTACATAGCACTGATACTGTACATAGCACTGATACTGTACGTAGCACTGATACTGTACGTAGCACTGATACTGTAGTGTAGCACTGATACTGTACGTGGTACTGATACTGTATGTAGTACTGATACTGTACGTAGTACTGATAATGTACGTAGTACTGATACTGTACGTAGCACTGATACTGTACGTAGTACTGATACTGTCCGTAGTACTGATACTGTACATAGTACTGATACTGTACGTAGCACTGATACTGTACGTAGTACTGATACTGTCCGTAGCACTGATACTGTACGTAGTACTGATACTGTACGTAGTACTGATACTGTACATAGCACTGATACTGTACATAGCACTGATACTGTACATAGCACTGATACTGTACATAGTACTGATACTGTCCGTAGCACTGATACTGTAGTGTAGCACTGATACTGTACGTGGTACTGATACTGTAGTGTAGCACTGATACTGTACGTAGTACTGATACTGTACATAGCACTGATACTGTACATAGCACTGATACTGTACATAGTACTGATACTGTACATAGTACTGATACTGTACGTAGTACTGATACTGTCCGTAGCACTGATACTGTACATAGTACTGATACTGTCCGTAGCACTGATACTGTAGTGTAGCACTGATACTGTACGTGGTACTGATACTGTATGTAGCACTGATACTGTACGTAGTACTGATACTGTACATAGCACTGATACTGTACATAGCACTGATACTGTACATAGTACTGATACTGTACGTAGTACTGATACTGTACTAGCACTGATACTGTCATAGCACTGATACTGTACATAGTACTGATACTGTCTAGCACTGATACTGTTGTAGCACTGATACTGTACATAGTACTGATACTGTACGTAGCACTGATACTGTAGTGTAGCACTGATACTGTACGTAGTACTGATACTGTATGTAGCACTGATACTGTACGTAGTACTGATACTGTACGTAGCACTGATACTGTACATAGCACTGATACTGTACATAGCACTGATACTGTACGTAGTACTGATACTGTCCGTAGTACTGATACTGTACATAGCACTGATACTGTACGTAGCACTGATACTGTACATAGTACTGATACTGTACGTAGTACTGATACTGTACATAGTACTGATACTGTCTGTAGCACTGATACTGTACATAGTACTGATACTGTACGTAGCACTGATACTGTACATAGTACCGATACTGTACGTAGTACCGATACTGTACGTAGTACTGATACTGTACGTAGTACTGATACTGTACGTAGCACTGATACTGTACGTAGCACTGATACTGTACGTAGTACTGATACTGTACGTAGCACTGATACTGTACGTAGTACTGATACTGTACGTAGTACTGATACTGTACGTAGCACTGATACTGTACGTAGTACTGATACTGTACGTAGCACTGATACTGTACGTAGTACCGATACTGTACGTAGTACTGATACTGTACGTAGCACTGATACTGTACGTAGTACTGATACTGTACGTAGTACTGATACTGTACGTAGCACTGATACTGTACGTAGTACCGATACTGTACGTAGTACTGATACTGTACGTAGTACTGATACTGTACGTAGCACTGATACTGTACGTAGCACTGATACTGTACGTAGTACTGATACTGTACGTAGTACTGATACTGTACGTAGTACCGATACTGTACGTAGTACTGATACTGTACGTAGTACCGATACTGTACGTAGCACTGATACTGTACGTAGTACTGATACTGTACGTAGTACTGATACTGTACGTAGTACCGATACTGTACGTAGTACTGATACTGTACGTAGCACTGATACTGTACGTAGCACTGATACTGTCCGTAGCACTGATACTGTAGTGTAGCACTGATACTGTACGTGGTACTGATACTGTATGTAGTACTGATACTGTACATAGTACTGATACTGTACATAGCACTGATACTGTACATAGCACTGATACTGTACGTAGTACTGATACTGTACATAGTACTGATACTGTACGTAGTACTGATACTGTCCGTAGTACTGATACTGTACATAGTACTGATACTGTACATAGCACTGATACTGTACATAGCACTGATACTGTACGTAGTACTGATACTGTACGTAGCACTGATACTGTAGTGTAGCACTGATACTGTACGTGGTACTGATACTGTATGTAGTACTGATACTGTACGTAGTACTGATACTGTACGTAGTACTGATACTGTACGTAGCACTGATACTGTACGTAGTACTGATACTGTCCGTAGTACTGATACTGTACATAGTACTGATACTGTACGTAGCACTGATACTGTACGTAGTACTGATACTGTCCGTAGCACTGATACTGTACGTAGTACTGATACTGTACGTAGTACTGATACTGTACATAGCACTGATACTGTACATAGCACTGATACTGTACATAGCACTGATACTGTTCATAGTACTGATACTGTCCGTAGCACTGATACTGTAGTGTAGCACTGATACTGTACGTGGTACTGATACTGTAGTGTAGCACTGATACTGTACGTAGTACTGATACTGTACATAGCACTGATACTGTACATAGCACTGATACTGTACATAGTACTGATACTGTACATAGTACTGATACTGTACGTAGTACTGATACTGTCCGTAGCACTGATACTGTACATAGTACTGATACTGTCCGTAGCACTGATACTGTAGTGTAGCACTGATACTGTACGTGGTACTGATACTGTAGTGTAGCACTGATACTGTACGTAGTACTGATACTGTACATAGCACTGATACTGTACATAGCACTGATACTGTACGTAGTACTGATACTGTCCGTAGTACTGATACTGTACATAGCACTGATACTGTACATAGCACTGATACTGTACATAGCACTGATACTGTACATAGTACTGATACTGTACATAGTACTGATACTGTCTGTAGCACTGATACTGTACATAGTACTGATACTGTACGTAGCACTGATACTGTACATAGTACCGATACTGTACGTAGTACCGATACTGTACGTAGTACCGATACTGTACGTAGCACTGATACTGTACGTAGCACTGATACTGTACGTAGTACTGATACTGTCCGTAGCACTGATACTGTACATAGTACTGATACTGTCTGTAGCACTGATACTGTACGTAGTACTGATACTGTACGTAGTACTGATACTGTACGTAGTACTGATACTGTACGTAGCACTGATACTGTACGTAGTACCGATACTGTACGTAGTACCGATACTGTACGTAGCACTGATACTGTACGTAGTACCGATACTGTACGTAGCACTGATACTGTACGTAGCACTGATACTGTACGTAGTACTGATACTGTACGTAGTACTGATACTGTACGTAGCACTGATACTGTACGTAGCACTGATACTGTACGTAGTACTGATACTGTACGTAGTACTGATACTGTACGTAGTATCGATACTGTACGTAGTACTGATACTGTACGTAGCACTGATACTGTACGTAGTACTGATACTGTACGTAGTACCGATACTGTACATAGCACTGATACTGTACGTAGTACTGATACTGTACGTAGTACCGATACTGTACGTAGCACTGATACTGTACGTAGTACTGATACTGTACGTAGCACTGATACTGTACGTAGTACCGATACTGTACGTAGCACCGATACTGTACGTAGTACTGATACTGTACGTAGCACTGATACTGTACGTAGCACTGATACTGTACGTAGCACTGATACTGTACGTAGTACTGATACTGTACGTAGTACCGATACTGTACGTAGCACTGATACTGTACGTAGTACTGATACTGTACGTAGTACTGATACTGTACGTAGTACTGATACTGTACATAGTACTGATACTGTACATACACGTACTGATACTGTACGTAGTACTGATACTGTACGTAGCACTACTGATACTGTACGTAGCACTGATACTGTACATAGTACTGATACTGTACGTAGCACTGATACTGTACGTAGCACTGATACTGTACGTAGTACTGATACTGTACGTAGTACTGATACTGTACATAGCACTGATACTGTAGCACTGATACTGTACATAGCACTGATACTGTACGTAGCACTGATACTGTACGTAGTACTGATACTGTACGTAGCACTGATACTGTACGTAGCACTGATACTGTACGTAGTACTGATACTGTACGTAGTACTGATACTGTACGTAGTACCGATACTGTACGTAGTACTGATACTGTACGTAGTACTGATACTGTACGTAGCACTGATACTGTACGTAGCACTGATACTGTACGTAGTACTGATACTGTACGTAGTACCGATACTGTACGTAGTACCGATACTGTACGTAGCACTGATACTGTACGTAGTACTGATACTGTACGTAGTACAACAAGATACTGTACGTAGTACTGATACTGTACGTAGCACTGATACTGTACGTAGTACTGATACTGTCCGTAGTACTGATACTGTACATAGTACTGATACTGTACGTAGCACTGATACTGTACGTAGTACTGATACTGTCCGTAGCACTGATACTGTACGTAGTACTGATACTGTACGTAGTACTGATACTGTACATAGCACTGATACTGTACATAGCACTGATACTGTACATAGCACTGATACTGTCATAGTACTGATACTGTCCGTAGCACTGATACTGTAGTGTAGCACTGATACTGTACGTGGTACTGATACTGTAGTGTAGCACTGATACTGTACGTAGTACTGATACTGTACATAGCACTGATACTGTACATAGCACTGATACTGTACATAGTACTGATACTGTACATAGTACTGATACTGTACGTAGTACTGATACTGTCCGTAGCACTGATACTGTACATAGTACTGATACTGTCCGTAGCACTGATACTGTACGTGGTACTGATACTGTAGTGTAGCACTGATACTGTACGTAGTACTGATACTGTAAATAGCACTGATACTGTACATAGCACTGATACTGTACGTAGTACTGATACTGTCCGTAGTACTGATACTGTACATAGCACTGATACTGTACATAGCACTGATACTGTACATAGCACTGATACTGTACATAGTACTGATACTGTACATAGTACTGATACTGTCTGTAGCACTGATACTGTACATAGTACTGATACTGTACGTAGCACTGATACTGTACATAGTACCGATACTGTACGTAGTACCGATACTGTACGTAGTACCGATACTGTACGTAGCACTGATACTGTACGTAGCACTGATACTGTACGTAGTACTGATACTGTCCGTAGCACTGATACTGTACATAGTACTGATACTGTCTGTAGCACTGATACTGTACATAGTACTGATACTGTACGTAGTACTGATACTGTACGTAGTACTGATACTGTACGTAGTACTGATACTGTACTAGCACTGATACTGTACTAGTACTGATACTGTACGTAGTACCGATACTGTACATAGTACTGATACTGTACATAGCACTGATACTGTACATAGTACTGATACTGTACATAGCACTGATACTGTACATAGCACTGATACTGTACATAGTACTGATACTGTACGTAGTACTGATACTGTACATAGCACTGATACTGTACATAGCACTACTGATACTGTACGTAGTACTGATACTGTACATAGCACTGATACTGTATGATACTGTACATAGCACTGATACTGTACATAGTACTGATACTGTACATAGCACTGATACTGTACGTAGCACTGATACTGTACATAGTACTGATACTGTACGTAGTACTGATACTGTACATAGCACTGATACTGTACATAGCACTGATACTGTATGATACTGTACGTAGTACTGATATTGTACATAGCACTGATACTGTACATAGCACTGATACTGTACGTAGCACTGATACTGTACGTAGTACTGATACTGTACGTAGCACTGATACTGTACGTAGCACTGATACTGTACGTAGTACTGATACTGTACGTAGTACTGATACTGTACGTAGTACCGATACTGTACGTAGCACTGATACTGTACGTAGTACCGATACTGTACGTAGCACCGATACTGTACGTAGCACTGATACTGTACGTAGCACTGATACTGTACGTAGTACTGATACTGTACGTAGTACCGATACTGTACGTAGCACTGATACTGTACGTAGTACTGATACTGTACGTAGTACCGATACTGTACGTAGTACGATACTGTACGTAGTACTGATACTGTAACAACACAACAACTGTACGTAGTACCGATACTGTACATAGTACTGATACTGTACGTAGCACTGATACTGTACGTAGTACTGATACTGTACGTAGCACTGATACTGTACGTAGTACTGATACTGTACGTAGTACTGATACTGTACATAGCACTGATACTGTACATAGCACTGATACTGTACAACGTAGCACTGATACTGTACGTAGTACCGATACTGTACGTAGCACCGATACTGTACGTAGTACTGATACTGTACGTAGCACTGATACTGTACGTAGCACTGATACTGTACATAGTACTGATACTGTACGTAGTACTGATACTGTACGTAGTACCGATACTGTACGTAGCACTGATACTGTACGTAGTACTGATACTGTACGTAGCACTGATACTGTACGTAGTACTGATACTGTACATAGCACTGATACTGTACATAGCACTGATACTGTACTAGTACTGATACTGTACGTAGTACTGATACTGTACATAGCACTGATACTGTACTACACTGATACTGTACTGATACTGTACTAGACTGATACTGTACATAGTAACTGATACTGTACGTAGTACCGATACTGTACATAGCACTGATACTGTACGTAGTACTGATACTGTACGTAGTACCGATACTGTACGTAGTACCGATACTGTACGTAGCACTGATACTGTACGTAGCACTGATACTGTACATAGCACTGATACTGTACGTAGCACTGATACTGTACGTAGTACTGATACTGTACGTAGTACTGATACTGTACGTAGTACCGATACTGTACATAGCACTGATACTGTACGTAGCACTGATACTGTACGTAGTACTGATACTGTACGTAGCACTGATACTGTACGTAGCACTGATACTGTACATAGCACTGATACTGTACGTAGTACTGATACTGTACGTAGTACCGATACTGTACGTAGCACTGATACTGTACGTAGTACCGATACTGTACGTAGTACCGATACTGTACATAGCACTGATACTGTACGTAGTACTGATACTGTACGTAGCACTGATACTGTACGTAGCACTGATACTGTACGTAGCACTGATACTGTACGTAGCACTGATACTGTACGTAGCACTGATACTGTACGTAGCACTGATACTGTACGTAGCACTGATACTGTACGTAGTACTGATACTGTACGTAGCACTAATACTGTACGTAGTACTGATACTGTACATAGCACTGATACTGTACGCAGCACTGATACTGTACGTAGCACTGATACTGTACGTAGTACTGATACTGTACATAGCACTGATACTGTACATAGTACTGATACTGTACGTAGTACTGATACTGTACATAGCACTGATACTGTATGATACTGTACGTAGTACTGATACTGTACGTAGTACTGATACTGTACATAGCACTGATACTGTACGCAGCACTGATACTGTACGTAGCACTGATACTGTACGTAGTACTGATACTGTACATAGTACTGATACTGTACGTAGTACTGATACTGTACATAGCACTGATACTGTACATAGCACTGATACTGTATGATACTGTACGTAGTACTGATACTGTACATAGCACTGATACTGTATGATACTGTACATAGCACTGATACTGTACATAGTACTGATACTGTACATAGCACTGATACTGTACATAGCACTGATACTGTACATAGTACTGATACTGTACGTAGTACTGATACTGTACATAGCACTGATACTGTACATAGCACTGATACTGTATGATACTGTACGTAGTACTGATACTGTACATAGCACTGATACTGTATGATACTGTACATAGCACTGATACTGTACATAGTACTGATACTGTACATAGCACTGATACTGTACATAGCACTGATACTGTACATAGTACTGATACTGTACGTAGTACTGATACTGTACATAGCACTGATACTGTACATAGCACTGATACTGTATGATACTGTACGTAGTACTGATACTGTACATAGCACTGATACTGTATGATACTGTACGTAGTACTGATACTGTACATAGCACTGATACTGTATGTAGCACTGATACTGTACGTAGTACTGATACTGTACATAGTACTGATACTGTACATAGTACTGATACTGTACGTAGTACTGATACTGTCCGTAGCACTGATACTGTACGTAGTACTGATACTGTACATAGCACTGATACTGTATGTAGCACTGATACTGTACGTAGTACTGATACTGTACATAGCACTGATACTGTATGATACTGTACGTAGTACTGATACTGTACATAGTACTGATACTGTACGTAGTACTGATACTGTACATAGTACTGATACTGTACGTAGTACTGATACTGTACGTAGTACTGATACTGTACGTAGCACTGATACTGTACGTAGCACTGATACTGTACATAGCACTGATACTGTATGTAGCACTGATACTGTACGTAGTACTGATACTGTATGTAGCACTGATACTGTATGTAGCACTGATACTGTATGTAGCACTGATACTGTATGTAGCACTGATACTGTATGTAGCACTGATACTGTACATAGCACTGATACTGTATGATACTGTACATAGTACTGATACTGTACATAGCACTGATACTGTACGTAGTACTGATACTGTACATAGTACTGATACTGTATGTAGTACTGATACTGTACATAGCACCGATACTGTACGTAGCACTGATACTGTACATAGCACTGATACTGTACGTAGTACTGATACTGTACATAGCACTGATACTGTACGTAGTACTGATACTGTACGTAGTACTGATACTGTACGTAGCACTGATACTGTATGATACTGTACATAGTACTGATACTGTACGTAGCACTGATACTGTACGTAGTACTGATACTGTACATAGTACTGATACTGTACATAGCACTGATACTGTACGTAGCACTGATACTGTACGTAGTACTGATACTGTACATAGCACTGATACTGTACGTAGCACTGATACTGTACGTAGTACTGATACTGTACATAGCACTAATACTGTACGTAGCACTGATACTGTACATAGTACTGATACTGTACGTGGTACTGATACTGTACGTAGCACTGATACTGTCCGTAGTACTGATACTGTATGTAGCACTGATACTGTACGTAGTACTGATACTGTATGATACTGTACGTAGTACTGATACTGTACATAGCACTGATACTGTATGTAGTACTGATACTGTACATAGTACTGATACCGTATGTATTACTGATACTGTACGTAGCACTGATACTGTACATAGTACTGATACTGTACATAGCACTGATACTGTACATAGCACTGATACTGTATGTAGTACTGATACTGTACATAGCACTGATACTGTACATAGCACTGATACTGTATGATACTGTACGTAGCACTGATACTGTACATAGCACTGATACTGTATGTAGTACTGATACTGTACATAGCACTGATACTGTACATAGCACTGATACTGTATGATACTGTACGTAGCACTGATACTGTACATAGCACTGATACTGTATGTAGTACTGATACTGTACATAGCACTGATACTGTACATAGCACTGATACTGTATGATACTGTACGTAGCACTGATACTGTACATAGCACTGATACTGTATGTAGTACTGATACTGTACATAGCACTGATACTGTACATAGCACTGATACTGTATGATACTGTACGTAGCACTGATACTGTACATAGCACTGATACTGTATAGTACTGATACTGTACATAGCACTGATACTGTACATAGCACTGATACTGTAATACGATACTGTACATAGCACTGATACTGTAACGTAGCACTGATACTGTACTAGTACTGATACTGTACTAGCACTGATACTGTAGTAGCACTGATACTGTACGTAGTACTGATACTGTACGTAGCACTGATACTGTAGTGTAGCACTGATACTGTACGTAGTACTGATACTGTACATAGTACTGATACTGTACGTAGTACAACAAAAACTAGCACTGATACTGTACGTAGCACTGATACTCTACGTAGCACTGATACTGTACGTAGTACTGATACTGTACATAGTACCGATACTGTACGTAGTACCGATACTGTACGTAGTACCGATACTGTACGTAGTACCGATACTGTACGTAGCACCGATACTGTACGTAGCACTGATACTGTACGTAGCACTGATACTGTACGTAGTACCAATACTGTACGTAGCACTGATACTGTACGTAGTACTGATACTGTACGTAGCACTGATACTGTACGTAGCACTGATACTGTACGTAGTACTGATTCTGTACGTAGTACTGATACTGTACGTAGTACCGATACTGTACGTAGTACCGATACTGTACGTAGCACTGATACTGTACGTAGCACTGATACTGTACGTAGCACTGATACTGTACGTAGCACTGATACTGTACGTAGCACTGATAATGTACGTAGTACTGATACTGTACGTAGCACTGATACTGTACGTAGCACTGATACTGTACGTAGCACTGATACTGTACGTAGTACTGATACTGTACGTAGTACCGATACTGTACCTAGCACTGATACTGTACGTAGTACCGATACTGTACGTAGTACCGATACTGTACGTAGCACCGATACTGTACGTAGTACTGATACTGTACGTAGTACTGATACTGTACGTAGCACTGATACTGTACGTAGCACTGATACTGTACGTAGCACTGATACTGTACGTAGCACTGATACTGTACGTAGCACTGATACTGTACGTAGTACTGATACTGTACGTAGCACTGATACTGTACGTAGCACTGATACTGTACGTAGCATTGATACTGTACGTAGTACTGATACTGTACGTAGTACTGATACTGTACGTAGTACTGATACTGTACGTAGTACTGATACTGTACGTAGTACTGATACTGTACGTAGCACTGATACTGTACGTAGTACCGATACTGTACGTAGCACCGATACTGTACGTAGTACCGATACTGTACGTAGCACCGATACTGTACGTAGCACTGATACTGTACGTAGTACCGATACTGTACGTAGCACCGATACTGTACGTAGCACCGATACTGTACGTAGCACTGATACTGTACGTAGTACTGATACTGTACGTAGTACTGATACTGTACGTAGCACTGATACTGTACGTAGCACTGATACTGTACGTAGTACTGATACTGTACGTAGTACCGATACTGTACGTAGTACCGATACTGTACATAGCACCGATACTGTACGTAGTACTGATACTGTACGTAGCACCGATACTGTACGTAGTACTGATACTGTACGTAGCACTGATACTGTACGTAGCACTGATACTGTACGTAGCACTGATACTGTACGTAGCACTGATACTGTACGTAGTACTGATACTGTACATAGTACTGATACTGTACGTAGCACTGATACTGTACGTAGTACTGATACTGTACATAGTACTGATACTGTACATAGTACTGATACTGTACGTAGTACTGATACTGTACGTAGCACTGATACTGTACGTAGCACTGATACTGTACATAGTACTGATACTGTACGTAGTACTGATACTGTACGTAGCACTGATACTGTACGTAGTACTGATACTGTACGTAGCACTGATACTGTACGTAGCACTGATACTGTACGTAGTACTGATACTGTACGTAGTACTGATACTGTACGTAGTACTGATACTGTACGTAGTACCGATACTGTACGTATCACTGATACTGTACGTAGTACTGATACTGTATGTAGTACCGATACTGTACGTAGCACTGATACTGTACGTAGCACTGATACTGTACGTAGTACCGATACTGTACGTAGCACTGATACTGTACGTAGTACTGATACTGTACATAGTACTGATACTGTACGTAGCACTGATACTGTACGTAGCACTGATACTGTACGTAGTACCGATACTGTACGTAGTACTGATACTGTACGTAGTACTGATACTGTACGTAGTACCGATACTGTACGTAGCACTGATACTGTACGTAGCACTGATACTGTACGTAGTACTGATACTGTACGTAGCACTGATACACTACGTAGCACTGATACTGTACGTGTATTTATTTTAGCGGACTTCTAAATAGTGCTATTAGCGGGTGTCGACATTTACATGCCTATTTTGATGTTACAAAGTTGTAATTTTAATAAACGTAAATCAAACATTACATATTTATTGTGCATTAGTTCATATAATTTGCTCCGATATACATGTGCCTGTCCAGATGTGTCCAAATGTGTTATTGTTTTCAAAATAGAAATTAACCTGTTAAATCTAAAACAATATTAAATGTTGATAAATGTAATCATTTAATACTAAAACTAAAGAATATTTCCGCCGGTATCGGTTATTTCCGTCACCATGCATACTATACATTGTGCATATTGTCGGGTACACAATACGTATGCAAACTGTAACAATGACACAAGAAACAGTGTATCTAGATTTATTAATAATAGTTTGCACGACTGGCCGTTCAAACAAACAAAAACATTAAAGTCTGGCCTTTTCAATAGCTGGTTTTAATCCAGAGGTTGCCCAACCATTAATAAGTGTGGATGATTGCACATGTCCGTGTGCCTCCACAATCCATTTAGCATGGACTGGTTTTAATGAAGATAGTTTTAAATCTACTTTCACGTTCGTTACAGACACTCCTTTACGTAGCTGCAACAATTTGTTATAAATATGACATGGTCTCAAAGTAAGCATATCGATAGTCCTGCTACCTGAATCAGTATTGTTTGTACACAGCTGTCAATAAAAAATAAACTGATAAAATTGCCTCAAGTGTTATTAATTAAAGCTGGTCATGTCAGTTAGTGATATGGAACATTTATATTTTCCGTAGATTGTCGTATGTTATCGAGTAATACTATTGCGGTAGGTTCGTTTGTTTCCGTTATTGTCCGATTTCACATTGAGCATTTTCTTTGTGGACTTCGGCAATATCCGTGAAACAGTAAGTCTTCTAAATGCACGATTTAAATTTGATGTGACCGTCAGAACTTGTTATTGTAAATAAACAAACCTGTAACACTGACGTGTTCCACTTCCGTCTTATGTGCCACAAAGACATCAAAGGTGATAAGGGCTTGGGGTATTGGACTTTGATAAGGGGAGATGATCCCGGACGATTGTTTACCCCACTGCTCGCTAAAATTATAATTAGCGGTAATTCCCGCTACGCTAAATCATGACCACGCCATTAACTGTAATTATTGAAAATCATCCGCTATGCGCGAAATTTTGGACACGCTAATTCAAATACACATACAGTATATAAAATATATTCCAGACAAAATGTAGACAAATCCAATCAAGACTTGAAAATTAGCTCACTTGTCCTCTTTGCTGAACTTCTCTTTGTCTTTATCTTTCTCCTTTTCTTTCTTCAACTGCGGAGATTTGATGGTAGGTATTTTGGCAAGCTTAGAGCATGGAAGGGTGGCGATTGCAGCTACAGCTGCTGCCTGAGCGGCGGAAGTGATGAGGCCGTGCTCTCGTGCACATTGTTTTCTTCGGTCTCGTTCTTTTAATCTCAATCTGTATCTTTCTACCTGAGCTAATTTTATTGCTGAAATACAAAAGTTGAGTAATTGAATTTACCATCAACACAAATATTAATTCCAAAGCATTATAAAGATCATTTAAAGACGATTTCGGTAGTTATCTACGCGCAGCCGCTGTGCGCATCCAACTAAGATAATGAACTCTTCACCGAGAAGATAGAAAATCAATTTTTGGGACGCGAAAGTAAATTGTAAAATAAATTATGCCTTCTAAACTTCGGTTATGCGGTCATTTTTGCAAGAGATCTAAGTTAGGAAAAGTAAGTAGAGGTACCAGTGCGGTTTATACGTATAGGAGTAGCAATACTAATATTGTAAAAGGTTCTTTGTCGGTGTAAATAGTTCAGGACGGCGAGTTTGAAAATACCCCACCCACTCAAGCTGACGAGGCTAATGTTAATTCTTCATTGAACTCCGGGCATAGAATTGTCAAAGCTTTTGTCAGAAAAAGTTAATGGAAAGCCAAGGGTGACGTCTACAAGACAAATTGTTGAAGTTCATCACATCAAATAGGATACATGTATATATGCCATGACATTTTTGCCCGACGCTGGTAATATTTACCATTTTCATAGCTGATGAACTCATGTATGTCTTGTTCTTTTATGATGTTTATGCATATATAATATAAGGAATTAAGATCTTAGATCGCAGGTTCGATCTCCCGTCTGACCCTAATAAAATTAAGTCTTTCAGATGGGACGTTAAACCGAGGTCTCGTGTCGATGCTATACACCGTGCACGTAAAAGAACCAGAGGAGACTCTAGAATGGGTCTCTCTCTGTATCGTTGCACTATTCTCCAAAAATCTAAAATAACTAATCTCTTCAGGAGGCGTCGCTCATATGGGCAACCGGTAGCGACGATAAATAAACGTAAAACACCACCATCTTAGACAAATATACTGAAATTTACCATAATTTTTGAAAAATGAAAAACATGGGTAGCATGTACAATGGAAGAAGATATTTAAAAAATAAGGTTGGTGACAACAAATGTTTGCACCATTAGAGTAGACATAAGTCTTACTGTACAATACTAAAATATTACCAAATCCTATTAAACAGATTTTTTTTAATTTGACTAATTGTGCATATGTAACAGAATTATTGCGGCCTTTTCTAGTCCGAGACTGATGCTATTTTGCAAATATTTTTCATAATAGTAAATTTATAGATGTTTTTGATGTTTCAAATGTTCATTCATTATAATTAAACAGATTAAGAAGTTAAGTTAACCCATTCCCTGATATATACGTATTTCTACGTGTGCTACGACTACCTTATATATACGTATTTCTACGTGTTATCGGGCACCTGATAAATACGTATATATACGACTATACCAGTCACCTGATATATACATGTTTTTACGTGTCCGTTTTAAAACCATCACACCTGCAGTTTTGGAGTTTTAAAACAAAACCTAAAGATTGCAAATTTTATCTTTATAAGAGCATTATATATTGGACATTTATATAATGCTTTATTTTGAAAAACAATGATGCTTACATTTGAAATTCTACCACAATCTTCAATTAAAAATATCTCCTACAGGTGTTATATAAATCACCACAGCTGGGTCAATGCTGGCATAATCATGGAAAATTACGTGGGTGTTCTAAAAATAGATATATGTAATAGACAGGACTTTAGTGTACTACAGTATGTATCTCTAGGCTGGTTTAATTTTCTGAAATTCCTGAGGTTACGACTTTTATTGTTAACAGAGGCATACATCACAGCTTAGCTTTGAATGCAGTAAGTTACAGAGTTTAACAAGGAATTTATTTATCATGGAAAATTACTGGGTTTGTTAATGATAATTTCAATTTCTGAAAATGTGTGCAAGGCGTGTGCTTTATAATGAGACAACCAATCAAATATAATACATGCATAGATCACAGGCATTATGCCATTGATTGCATAATTGAAGCATAATTGACGGTGTTTGACAGCAGCTGTGAAAACACTGGTTTTCTGTTTATTGTTTTATTGCCTGCCAGGGCAATAAATGTTCTGGGATCAAAGTAAGTGAAACTTGTATATATACAACACTTGTATATTGTACATATGTCAACACAATACACAGGACACATCAAAGCCAATTAAAATTTATGACTTCCAGAATTGGTGTGAAAAATAATCATTAGGCTGTATGGATGAAATCATTCAGTTTGTGTGTAAACATCAATGCCTATACATTATTTTTGATGATTTTTACAGCAGTGAAAAGGTAAAAAAAGTGTCTTCTTTCCAAATGTCTTTACTTGATAGAAATATCTTGAATAAAAGGGACATATAGCTATATATACAACATACTCTGAAAAATCTAGCATGGCTGTATGTGTCTCAATATCCAGATATTAGGACATTCATTGTCTTTATAACCTAATTGAAAAAGACAGGCTTACCATACAAATATGAGTTTGATACTGTTAGAAAGAGAATTTTATTCTCTACAAACTTTACATTGACCAAAATTCAGTTTAAATAAACAAATATAGTCGAATATAATAATTATTCTCCAAAACCTGCATGTCCAATATTTACACCTCCGTATCTAAGTAAATACTAAAAAGTTTCTTTTAAAAAACATTTATTTTTCTAAATTTGTTATTCTTACCATAAATATATTAAAGTAAGTTTTTATCAGGGAAAACAGGGTTAAACATGATAGGGGTCATTTTATCAGTTTTTCCTGAAATACCTTATTGGGACAGTGTACAGTTATTGGTCTCTTATCTATTGGTAGCTGATAAGCTATTATATAGTTACTGTATTGGGCTGGAGAACCTGATATGACTGTTTTATTATGAGGGAAAGGGTTAAGTAAATTGTATATGATTTTTGATATGTTTTTTAAAACAAAACATGAATAATTGAAATTGTTCATGTTCTCCAAAAACATGAAGATACGGGTACCATGTACAATGGTCGATATTTCGAAAATGGAGATGTCAACTATGCTTAAGATCGATATAAATGTTTTTAGATGGACCTTTTTTCAGATACCATAAATTGGTGATACAATGTAACTCGGATTTCAGTAGCGATATTCAATGTCAATCTTCCCTGAATCATCCCTACCCTCATTCTCACATGATGCATTACAGTTATATCCGGACTCAAGCTTTATTATTCTCACATGAAGCATTACAGTTATATCCGGACTCAAGCTTTATTATTCTCACATGAAGCATTACAGTTATATCCGGACTCAAGCTTTATTATTATTATAGTTCATGTTTTACGCCTGCATCAGCACCATTTTGGGCTATATCGCCGGCAGGCAGTTTACCTTTTTGAGATTATCCTCCAATATAACCAACATTATTAATATATTAAACATTTAAAAGCTCCATTTAGTAAGCACACTTATAATAATACCGTATATGTATATATAAATGGGTAATGTATGTCAGAGATTTACAAATGTAATACTGTAAGATAATATATAATAATTTATATTATTTTGTAGATCTAGCTATCACCTTATTAAAGCAATAAAGGGCATAATTATATCATTGTTAGTCGCGTACACATTTCTGTACAGTATTTCTATTTTTAGATTATAAAGGGAAGCGACTTATGGATGTAAATTAGTCGCATATTTTAAAAGAAAAATAGTGACTGCTAAGATATTCTCCTCGACTGGTTGAGAGAAAGATTTACGTGTTTTGTGGATTGAATAACGATAAGTATTTTGACTACACTAAATCAGCTGAGTAATATGATAAGGATGCAGGCAATTAAATGCTGCGTATCAAATGTTCGTGTGAAACAACACAGTATGGCTACAATATTCGTACCATAAATTAAACGTATACAAATTTTCAACTGCAACCTAATGTTAGATAATGAGCTTAGTCAAAGCATAACCTTTATATACTATAAGCGAATGCCAAACAAGCTTTAATAGTTTATTTCAATCACTTTGTGTGAGCGTATGAAAGTGTGTATGTATAAATTTTATTTATTTTACAACGAATGTGAAGCAAGTTCTAACCACTTATATTAATCACTCTCGTTGGTGCGGATAAAAGCGTAAATGTGGTCATTCGTGTGGGAAGAACCGGAGTAGCCGGAGATAACCCACCTGACCCAACTGGCGACCACCGTGCCATTTCACATGCTTGCCGGTCCAAGGATCGAACCCAGGTTGCATTGTTGAGAAGCAAGCATACCTAACCACTGCGCTAATATGACAGCCCAAAGAAGTCAGAGTACCTGTCGTCAAGTACTATATTGAGTACCAAAAATGACCAATCAAGGTGTTTATGTATCGATAATACTATAGTTGAAATGTTTCCTTTTCAGGTGCTAATTGGTCTACGTACGGTATCTGGCGAAGGGCGATTTATTGTCGGAAGTAGCCGATTTACATGGTGTCAGCCGGTAATGGAACTCTTTGTTTACTTGATCATTAATTGCCATGTTGATTATTAAAACAATGATAAGTGATTTTTAAAACACATGTACGTCAGACAGCGGTTTTTTCAAAAACAGATAACATTACAATGCAATTAGTTATGGCTTGAATATATAATATTCTGACCAGACTGTATGGTTACAGTCAATCATTTTACTCTGCATTGTGTTGCTAACTTTGGACTCTGGTCAATACTCACAAAGTGGCATATATTTGCTGGTTGAATGAGGTGATCGATTGCTGGTCATTACTAAAATATGTAATAAGTGTGTGTGATTAAATTAATTGTGTTGATGTTGTTGAAAGGGTCCCACTGTTTGTATAGCTATTTCACATACCGTGAGAGTATATTTACTAGCATCTGTAAGTGCATATTTGAATATTGATATATTCAATCAACCCGTATTGACCGCCGGCCCGATCAATACTCTTATTGACCGGTCGATTGCCAACGTTGATTGAATGACGCAACATTTGGTTAAAATTCTCCCTAGCTGCTGTGTCAATCTTCATGTCATGTCAGAGTGGTATACCAATATTGTTCAAATGAAGTGCAGTTTTGCAGAACTTGGAAACCACATTAGGAGTAATTTAAAGTCATGCTGATACAATTTCGAAATAAGTTACTAGATAAATCTCTGCATATTATTATAAATATTTGACATTTTCATTTCAGATCCAGTGCATGCCACATCATCGATAGATTTGTAGATGCTGTCAATCGCAGACTGGATAATATTAGGTGAAGATTTTTTTCCCGTAATATTTTGAAATTCAAGTTTAATAACAGCTCTTGTAAAATTTAATAACTATAATGTTTGTACAGGTTTTAGACCTAAGGTTTGTCGATGAATAACTCATCAATGAGGTTATATCAGACGTAACAATATTGCCACGTAAAGTGATCATTCATGCATTCTCCAACTTCATACTGCTGAACATTCCGTAACGAAACCATGTCGTTTAACGTTTTGAATTAGTAATAAAGTAAAATAAAATATGATATGTCTTTAACCCATTCAACACCAAGTAACTCACATGGACTGGTCCATGATATTCATAAACCAATAAATGAATCAGAAAATCACATTTGGACAAATTCATTTATCAAAATGGGTAATTATGTCTAAAAATAAGTCACAAGCCGGCTCATCTGGATCTACACTTTTTGTAAGCCTATTTAGAGGTATGTGGTGTTGAAAGGGTTAATTGTAAAAAAATTATGTTAATCTTTTGCAAGTGCAGAATTCCTAATACAGTCAGGGCAGTTGATGGTACATTGATACCGATTATAGCACCAACAGAGAATGAGGCAGTATTTGTTTGTATAAAGAACTATCATGCTATCAACGTACAAGCAGTTGTCGACCACAAAACAAGGCAAGATATTGCTTTAAGTCGTACAATGAAATAATATTAAGTATATCTATTTTACAACGATTCTGAAACAAGCATCACCAGCTTCTATTAATCATTCTCGTTGGTACAGATGAAAGCGTATATGTGGTGATTCTTCTGTTGGAGGAAATAGTAGCACCCAGAGAAAACATGCCTGTCCGATCTGGTGACCACCGTACAACTTCATGGTTCAAAGATCGAATCCGGGTCGCATTGATGATAAGCGAGCATGCCAACTACAACGTTAATAGGACTGTATATCACAAGTCACACTGACTGAATTGTCACGTATAGGAAAGTTATATTTTAAACAAATTGTTGAAGCTTGGTTAATATACATGTGTGTACATTCATGTTTCATGCAATATAATGTTAGCCACTATTGAAACATTCTTATTAACTCTTAGCATGCTAGCGGCGGATCGATCCGCCCATGTAACCTGCGTATACCTGACACCGAGCGGCGGATTTACCCGCCACAGAGGGGTACCTTCAATTGAAGCCAATACCTTGCCAATTGCTCGGTGTTTGATCGCGCATGCAGGATGAGTCACATCCGGATAGATAAAACTAAATTTTTCACAACAAATTGACAAGATTATCGGCGATTTCCGTCAGTTTTTCGTTATTTTCCCAACGAATTACAACAATGGCGGAGGAATTATTCCAAGACATTGTTGCTAGTGACAGCGAGGATGATGAATTTGACCCGATTCCCGGCGAATTAGTGCATGAAATTCCGGAGATTGACCCAAATGATATCCAGCTGAATGATGCAGAACTTTTGGATATTGAAAATGAAATTGGTAGAGAGGATCGGGATGCATTTTTCGATGCGTACGAAATGAACTGGGTAAAAAAGTTTGAAAGTGAAACTGGACCGAAAAACTTTGAAGATGATAGTTCACCTTATGACATCTTTAGTCGTTTCTTTGATGAGGAAGTACTGTTTACTTGTTGAACAAACAAATTTATACTATGATCAGTACATTGTGTCCAAGGGTGGCATTGATAGGCTACCATCATACTCCCGTGCACGTTCATGGACCCCAGTCAGTCTACCAGAAATGAAAGTGTTCCTTGCCAATGTGATATTTCAGGGTCTAATAAGAATGCCCACTTATGAAATGTATTGGTCTACACATATCTAATTTAACTTTAGAATCTTGCAACATACATGACCCGAGACCGATTTTTGAATTTACTTTCATTCTTTCATGCAAGTGACAATTCCCATGAACCACCGAGAGACAGTCCACAATACGATCCTGGATATAAAATTTCGCGAGTGGCATCTGTGCTTTTACGTAAATGGCAAGCAGCGTATGGGCCTAAAAGGGAGATTTCTGTGGATGAGACTCTGATTCCATACAAGGGTAGGACAAAACTTACACAGTACATGCCAAATAAACCTCATAAATGGGGCATAACGGTATGGACCCTTGCGGATGCCAAGACAGGCTACGTCTGGAACTGGAATTTGTACACTGGTAAAACGGTTGATCAGCCAAATGGAAAAGGTGTAGCACACAGAGTTGTTATGTCATGGTTCAGCCACTACTAGATCTTGGTCACCATGCTTGGCAGGCATTTCCCCACTCTGAACCCAAAAGTTATAGGTGGGGGCAGACGATCATGCCCAGATTGTGAAGTTTGTTCGGACAGATCGAAAAAGAGACATCAAACCACGTATTATTGTGCTCGATGTGAAACGCCAATGTGTCCGTACCCCTGCTTTGAGAGATATCATACACTCCAGAACTATAAATGTGACTGTACACCTAACCTGCATAAATAAGTATAGTGTTGTCATCAATTCCTGATGAAAAGTAACATTGACTGTTTATTGGATAACATTTTCTGGTCCAAAGTAGAGAAATTTGTGTTTTTTTCGCACAAAAAACATTATTCACCCCAAAAAGCCCACATTTTTAGAAGAAATTTTTCTCTCTCAACAATGATATTTTGCATCATATTTGAATAGGAAAAATACAAAGTAAAGTCTATTGAATTAGTTTGTATGTTTTATTTCCAGCATTGAATACAGTAACATAAAATTGCTAATTTTGCAATTAATTACTTGGTGGGAAATGGCTGTAAACACAATTGGTTACTTAGCATGCGTAAGAGTAAGAGTTTATATCATGTTTTCCGTTTAGTGATACACAGTTTCAAGATTTGCCGCTTATCAAGGCAAACACTGTATTTGATTATATACGTGTCTAAAAATCTTATCTGTGAACATTATATTTATTTTTAGATTCATCGATATTGTCTCGAAATGGCCTGGATCGACCCATGATGCGTCTATCTTTGACAATTGTAACCTCAAGGTAAATGGTTGAATTTTATAGTATATAATGGAAAATGAAAGATTCCATCAGGAATCGAGTGATTAATATAAGTTGTAAGAACTTGTTTCGCAATCGAGCTAAAGTAAATTTGTATAAACTAATGAAACATATATCTACACTGAATTGTGTATATTTTCACTGCACTGTATTTTGTATATTTTCACTGCAATGAATTGTGTATATCTTTAGTGCAGGGTAAGGGGGATTGTGTTTACCATTGCGTTTCATGGTGCTATGTTTGTGCTAAATAACAGTGAAATATATATCAAAAGCATACAATATATATGTAACCTACAATAACTAAACTCTACTGACAGATGTTGTTTACACATAATATTTGAATAATTTCAATGGACACTTTACACTCTGGTAGTAGTACGACATTTTCTAACTTCTAGTTATAATTATTATTCCAAAAATGTTTTCACTTACAGACTTACTTGGAGAGAAACGAGGTAGGACATTTGTTGGGCGATTCAGGCTATGGACTAAAAAAGTACCTGCTGACTCCGATGCTGCATCCAGCTACTGAGAGAGAGGAGGCCTACAATCGGGCTCAGTCATGTGGGCGAATGGTGGTTGAAAGAGTATTTGGGCTGTTGAAGTCAAGATTTAGGTTCGACTTAAATTGTTATTTTTACTTATGTCACAGTCTACATCTGCTGGATCGTATTCCGTCTGAACGAACAAAATACTTTGACATAACAAACTGTGATAACATATCACTGATGTAATAATACTGCAGCTCCAGGGCATAGTGCCACAATAGCTACCCCAAACCCTGTGTCCTTCACCAGTTTCAGCGCTTCGGTTTGCAAGTGACATCGTGAGGGCCATCTTGTTTATGTTGATACATGATTCTGTTATTTGCTTAACATTAACCTCTCTGTTCATTAGAGCATCATACATCATAGTACTCTGTATGATAGATAGAATTTTTAAATTTTAAAACACATGTTTGTTGATATTCCAATACATTGAGATTTCAACAATACATTGTAATTGGGATTCCAACAGTTTACACTGGGATTCCAACAATACATCGGGATTACAACAGTACATTGGGATTTCAACAATATTCTTGTTCTTTCAGGTGTTTGCACACGACTGGTGGTGTACTTTATAAGAATCCGGGCAAGTGTTGCCAAATTATTGTTGCATGTGTACGACTGCACAATTTTTGTTTAAACAATCGTATACCAATGCCAGATATTGAACAGCTGGTCGAGGATCCACAGCAGGAAATACTTGCTGTTAATCCAGATGTGAATGCTGTTGCATATCGACAGCAAATTATTGACCTTTTATATTAAAGTTATTATTTGAAATGATGTATTCACGTTAATGTTATTATCTATGAGAATTGTAGACACAAACAGCTGAAGTAAAATCATTATCCTAGTCAAATTAAGATTATATACTTCTCAACCATTTCCAAAAGGTATCCGACAGATCTTTCACTGTAATTGGCTCTAAATCTCTCTATTGTTAATACTTGGTCAAAATCTTAAATAGTATACAGTAAAACCCCTATAATAAGACCACCTATGGGACTTCCAAAAAGTGGTCTTATTAGCGGGGTGGTCTCTTTATCGAGTTTGGTCCAGAAGACCAAATTATGATAATTTTACTATATGTACAATATACTTTCACATATGATAATTTCTTGGTGTTTCTGTTTTAATTGACCTTTCTGCAAACGCTACTTAGGCACGCCCCCCATAGTTACAGGTGCTTGCTGTAACCACGCGAGACAAGCTATCTAACAAAATGGCGTCTAACGCAGATCTGCATCGAGTTAATCTAGATAAAATTCCGTCGAATTTCTCGGTTTTATTTCACCCAGATAAGAATATCTCGTTGAAATAAGGAGGCAAGTGTTTTAGGTGAATTCAGGTGGTTTCGTATAATCCCTTGTTCGTCTAATGGTAGTTTCGTATACTAGTGCATTCGTATAATCACAGGTTCATATAATATATATATATAATATAAACCTGTGATTATACGAATGCACTAGTATACGAATATATATATATATAGTACTGCACTATACAGGCCCATTATAATAATGCTATTATTAGCTATTTAGGTAATTAGACACAATTATGAATTGGACTATGTAGCCGTGTGTTTGCCATACCAGGAGTGATTATCTATCTAGGTTTCAGGCCACTAATCAAGATTAATTAAAGTGAATGGGGGAGAATAAATAAATCATTCCGCATTTTCGATGATTCCAACGGTGGCACTTATCGCAGCTAAGAGCATGCATACGGCTGGAAACGTGACGAGAGCAAAAAACGCATGGAAAAATAGACGCCATGGTTGTAATGAAATTGATGTGAAGAGCATGATATTTATACATGATTCAAGGGCTTGGACATATGGCACGGCTCAGCTCTAAAGCTGATAAAACACGGGCATACAAGTCAGCATCACAAATGTTTGAGCCGACCAATCAAGGTGTGAAAAATAATATATTCTCCAGTAATTGATTAATTTGTCAACAGCACATCTCATAATAGACATAGGTGTGAAGGTTATTTCTCTAAAGTACAGATATATTGTTCGTGGAAAATGCCTGTGCAGTCAACGGAAGAGTGAACAACCACATCGTGTCAACTTTGACATCAAAAGAAATGAAATATGCCACCGTTTTGAGAGACTCGACCCTATGCCTCCTAGAAGACTCGAACATTAGGCCCAAAAACTGAACACCAGTACGTTCACTGAGCTAATATGGGAATCCCACAGCTCTGCACATGCATGGGTACTATTACTACTATCTGATCCCTAGTCCACCATCCACGACAATATGTATGAACCACATGTATAATTTTAATCACCATTATACTCACATATCTCTTGTGAACAGTAAATCTATAAATGCAGAATATATTTTTTCGAAATATTTTATTATGCATAAATAAATTAATTTCAACTTACTTTTGTGCAAATATATCTGTTTGCATTAATTTTGGATGTATTCAGCTGGTCGTCCACACAACTTAATCCACCTTAGACATTTTTTCAAGATTTGTCTTAGGTTTTGGAAATGGCACGAATTTAACGTCACCTATCAATCGATCTGGATATCTACTATCACTGTCACACAGCCCGTAACTACATCTTTTCACCATTGTCAATGACAGACAGCATTAATTAATTTGTAATTATTTTTCAAAAAATAATTTCAGATCACGATCACTCGTTATCAGATTTGATTAAAATTTTACTACATAACTCGTTTGTCTAACAGAACGATAAAACAATGACTCGGTGTAGTAATCAACACTATAATTATGTGCACACATTTTATAATTGACCAATTAGCACAATCAGTGCTAAATTCCGATGTGCAATACTTTGATCTTGATAATAAATAGCAGTAGGCCCTTATCGGGTATTATAAGTCGGCGGTCTCTGTGATGTATCGTTAGTCGGTAAGTTGTTGATTACTCCCAATAAACAGTGTGACACGCTTAAATTTGATTGCTGTGTTTGTGAGAAAAGAATGACTATATGGGGTCAGTCGGTGTTTTTATAGATGCATTGTTTTTAAAGCAGCTGTCTGGTATTTTGTGGTTCATATACACACTTTTAGATTTGTCCAAGGATTTTGAAATGGGTTGAATTTAACGTGGATCATCAGGATATCGACTAATTTTGTACTATAACTAACCCACACACCAAAGCTACACATTTTCAGCATCATTAAAACAATTTTAAACCTGTATTTTCGATCAAATTCACACCTTTTCAAATTTGTCTACTCGTTACTAGTGTGTCTAATATGCATTGTTTGTCTAACAAGATGGCGGCGATAAACTGTTGCTGGGGGTGTGCGCGCGAATGGTGCGATGCGATTGGCTAACGCCAGCTGTCAATCAAAATCGGCAGAAAGGTCAATTACAGAAGGGTTGGTTGTTTCTATGGTTTAGGATTGTACTTCTGAAATCCATTCATAGACAACTGTATATCACGTAAATGAGTTAATCCATTTATTTTCAACATTTATTTTCTTGTTTTCATTAATTATATTGTGTATACCAAGCACAGTAGTTTCCTTGAAAAGTACATATCATCATCAATCATTCATTATTTAAAAAAAACATTCACGGGTTCACTGCTTATATAAACACTTCACTTTCACGGATTGTTTCTCGATCTTATCTTGGATGTTTTAGCTAAGTCCTGTGACAGAGTGCCCAAGTCCTTATACATGCAGTACAACTTTAGCTGCGATACTCCACTCCAGACAATATACAAAAGATTAAAAGCAATCAAAACCAATCATTTACAATCAACACTTCCGTGTTTATCTCACTTAACCTTGACCGATACCATAAAGTTTTATCAATGAAAGTGAGAAAATCGCCCGCGGTCGTACTAGGGGTCAATTAGCATAGGATTAATGGCATTTGTCTGAATTAACTGGTCGTATTACGGAATAACGGGATGGTCTGGTTATCGGGGTCAACGACCATTGACATGTATAGTGAAATATTCCGTTCTGGAAAAAAATCATTCGCAATAGCGGGGTGGTCTCGAAATCGGGGTGGTCGCATAGAGGGTTTTTACTGTACATGGATTTGTATAGTACAACTCTTTAATGCCCAAGGCTTTTAATATTTTGCAAAGTAAACAATGGGTTATCTCTATTAAATATCATGTTTGTATTGCGCTTTCTGCTGTTCATCTCTGGTGAGTTATGTGTGTGTTTTACGAGTATCGTTACCGGTAGATATGATAATTATATACTTATAATACCAGGTTTCAAGACTGCATTACCCATGTGATCTTGATCTGTAATTAATTTGATCCATAATTGTGTTAATACTGTTACATATTTAAAAAAAATATATAGAAAAAGTTGCATTGACATTATATTAATGAAATTTAATAAATGTTCTTTAATTTTTTCTTCCATAATTGTCAGGGTTATGGCCTTCTGTTTTCGTCCTTTCCGGGAATACAATTGTATGTAAACTTTGTGTAGCATCCAGTTTTACGATACTATTTTGTCCTCTAACATGTCATCTTCATAGTTCAAGGTTCATGTAATCCCTATTATGTTAGGTTTATTGAAGTACAATGGACTATTAGAGTCATCATGAAGTCAACGAAAGAGACATATCCATACTTTTTTACACAGTTTAATCACAATTTATCATTCTCATTAAGGTGTGACTATCAGGCTGGAAATCATGGATGTGACCTTTTAAACCATAAAGAAATAACAACACATGCTGATGATAGCAACTATTCTCTGTTTAAAGGAAATATCAGATACAACAGTAAACAGTAAACATAGTAAACACACTACTCGTCATCGACCGGAACCTCCGTCAGCGACCGGAACCCCCATCATCGACCGGAACCCCCATCATCGACCGGAACCCCCATCATCGACCGGAACCCTCGTCATCGACCGGAACCCCCATCATCGACCGGAACCCCCATCATCGACCGGAACCCACATCATCGACCGGAACCCTCATCATCGACCGGAACCCCCATCATCGACCGGAACCCCCTCATCGACCGGAATCCCATCATCGACCGGAGACCCCCATCATCGACCGGAACCCCCGTCATCGACCGGAACCCCCGTCATCTGCAGAAAAAACAGTACATAGATAAATGCAAACAGCAATAATGTATTAATGAGCACTTTTTGCAAATTATTACAGACAAAACCATCTAACCCGAATTATTAAATTACTATATCTCGACAGATCTACAGTATATGTAATGGCTACTTATTTGTAGAGCTATGTTATTGGTTAATTAACACTTTTTGGTTAAAATTACATTTATCACACCGCAACATCTGGTTAGGGAACAACAGTAGAAACAAAGGAGCCTATTTTGGAATAAATCAAACTTAATAGAAAATTATAGATGTCTCTCATTGCCCGCTATCTACATACAAAGTTTCATGAATCTACTATAACGAGTTATCGAAGTGTCCAGTTGTATCAAATAGTTGGGGTATAAACCTATACATCCATCAAGTGAAATTTGTAGGGGCGTAATAACTAATGTATAAAGTAAGCAACAGTTGTATTCAACATAATTGCATCATGATGTAAAAACAACAACATAGCTGGACTTACTGTTCGGTAATCATGCTGGACTTACTGTTCGGTAATCATGCTGGACTTACTGTTCGGTAATCATGCTGGACTTACTGTTCGGTAATCATGCTGGACGAACTGTTCGGTAATCATGCTGGATTTACTGTTCGGTAATCATGCTGGACTTACTGTTCGGTAATCATGCTGGACTTACTGTTCGGTAATCATGCTGGACTTACTGTTCGGTAATCATGCTGGACTTACTGTTCGGTAATCATGCTGGACTTACTGTTCGGTAATCATGCTGGACTTACTGTTCGGTAATCATGCTGGACTGTTCGGTAATCATGCTGGTCATTTTCATTGTTGCCATTTTGTAATATTCCTCCTGCGCAATTAACGTTCGGATCTTTTGATCTCCAACCTTCTGCTGTATTTTGCACAATGCAACTCTATAGAACTCGTCTTGCAATGAGAGTGACCTGGATAATACATATGCACCATAGATAATATGATCTGATGGCAATTATATCCTGTCACAACCTCACGCATGCAGATACCTGGAATCATTGACATAACATACCGTAGTCATTCATGTAAAGTATTGAGGAATTAAAATTCTACGTTCAACCGTTGTCATCTACGAAGAACCATTCGGAACTCACAATTGCGTTTGTTGTAGATATGTGTATAATATATGGCTGACAACAAATACATAACATTATATTAAAACTTGTGAAGTTCATCCGGTAACTAAAGAGTACCGTATTTAGCTGTGTATAGTGCGCACATTTCTTACTGAAATCCTCATTCATTTTATCTACTGCGCATTATACACCAGTACAGACATCAGGACATTTTTTTCAGGACCAAAATTTCGTGAAAAAACTGAAATTCGACCCGAACGGCCCACAGTCATTCTATAAGTTGTTACATTCGACAATCGTTATAAACTAGCTATTAAAACCAGTTGCCGATAGTCTATATAAATAAATCAAATGAATAAGACCACAAAATTAGCATATATTTCGTTTATTTTGGCAAACTTTGATGAATTTAATTGAAAAGGTAAATGCATAAAAAAATGGCGATTTGATAACATCACGTGGTTTTATCGTATGTAATATTTCCCGTACTTTTCGCGTACTTCGCCGTACAATGTACAATGCATTGCATATAAAAAAAAACTTTTTTGGCTGCAGTATTTCAATTGATTGTAGCGATAATTAATTTCGACAAACCTTTCACAATGGGTCCCAGTTAATTAGGTAGGCTTCACGTGTTGAGAAGTTTGAGCATCTGCTGACATGTTTGAGAACGTGTTGAGATGTTTGAGAACGTGTTGAGATGTTTGAGAACGTGTCGAGAAATTTGAGCAGGTGTGCCCGAGTGCGATGAGGTATATCTCGAGTGATTAATATAAGTTGTAAAAATCACGGAGCACAATTTTTAGCGATTTTTGAGAAATATTAAATTTTGACTTGGAAAATTGCGTTTTTCACGTGCGCAGTATACATAGGAACTCAGTTTTTCCGCCGATTTTCGTGCCAGATCGTGGGTGCGCACTATACACGGTAGCGCACTATACACAGCTAAATACGGTATGTAGGATATATCCGGTTTGAGGTTTGCTGCCATACCTTTTTCTCTTCGTACTCTTTCCTACTTCATCCTCGCCGTTATCGTTGCAATCTCCCTGTAATAGTCATTACATTTTGCATCGCTATGTGTCCAATAAAAAGGTTATAATACATTTATAATTTGTTATTTCTAATATTTACATGGCCATTGTACTACCTTCGATGAATTTCTAGGTTAAATGCCCAAGGTTATAAAACTTATTCCTACTCGTCATTTGATTGTATGATTCTTTGTTTTACTGCCAACCGAACAATTCAACAGCTATGGATGGAATTTGAGACTGGATACAGGTTTTATAACCTGTTTGTATCTATTTCCGTCTGAATGACCTGTGAGGCACATTGCAAGTCATAGATCTGTACTAAATAATGTTTCCGTTTGGGTATGAACATTATATCTATATCTATTTTACTGTGGCTAAACTATCTTTTACACAACACTTTCATGTCACGAAATACTCATTGTTGTGCATCCAGTTTGAACAGATCAACATGTATTTACTTTATGAATATTCTTTGGCAATCATTGAACAGAAAATGTACTTACCTGAACATGAATATTGCTGGGGTGAACCAGCAACGTTTCTGTTCCTCCCACCTGCACAACGGTACCTATTGAAGAAGGACCAGCTTCCATGGAACCTATATACAGATTGAAAATTTATTTCTATAATGCCAAACATTTCTGCATTATCCATTCTATAATATGATGAAGTTGTGCAATGCACAATTTATTTTAAATACAAGTAAGTAAGTAAGTTTTTATTAAAGTGACATATGCAAACATATACATTCAATACAAAATATTTACACAACTGTAAGATGCACCCGGCCCAATGGGCCTATTTGTCACCTAATGCATGCATAACAATATAAATGAAAGCAAGACATTATAAAAATGTTAAAACAATGATAAAGATTCATCACATTGAAATTAAACGACTGTCAGAATGTTCTCATATAGAAAGCTATTATGAGAACATTCAGAGAGTTATGTTGATTATAAAGTTGGATGATTATAAATAAGTAGAACATTATATAACAGTTTCGAATACACAACCTGATCACAGTTATTACGACACTCTTCATTTCATAATATTCGATGTAATGCAGAGTTTTGACAATAAATAACAGTAATATAATAATTATTATTTCGACCTGCGGTGATTTGTAAATGACGACCATCGACAACCCAGCAAACGTAACAATGTAAGCACCAAAATTACAGTTAAAGACGTTGAAACAGATTATTTCTACGTTTCAGATAAGCAGCTACCAGATATTTTGCCAATTTCCTGGGCTGAGATGTTACCAGATATACAAATTGTTCGGTGTCAGTTAATCCAACGTATTGATCACGTGTAAGAATGTCACTTAAGTGATTAAGTCTGATATCATGATACAAAGAACATTTCAGTACAAAGTGAATCTCGTCTTCGGTTGACCCTGACAACTTACAAAATCTTTGTTCCGGCGCTTCTCCGACATATCTTCCGGTTTCTATACGTAGTGGTAGGATACCACAACGTAACTGTGCAAGAACGGACCTTTCGTTTCTTTGTAAGTTTATGTCCAGATAAGCTTCTTTTTCGAAGATACTCTTAAATTGTATGTATGTTCGTAGTTTTGCGACACGCGTGACTTTCTCATTCCAGTCCGCTTTATAGTGGTTAAGCATTGACAATTTAGCAGATTCTAAACTAACTGGCTCTCGATTGTTAAACTTGTCACTCAACCCAATCGTTGCCATTACTTCTTTAACTTCACTACACCAGTTATTTTGACATTGTAAGTAGTCCATATTGAACACTTGTTTTGTTATTCTGTTATCATTAAGTAACACAAGCCTATTCCACACTCTCAACATATTTACCCAGCGTCTGTGATTGGTTGGAATCCACCCAATGTCCCCCGTTATGGCAAGTATTGGCGTAAATCAGTGAACGCCTAAGAAGTATCTAATCGCCCGGTGCTGCACGTTATCAATCGACTGAAATTTTTTAAAACCCCACACGCCGGAACAGTAATCCATAATTGGCACAACACAAGAGTTATACAGTTTTTCAAAGGTCATGATCCCAAATTCTTTCAGCTCTCAAGATTTGGATATTATTTTACCTAGAGCTCTTCCGGCGCTTTTTGCAAGGATTTCGGCATTTATCGAGAAATCACTTTTACGGTGGAATGTCACGCCTAGGTATTTGTAACTGTCAACTAATTGCAAAACGTTTTCACCGATCTTGAATAAATGTTCAGTACAGTTTGCACGGCCTTGGCGGAAATGGATACATTTCGATTTGTCAGTGTTTATAAGTACGCGCCAACGTCTGCACCAATCGCGTAATATATCCAGGCTGCGCTGTAGCCTGTACGTCTTTGTAGGTCTTTGCTATACAAACAATGTCATCTGCATATAGTAACATGGATATCTTCCTGCCGTCAATTTCAAAACCAAGGTCAAGGTCATTCACCTCCTTAACTAGATCGTTTGCGAAGATCGAAAATAGCGTCGGTGATGCCGTGTCCCCTTGTTTTACGCCAGTGGTACACGTGAACCAGTCCGTTAACTTGTTGTTTAGACGCACACTGGCGGTGGAGTGTTGATAAATGCCTTTTATCGAATTATATATTTTGCCATCTATTCCATTTAGCAACAGTTTGTATAAGAGCATGTCGATATCAATGAAATCGAAACATTTACGTAAGTCTATGAACACCGTAAACACCGTTGCGTTGTTGCGAATGATGCCATTTAATGAGAAAACATGGTCTTCACAGGAGCGATTACGCCTGAACCCATTCTGCTCATCTGCTAGGAATTCATTCTCGTCCAAATATCGTGTCAAGCGTTTATTAATAAATCCGGTATAAAGTTTGCTGATACATGAGAGCAAGCTAATTCCCCTGTAGTGTAAAGGGACACGTGGGTCTGACAGACTGTCTTTCAATATAGGACATATTATGGATTTTCTCCATATTGAAGGTATAATGCCAGTGTCGAACATGAGTTGAAATAGCTCCTTTAGTACGGCGATAATCGCTGGGCATTTCAGCACAAAATAAGGAATTTCATCATAGCCACAGGCGGATCGTGATTTGGCTTTCATAACTAAGTCACTGATCTCCGTTAACGTTATGTTACTATTGAGCGTTATGTTTGATGTATACAACGGATCACTGATGTTGTTTTCTATTAGAATTTTGTGTAATTTTGCATGGCGATAATGTTCACTATCAAAGTCACTATTGTCTGTGCCGTTGTATAGGCCCTCAAAATCATGTTTCCATTTATTGAGCACTTCCTGTTCGTCACGCACAACGTTACCAGCGCCGTCTATAATTTCACACGGAATGCTTTTATCACTTCTTGGACCAAGTTTATTTATCTTATCCCAGAATTCGTTAGGATTGTTTGTCGACATAGTTTCTATTTCGATAGATTTTGCTCTCCTGTATGCACGCTCAGCTCGGCGCAGTGATTTATCAAAACTGTCCCTCGCCACAATGTATTCCCGCCTCAGTGCCGTTTTTACACGCTGATTGTCATTGCATTTTAAAAACGCTCGTTCTCTCTCACGTAATAATTTCCACAGATCAGAGATTGCCATTCCAGTACGGTTTTCTTGTCTTATATCTTTTATTAGTTCCCCTCGATTCATATTTGGGGAGATTTCTGTTCATTTCGTCCTTAATTGCTTCACACAGATTACCATAAATTGTGTCCATATCACACTGTGTTTCTCGACAAGTTTCGATCCTTGATATACAGTTTATAATTGCCAGTCTCGCTATGTAACTATCCATAAAATCGTCTGACACTGTTCTCACTTTGTACCGTTCGTGTCTGATCTCTTGACCTGCAGAAGACGATTGCCCTACATTTCCTGAATGTACGGTAGTAAATTCCGTTATAATCGCCGAATGATCAGGTAATCTTGATCTTACGCCCAGTAATCCGTGTAATACGCAATCATCTACTATAGACTGCATTGACACTACTTTAAACGAGGTACATTTCGTATATTGATCATGTGGAACACAGATATAGTCAACCACTGCTCGGCCACGCCTAGAAATTGAAGTCCAATTGTTACTCTCAGCCTTTTCTATGGAATATCGGCCATTCAAAACGCAAAATTTGGCATCATTCAAAAATTCAATTAAATCGAGTCCATGCTGGTTTACAGATTTATCCAAAACTTGCCTAGGGGGAATATTGTCAAAATCACCTATAATATCCGGCAATGACCCAATTCGTGCATTGAAATCGGCTGTCAAGAATATTCCGTCACTTTCACTATTAATGTATATCTGTGATAGAAGATGGGCATAAAAACTTTGAGCGTCACGTCCTCGTGTTGAGTTTTCCGGCGGCAAATAGCAAGAAAATACTATGAATTCGTAGTCCGTATTTTTATGCAAAAATTTAACACCAAGTATCAATCGATTTGTCTATAACCGAGATTTCATAGTCCTCATACAGCCATGATTTCACTAACAATCCTACTACTCCCCCAGACGGCTTCGGTGCATTGACGTGAATTTCTTGTCTGTTGAAACCTATCCACGTGTAACGAGGTACATTCAGACCAACATTTCCCCCAAGGTGTGTTTCACATATTGAAATAAGATCACTGTTTAAACCGTTCACTAGGTTAATCCGTAGTTCATTGTTTTCGGTAGTCCAACCGCATACATTGAGATGGGCAAGAGCTATATGCCTGGGCCAGGTTGCATCCTAGTCAGCGTTCTCGCCATTTTGCTGGCGCGCGCCATAACCTTGATCCATGTTCTCCAACTCACGGTGTTGCTGTACCCGTTGTTTGATACACCCGCTTGCTTCAACACGAAGCGAGCGTCCATGTGGTAGATTTCGAAGTACTGCACGTGCGT
Source organism: Archivesica marissinica (assembly GCA_014843695.1). Taxonomy (NCBI): domain Eukaryota; kingdom Metazoa; phylum Mollusca; class Bivalvia; order Venerida; family Vesicomyidae; genus Archivesica; species Archivesica marissinica. The sequence continues at coordinate 38,209,237 of CM026404.1, read as the reverse complement.
TCATTTCGAGAATGCGTTCTATGCGAGATTTGCTGCTACGAACCTGGGTGTTCTTATATTGGGCGATGAATCGGAGATTCGGTTTATTCCGTAGCACACGTATCTTTTCTTCCAATGATTGAACACTAAATTTCAGTATAGGTGGCCTATCATCAAACGGATAGTGTCAGTGACCATGACCTTGTTTATGACTTCGGCGCCCATGGAGTCCACTAATTCCTGTGCCTTGTGTATCAGATTTTCAGACGGCGTGACTTAAATACCGCTAGCCATAAGAGAGCGATTAGGGTCGCTCAATGGGTTGCCCGGATTAGCAGGGTTAACAGTATGATCATTCAAAATGTCACTATTCCTATGATCGCTAGCATGTAAGGCTGACCTCTGTTGCTCCAGGGTATCCAATCAACACGTCATCGATACGACGCGTCTCTTTAACGATGTCAGCGCTTAACGCGGTTTTCAAAGATTCTACCTTGTTGTTAATTGTCGACGTGAGTTCCGACTTTAAATTATCAAACTTGGCTTCAAACATTGTCTTCATGTCGTCTTGACCCTGTTTAATTGCTTTCACTGTGCTCACAAGATACGCCAATTGATCGTTCTCTGACATGACAGTATTCCTAGAACTGTTACCTGTGGATGAGTGACCATTTCCTGCCATATTTGATGCTGAGTCCTTGAAAACGCTATCGTCCAGATTTTCAGCTACGATAGATGAGATTTCACTGTCATAAAGCACACTGTTTGTTTCGTTTAAGATATCACTTAACACAATGGTTGAATCGTTTAAACCTGTGAGTGACTGTCCGGGTTTGGATTGCTTGTTACGTTTTTTACGTTTGTCAGTGTCTGAGTTAGACCCACTCCCACTCCCGCTGCTACGTTTCTTCCGCTTCCCTTTGCCTGTCTGGTTGTGTCTACCCATCACATGGTCCACATTTATTCAGTTCCAACTACATGTATATATATCCAATTCCGAATATACACTTATAAATCCAGGTATATATTATATATTAAAAATGCACTACTTTATTATCACCAACTCATGTCAACTAATTATGAAACAATTTTGTTGTGAATAATTATCAAAATGTTCATTTTCATGTAATTCTGAGAGTAGAGGAAAATTCATATGCAACTATTGTTCTATACTGTTGTATAACAATTACCTTCCTCCATTCTATGAAAAGAATCGAAACCCCCATCCACTCCCTCTATCACTGTTGTCGGGATAACACTAATGATCTGAAAATAGTCACATATATTGATCATGAAGAGATAATACATGAACAGTAAATGTTTATTACTCTAAGATAGAAGGCTGTTAATTGTGTCAGAATACCTTAAATTAATATCACATAGTTTGTACATTAGTCATCATCAGGGAGAGTTATGTGTAAGCGGCCAGACTAACTCAGCCGGTAGAGCTTTTCACCTGTAAGTGAAATGTCCCGGGTTCTAGCCCCGGTTTGGCTGCACTATTTTCGAATCGTATGACAAGTTAATTATCCTTTCTGACAAACTGCATTTATTACCTTCTCTTGCCAGTTCTTCAGAAAAGAGACTGCACTGCCCCCTCCCGTCTGTGTTGTCTCCCGCCGTCTGATCTGCTCCCTCTTCATTGTCTCTGGCTCTGCATGCGAGTCAAAATAACACTTATAAATATAAGTTAATATAAAACACACACTATACAGCAAGTTACTTGTGAAACGAGGGATCAACAGTGGTAAAATTAATCCTATAAATAAGACCTCTACATACATTTTTTTTATCTGTTATTTAATGAATGCATAGTAAAATGTTACGTTTTTCAAGTCTACATATTTGGACTAGTGTAAAATCAAATCAATTCTATCCTATGTCACCATCTCAGTCCAGTGTTAGTTATTTAATACAATGATACCTTCAGATCTTTCCATTTCTTTGATACCTCATCCACGGAACGCGATGAACCTCCTACACTGTCTATTCTGAAACAAATTGATATGCATCATTATTTTCTTTATGTTTAAATATCACACAAGGAAACAACCCTGCATTTTACACAGTATGTATACACAGGTTTTATGTTCAACACTTGTTATGCACAACTATCCAATTAAAGAGCTATTCATTGTTGTCTATACCAGAAACTGCCCGTGGAATTGAGATAGGTAGTGATTCATTGAAAAATTCACATAAGACTGTCCGGTTAGCTCAGTTTGGGATAGTATCGTTAACATCCCTGATATCGGCCGGTACATATTTTCGGCCTTTGTTTACAATGATTGCGAGTTGGCGGTACCGAGTTTAAGCCATTTGCTCTATCATTCTAACAGTCAGTTAATCTAACATAGTATGTGCAAGTTAAAACAAATCTACAAAGCTTTGGCTAAAAGCAGACATTACAGGGAGTACAAGTTATAGACTTATAAGTTATATTTTGTAAACCTTTCTGTGATGTCCTTCCAAAATGACATCTTCTGTCGCTCACTGGAACCATCTCCATGTTTTCCTTGTATTATATCAATACAATTGGTGCACCCGTCGACAACACATTCCACTTCTGACTCGCTCCAGTTCGCTTTCCGTTTAATACCAGCCATATTGTTTACAGTAGCAACAGACGAATATGACTTTTACGCGCGAAAACACGTGACCGGAAGTTTACATTTCGGACTGTGTCACTGTTTTTAAGGTCGTACGACGAAAGAAAATCTTAGCTGCGACCGAAGACTTACGACCGTGTTGATAAAACGGTCGTACGATTGTCGCAGGAAACGTCGCAAGTAGCGGTCTTAACCCATACCCTGATATATACGTATTTCTACGTGTTATCGGCCACCTGATATATACGTATTTCTACGTGTTATCGGGCACCTGATATATACGTATATATACGACCATACCAGTCACCTGATATATACGTGTTTTTACGTGTCCGTTTTAAATCCATCATTTTCGCTACTTAAATACGGCAGAAAAGCGGTCAAAATATGTTTCAATAAACAACAAGAACATATCTATAAATGTCTGCGCAGATAAAATGAAAATAAATCTAAAAATAGCAATTACTCAGGGCAAACCCATTCATTAGCTTGCATAAAAATATCTAGGTATTTGGTAAATTTCCACAGTGCTAATTCACAGGCCAATTCATGTGTATGGTCTAAAATTAGAATTGGATTGAAATTAGAACATTTATCATGTGACATTATGATGCATTAAATGGGTTCCCTGGTGGGGGGGGGGGGGTGCAGGTGTTTGAAATTTGTTTGAAGTTTCTGTTGTATGACCCGGCTATAGATCAAAGTGCATGTAAGTCATAATGTTATGCAAGCATGATGTTTTTTGCTATACAGTATACATGGCCGTAGGGTAATAACATTTGGGTTCAAAGGTTTTAATGCTAATTACCGACTAATGTCGGCATGACAACAGTTGGACAGGAAGCATCCAGTTCGAAATACACAGGGCGGTGTTTTAGGAACTTGTTGATATCAAAGGATATGTGTTGTAGCCTCATGGAATGGCTAATGTTGCCAGCTAAACAAAGGGTAATAAACCCATGTGGGTGGTGGAGTCTTTAATCAGAAAGTCCAATTGATTTAGGAAATTGATTTAATCAACTTATGTTGCCACGCCCTTTTCCATGCACTATTAACTATTAACTCTTTCCTCCACAGAATATTGATAGAATCAGGTACCACTGTCTATAGATTATCAGTACACTGACCAGATTCAGGTACCACTGTCTATAGATTATCAGTACACTGACCAGAATCAGGTACCACTGTCTATTGATTATCAGTACACTGGCCAGAATCAGGTACCACTGTCTATAGATTATCTGTACACTGATAATCAATAACCAATAGATAAACAATCAATGGTCAGAGTCTGTCCTGATATATATTATTGGAGATATTGATGAAAAATATACCTTCCCTGTTTGGAGCAAAATTACTGAATGAAATCTTCATTAAACTGAATTTTGGTCAATGTAAAGTTTGTAGAGAATAAAATTCTCTTTCTAACAGTATCAAACTCATATTTGTATGGTAAGCCTGTCTTTTTCAATTAGGTTATAAAGACAATGAATGTCCTAATATCTGGATATTGAGACAGATACAGCCATGCTAGATTTTTCAGGGTATGTTGTATATATAGCTATATGTCCCTTTTATTCAAGATATTTCTATCAAGTAAAGACATTTGGAAAGAAGACACTTTTTTACCTTTTCACTGCTGTAAAAATCATCAAAAATAATGCATAGGCATTGGTGTTTACACACAAACTGAATGATTTCATCCATACAGTAGGCCTAATGATTATTTTTCACACCGATTCTGGAAGTCATAAATTTTAATTGGCTTTGATGTGTCCAGTGTATTGTGTTGACATATGTACAATATACAAGTGTTGTATATATACAAGTTTCACTTTGATCCCAGAACATTTATTGCCCTGGCAGGCAATAAAACAATAAACAGAAAACCAGTGTTTTCACAGCTGCTGTCAAACACTGTCAATTATGCGTCAATTATGCAATCAATGGCATAATGCCTGTGATCTATGCATGTATTATATTTGATTGGTTGTCTCATTATAAAGCACACGCCTTGCACACATTTTCAGAAATTGAAATTATCACTAAACAAACCCAGTAATTTTCCTTGTTAAACTCTATGACTTACTGCATTCAAAGCTAAGCTGTGACACATGCCTCTTTGATCATTATGTTAACAAATAAGTATAAAAGTTGTGACCTCAGGAATTTCAGAAAATCAAACCAGCTACATAGTACACTAATAAAGTCTTGTCTATTACATATATCTATTTTTAGAACGCCCCAGTAATTTTCCATGATTATGCCAGCATTGACCCAGCTGTGGTAATTTTATATAACACATGTAGGAGATATTTTTAATTGACGATTGCCGTAGAATTTCAAATGTAAGCATCATTGTTTTTCAAAATAAATCATTATATAAATGTCCAAAATATTAGATAATGCTCTTATAAAGATAAAATTTGCAATCTTTAGGTTTTGTTTTAGAACTCCAAAACTGCAGGCGTAGAAATGCGTATGTATCAGAATCATGTATATGCGTAGAAAGGCGTATCTGTGGAGATATGCATAGGGTACACAAAAGGCGTATCTTTGGAGTAATGTATAGGGTACAAGAAAGGCGTATCTGTGGAGGAAAGAGTTAAATAAACAAATATAGTCGAATATAATAATTATTCTCCAAAACCTGCATGTCCAATATTTACACCTCCATATCTAAGTAAATACTAAAAAGTTTCTTTTAAAAATTATATCGTTGAAAACATCATTTATTTTTCTAAATTTTTTATTCTTACCATAAATATATTAAAGTAAGTTTTTATCAGGGAAAACAGGGTTAAACATGATAGGGGTTATTTTATCAGTTTTTCCTGAAATACCTTATGGGGACAGTGTACAGTTATTGGTCTCTTATCTATTGGTAGCTGATAAGCTATTACATAGTTACTGTATTGGGCTGGAGAACCTGATAGGACTTTTTATTATGAGGGAAAGGGTTAAAGTAAAAACATACTACGATAAGCAGTTTATCCAATCATTGGCTAATTACCTATAAATGTGTACTTGTATGAACATTTGTAGGCCTAGTTACTGTTACGGTAAACACCGTCAACTAACTTTATTGATTGTTTGCGCAGGCACGGCGGTATGTCAGGTAAATTTGCTAATAAAAGGTGCACTTCGGTGGCAAGCCGACATTATGACATAACAAATGTGAAATACTGCCCATTTCTACACAAGGAAGCACAAAATAAATATGATATAATGAAATTTGACATATACGGAGCAAGACCTGTATAATTATGTAAACTGATAGTATCTGAAATGGGACTTTGACCCGACTTCGAGATAAACATAGAATTTGACATAATCGACTTTGACATAACGGATGTAAGTTGTATATTATCACCGCCACTTGACTACCGAAAGAATTTCATAAAACTGCTTGGAGGTCGACACTCTGACATTCCACTTAAGGCTAAAGCGACACGGCATCAGTCGGTGAAAACAGACAATTTCTACACAATTTAATTTCAGATATATTACATATTTTTTTCTGAGAATCTGAGTATTTTGACTAATAAACAAGCGGCGTATACTTTTGTTGACATAACAAATTTATATAAACAATTTGTAAAATAATGTGTGAGAAATGTTCACCAATGATCACAAAAACAGTTTTATTACAATTTAACAGTTATATCTCACATAGTAGGATTGAATAGTAAGCAAATATCCCTTCCGGGTCATGTTAACCGTTTTGGATATTCCTACTTTCACCATTGCGAGTTTGTAGATTGCATAAACATTGCTTACTGATGAAAATTAATTATCTTAATAATTATTTTATTGCATTTTGTGATGTCGTTTTAAATAAATGTGTATATTTACCAATATCTAAGTCGTCATCATCATAATTGATCATTAGACTACTGACTAGTGTCTCCGCTTCATTGTCATGTTCCTGCAAATACAAACATGTGTCATTACCCAAGATCGAGACCCCAGAAGACGGATGGGGTATTCGTAATCAGTATTTCTTATTCATGAATACAGCATTTTAATATATTCGCATGTCATCGCTATTTGTGCACATACACAAATACATGTATTTATAATGTATTCATATACAGCTCCAAATGTTTGCGTATTCATTAATACATTTTAATGAATACATAATTATTGAATCCATTCATTTTAAGTCGATGTTAGGGCTCCGATTACTATAATTAGTCAGGGCTGTTCCAAAGATATGTACATCACAAACCCCCCCCTCCTACTAGATATTATTATTTACAAAATGTAAGCAATTCATGTACAGTAAAAACCCTCATAAAGACTATTTAAGACAAGTTTTTCTCAGTCCGGAATATATTTCTTCTATATTTCAATGCTCACAAACCCCTATAATAGGACCAACCCATTATTCAGTAATAATTAGTCATTCAGTCCCAAATGATACCAAACTCCACTACTGGTAATAAGACCAATTTGCAAGTGTTATTTGAGGTCTACTTGATCCTGTATATTGTGTCATCTCATGTTATAAATGTGTGAGAGTTTATTTCAAACAATAAGTATTGATATGAACATGTTATCCCTTTCCCACTTGTAAGCGCCTCACAACGCCTTTATCGACTCCAGTATGCAAATGCCCATCGTCGCCTATGCAGAATCTCCATGCTAGCGCCCCTCGACGCCTTCATTTATAACACCGATTTTTTTATATTTTAAGACCTGCCACGCGTATAAATAATAATCCAATATATAGGTCACTACAGGGTGAAACAATTCATGGATACTATTGGGAAAAAAAGCTATAAATAGCATCCAATTATAGTGACCATAAGGAATGTGTACATTTTAAATTATATACTAAGTGATACAGATTGGGGGAGACAATGTGTTTGATGGGTTTTCCTCTGGTAGATATTGGTTCCGATCGGAGTGATTTTGACACGTCGGACACCAAATCCGACAGTGACAAAACTGAATGATGAATGGACCCCTAGATTTTCGAGAATTAGGGTTGGTATTACAATCGCATTTTATTTTCAGAAATGTGTATATAATATTATGTCTTTTGTGGGTCAATGTCTTATCGGAGTGGGTATTTTATGGGGAAACATATTACGGGAGTGAGTAATTTAGGTTGAAACCTACAGCATTCCGGGTGGGTGGTTGCGTTGACTGTATATATTTTCTGGAATAGCCTATTTCCATTCGACAGGGCAATTTATTCATAAATTTATTGTTTTTATATCATTTCAGTTCAATGACTTCATAGAGCAGCCGGGGCCAGTTTTGCCTGATGGGTTTGATGTACAGGTTGCTATTCAGCCAGGAAATGTTCAGTTCCATAGCTGTACACACCAACAACTACGCCCGTTGGTGCATGAATAGGAAAGGTGAAGATGATGACCGGTGGGTTAACACCACAACTGCTGAGATAAGGGCGTACATCGGCATCAACATTTTGATGGGAATATGTTCTGTGCCAGAAGCTGATTTGTACTGGTCCCAAGATGATTTGTATGGGAACCAAGGCATCCAAAAGACCATGACATGCAATCGTTTCAACAAATTGAGCCAGTATTTTCATGTATCTGACCGTGCATCTGAACCACGGAGAGTTGATGGCCATGACAAACTCTACTAGGTCCGACCTGTCCTTGACCATGTAGCAGAATCCTTCAAAGCAAGATATACGCTGTCAAGGGAAGTGTCAGTTGATGAGGCTTATGGTATACAATATATGCCGGCCAAGCCTATCAAGCGAGGCTTCAAGATATGGATGCTATGCGATGCCCACAGTGCATATTTACATCGCTTTAGTGTGTATTTAGGGCGTCAAAATAACCAGACGGAGCATGGTCTTGGTTACAATGTTGTCACCAAGTTAGTTGATGATATGCACCAGTCTCACAGGCATGTCTACTTTGACAATTATTTCACTGGAGTACCCTTGATGACATCCTTGCTGGACAATGGACTCTATGCCTGTGGCACTGTCAGAGTGAACCGCAAGGAAGTTCCCAAAACTTTGAAGAAACCATCGACTGTCAAGAAACGTGGCGACTTCATGGTTCTTCAGAAGGGAAACACAAACTTAACTGATACAGCTTGTGTACCATTTGTCAACACTCAGCCCGCCGACAGCTATATTGGATGCACAACGACGTGTCGGACCAACTGTTCTGCAGCTGCAACAGCCACATACGGTCCACAGCTACAATCGTTATATGGGCGGTGTAGATCTTCACGATCAATACCGTATGAACTATGAAGTTGGTCGCAACTCGAAGAAATGGTGGCGCTATCTCTTCTGGTTTGTGATAAACTGTAGTTTGGTGAATGCTTTTCTTCTCTACAAGGAAGCATCACGTAGAATCACCAAGAAGAAGCGCTTCACACATCTTGATTTTCGGAGGGAATT
>CM026404.1:38108536-38199249 GCA_014843695.1 Archivesica marissinica | reverse complement strand
GTTTATCTGTTTGTATAGGTTTATTTTTCTGCTGTCTGGAAGTGACAGCAGATTGCTTTTTTGTTGAAGTTGATGCTTGTTGAGCTGTAGATTCTTTAGTAGGTATTGGTTTTGATGAAGTTGATGTTGTTTTTGGTTGAATGTGTTTTTCTTGTGTATTGTTGTTTCGAGTGTTTTTTGTTGTTGGATTCTTGTGTATGTTTGTTTTTGCTTGTTTTTGTTTGTCTGCTGTAGGTTTAGGTGTTTGTGGTGTATTTTGATTTGTAAGCTGGTCAAGATGAGATGTAGGTTTAGGTGTTTGTGGTGTATTTTGATTTGTAAGCTGGTCAAGATGAGATGTAGGTTTAGGTGTTTGTGGTGTATTTTGATTTGTAAGCTGGTCAAGATGAGAAGATCTGTCGGAACTAGGGAATAACTGCATTATTTCTGTTTATTTGTCTGGAAAGATTTGGCAAAGTTTGGTCAACAAGTTTTTGCAAGTTTTGCATTCAACAGAAGCTGTTTTAGCAACACTTGCATAGCTTGGCTGATTTTCGGATTTGTACCGAGATTCATAAATCTTTTCTGGAATGAAATGTTTTCCGAATATTTGATCTGATAATTTCTTTTTCTTTTTTCCAGGAGTCACAGTCTTTAGAATTGGATATATGATCAGCGCCACAATTGGCGCATTTATTTGTGTTGGGACAGTTGTTCTCTTGATGTTGTGGAGCAGTCTCAGCACACTTGGAGCATACAGACTCGTTCCGACACCTATCCTCATGATGACCATACCTCTGGCATTTAAAGCATCTAAGAGGGTTAGGTACATATATGTCGACGGTGACAATCTGGTAGCCGACTTTGATACGCGACGGGATGACTGGTGTGTCACATGTAATTATATATGTGTTTGTGGTTTTTATTTCGTTGTTACGTTTTATCGATATTCTCTTCACGTCAATGATCCCTTGACTTGACAAACCTTCTTTGATCTCATCCAAAGAGCAGGAAGATAATTCCCTGCACCTGATGACACCTTTGGATGAGTTCAAAGATTTGTGGGGACTGACCTTCACAGAATGTCCAAAGAAGGTGTTCGTTGATAATAAATTCTGAGATTGAGCTTTTGAAGTAATTTCAACCAAAAGACTTCCATTTCGAAGACTTTTAACAGATTTAGGTGTACCTAGGATAGATTTCATTTGCTTTTCAATGACGAAAGGGGAAATTTTTGTGATAGGTTTTGAACTGCCTACAGCCTCAATGAGAATGAAGCGAGGGAAGTTCACTCTCTGTTGTTCAACAGAATCATCATCAGATTCACTTAGTGCACGCTTGGCTTTTTTTTTGGTGGAACTCATAATAGTAATATATAGTTCATCGTCAATGCTCCCCACCCGTCTCAGAGCCCAACAAGGGGACATGATCTGGGGAAATCCATCACAGATCATGACAGGGATACATCAATGATATACTCAGAATGAAAGGACTAGACCGGACAAGTGTATTCCCACAGAAGGTCCTACCAAGTTTAGACTATCCTTGGGAGGTTACAAAAGTCAATCAAACATCAAATTTTCACCCGATTAGCCCATGAGCCACCGCCTTCTAGGGCATCAAAAAGAAGACAATGAAAGAGAATCAATATTTGTTTTCAAGACAAATTTTGAAAATATGTGTTTAAGATTAACGATGCCCTAGGGCTCGGCATGACCAGCCGATTGATCAAGGACGGGCTTTCCTGACCTCCCGTTTAACCCAACTTAAGGCCGAAGTGGTGTGTTGTGGAAACAGGGTATTATTTGCCAACACTGATTCTACTCAACCACCAGGATCCTCTCATCAGGCGACACAGGTCTCCGCCCACGGCAGGCACATTTGGGGGGGTTGTACCCCTCTGTAGTGCGACAGATGGGATATTCTAACCCCTGCCCAGCTGGGGGGGGAAGGGAGTTGACACGCGACCTGATTGGTGGTTATAGTAAGAGGAAGAGGACAGGTGTGGAGTTGGACACGCGACCTGATTGGTGGTTATAGTAAGAGGAAGAGGACAGGTGTGGAGTTGGACACGCGACCTGATTGGTGGTTATAGTAAGAGGAAGAGGACAGGTGTGGAGTTGGACACGCGACCTGATTGGTGGTTATAGTAAGAGGAAGAGGACAGGTGTGGAGTTGGACACGCGACCTGATTGGTGGTTATAGTAAGAGGAAGAGGACAGGTGTGGAGTTGGACACGCGACCTGATTGGTGGTTATAGTAAGAGGAAGAGGACAGGTGGAGTTGGACACGCGACCTGATTGGTGGTTATAGTAAGAGGAAGAGGACAGGTGTGGAGTTGGACACGCGACCTGATTGGTGGTAATAGTAAGAGGACAGGTGTGGAGTTGGACACGCGACCTGATTGGTGGTTATAGTAAGAGGAAGAGGACAGGTGTGGAGTTGGACACGCGACCTGATTGGTGGTTATAGTAAGAGGAAGAGGACAGGTGTGGAGTTGGACACGCGACCTGATTGGTGGTTATAGTAAGAGGAAGAGGACAGGTGTGGAGTTGGACACGCGACCTGATTGGTGGTTATAGTAAGAGGAAGAGGACAGGTGTGGAGTTGGACACGCGACCTGATTGATGGTTATAGCAAGAGGAAGAGGTCAGGTGTGGAGTTGGACACTGTGGGTCTTCTTGAAGTGGAAAATATTGCTGGCCATGTCTTCGGCAAACTTCCAGGACCAAGACGTAGGTGTAGGTACCACCTAACACAACTCAAGCAAAGGAAAGAGACAGGCTTTGGTTGCACAGTCTGTAACGTGCATCTGTGCAGAGATGGTTGCCACAACCGCTACCATAATCTATGAGAAGTTTCAAGTGAATTATATTTCCATGATACTGTGTCTTTTGTGTGAAACTGTACAAATGTATATACATGTAATATAGCATTCTACAAAGAAACAAGAAGAAAAAGCTCCAACTTTGAACAAGAACTTTTACAAATGACATGAAGGTTAATTTATATTTCAATAGTGTAAAATATTAATATACAAATATTATAGACTGAAACAGTTAATTCTCAAGAATAGTGTAGTGAACAAAATATTGGATATACCAGGATTATACATTACCGCTCAGCGGCTGACTTACTAGGTAGGAGCTTATTAGGTCACTGTATGGAGTAAATATGCACACATTATTTAATAGGTTGTATAATATTATTTCCTCTGGAAATACATTTAGTTGTATTATAATTCTGAAAATAAGGTAAATTCGTAATAAAATTAAGATTTATATGGATAATATGTCACTTATTTGTTTGTAAATACTATGAACAGCACTTTTTAGGCACCTTTTTGAAAATATCTGTGGCAACATTTTAATTTAAAATATATCAGTAGAAAGATAATGTTTTTATCTATAAAGTTTACATTTACATGTCAAAGATTAATTGACCTTTCTGCCGATTTTGATTGACCGCTGGCGTTAGCCAATCGCATCGCACCATTCGCGCACACCTCCGGCAATGGTTTATCGCCGCCATCTTGTTAGACAAACAATGCATATTAGACAAACTAGTAACGAGTAGACAAATTTGAAAAGGCGTGAATTTGATCGAAAATACGGGTTTAAAATTATTTTAATGATGTTGAAAATATGTAGCTTTGGTGTGTGGGTTAGTTATAGTACTAAATTAGTCGATATCCTGATGATCGACGTTAAATTCAACCCATTTCAAAATCCTTGGACAAATCTAAAAGTGTTTATATGAACCACAAAATGCCAGACAGCTCCTTTAAAAACAATGCATCTATAAAAACACCGACTGACCCCATACTGTCATTCTTTTCTCGCAAATACAGCAATCAAATTTAAGCGTGTCACACTGTTTATTGGGAGTAATCAACAACTTACCGACTACCGGTACATCACAGAGACCGCCGACTTATAATATCCCGATACTGCTATTATCAAGATCAAAGTATTGCACATCGGAATTTAGCATTGATTGTGCTAATTGGTCAATTATAAAATTTGTGCACATAATTATAGTATTGATTACTACACTGAGTCATTGTTTTATCGTTCTGTCTGACAAACGAGTTATTTAGTAAAATTTTAATCAAATCTGATAACGAGTGATCGTGATCTGAAATTATTTTTTGAAAATTAATTACAAATTAATTGCAATTATTTTAACCCATACCCTGATATATACGTATTTCTACGTGTTATCGGGCACCGGATATATACGTATATATACGGCCATATCAGTCACCTGATAAATACGTGTTTTTACGTGTCCGTTCTAAATCCATCATTTTCGCTACTAATACAGCAGAAAAGCGGTCAAAATATGTTTCAGTAAGCAACAAGAATTTATCTATAAATGTCGGAAGTTAAAATGAAAATAAATCTAAAAATACATTAGCTTGCATAAAAATATTTAGGTATTTGATAAATTTCCAGTGAAGGCCAATTCATGTGTATGGTCTAAAATTAGAATTGGATTGAAATTAGAACATTTATCACGTGACATTATGATGCATTAAATGGGTTCCGGGGGGGGGGGTGTTGGCGAAACAAATTTGTTTGAAGTTTGTTTTCTATGACCCGGCTATAGATCAAAGTGCATGTAAGTCATAATGTTATGCAAGCATGGTGTTTTTTGCTATACAGCATACATACTTGTGCATGGTTGGAGGGTAATAACATTTGGGTTCAAAGGTTTTAATGCTACGGCATGACAACAGTTTGACAGGAAGCATCCAGTTCGAAATACACAGGGCGGTGTCTTAGGAACTTGTTGATATCAAAGGATATGTGTTGTAGCCTCATGGAATGGCTAATGTTGCCAGCTAAACAGAGGGTAATAAACCCATGTGGGTGGAGTCTTTAATCAGAAAGTCCAATTGATTTCGGAAATTGATTTAATCAACTTAGGTTGCCACGCCCTTTTCCATGCACGAGTTGCTGCAACATGCAATATAATAAACCTTCTGTTCTGCATACGTTCAGTTTGAATTTGATCTATTTCAAACTACATAGTTCTTACATATAGAAATTACTTTGTATTTACTATATCCTGCACTTGCATTGATAAGTCATGGCCGATTTTTTTGAAAGTGACTCTGGGGATGAGAGTGACTTTTCTGGGTTTGGGGAGTCAGAAATCGAGCTTCTCCCAGATGACAGCAGTAGCAGCGATGATGATGCTGAGCCGCCTCGTGTAGATGGCTGGACAGGCGAATATAGAGGCTTAACGTTTGAAGAATTTCGGGAGACACCTGGCCCCAGCCTACCAGAGGGGTTTGATGTGGGTACAGCTACGCCCATCGATTACTTCTGGCTGATGTTCCCGCTCGACCTCATCATGCGTATTGTTAGCCACACAAACAACTATGCAAGATGGGTCATGGGTCAGCGGCACAAGGTTGATGACAAGTGGAAAGATGTCTCCGAGGCAGAAGTGAGAGCCTTCCTTGGCATCAACATCCTGATGGGCATCAATGAACTTCCACACATCGAGATGTACTGGTCGACTGATCCATATGAGCAGAACCTGGGGATCTCAAGAGCCATGACATGCAACCGGTTCCAGAAGATACTCCAGTACTTTCATGTTTCTGACCGGGTTGCAGAGCCACATGCCAACCAAGATGGATACGACCGGCTGTACAAAGTACGGGAGATTATTCAGCGGGTTTCAGAGGCCTTCCTAGGAGGATACACTCTATCCAAAGAAGTCTCCGTGGATGAAGCCATGATACGATATTCTGGCCGTTTGTCTTTCCGCCAGTATATGCCTGCCAAACCAATAAAGAGGGGCGTGAAGGTGTGGATGTTATGTGACGCCAGGTCAGCCTACCTTTCAACGCTTTGCGGTTAATCTGGGAAGGCAAAACAACAGGACTGAACATGGATTAGGATACAACGTTGTCACCAAGCTAACGGACCATCTGCAACAGTCTTTCCGGTGGATATTCTTCGACAACTTTTTCACAGGACTTCAACTTCTGAAGGATTTACTTGCCAATGTATTGTATGCCTGTGGAACTGTTCGTATGAATCGTCTTGGATTTCCAAAGGACCTAAAGAAACCCCGGGACATTCCAAACCGGGGGGACTTAAAGACCCTGCAGTTTGGTGACACGAATGTAACAGCATCTGTGTGGAGAGACAAACGGCTAGTCTACCACCTGTCAACCCTCAGTGACCCACAAGATGCGCGAGATGCCCAGCGCCGTTCTGGTCGACATGTACTCCACATGAGACAGCCGCATACTGTATATGCATACAATGCATTCATGGGTGGAGTTGACCTACATGATCAGTTCCGGATCAAATATGGCGTTGGGCAGAACTCCAAGAAGTGGTGGCGGTACTTGTTTTGGTTTGTGGTGAACTGTGCCATCGTCAATGCCAGCATCATCTACCAGAAGGTGTCTACAAGACGCACGAGCAGCAAGAGGTTTACACATCTTGACTTCCGACTGGAGATGGTACGGGCACTGATTGGAGGGTTCAGCAAGAGGAAACGCTCCACTGGGGACAACCGCAATGTTCCAGTCCTGGTTGACCAGCAGAACATTGGAGGCCACATCAGCCGTAGACTGCCAGGTCGCATCTCAACATGCAAATACCACACCAGGGTGCTGAAGTCACGCAGAGAGACGGTGTACGGCTGTGACGTCTGCAATGTGCGTTTGTGCAGAGAAGGTTGTCACGCCCATTTCCATGCAGCTCTGCAGTCGTAAACATTGATTTTTACAGGCATTCTTTCTTTTTGGACTTTGTGGTGAAATTATGGATTATTTATTCTTTTGAACTTTGTGATGAAATACTTTTGTTGGACTATGGCTTATTTATTCTTTTGGACATTGAAAAAAACAACTGTCGTGGTAGCCAAAAGCAACCTGATGAGTCCCTTGGCAAGGACGAAACAGTTTTAACTTGCAACTTGTATCACATTGATAGTAATCGGTATTAACTCATCCAGCCTTTGAGCCGTCAAATGGCGGCGTAGATAAGATAAGCCGCTTTCCGAGAGCCACTATCAGACGTTGCCTGATAACACACCAGCTTTCCGTGAGACGAATATCGGCGGCGCATTCTACTGAACTCTGAATTCCGAGCGACTTTTTCTAACGTCGCATTTCATTGGCTTAATATCGGCGGTTTCTTGTGCTATTTTCGAAATAAACCAATGAAAATTAAGTTTACAAAAGAATAATCTAACATCTGGGCAAGTTTTCGGGGAAAAAATCCCGAGATTTAAAACAGCAAAATAAGATATTTCCGTGTACAAAAACCAACAAAATTTGGCGATTTTTGTAAAAATGGCTGCCGATTCCAACGAAAATATGGACATTGACGATATGTTGCGATCGGACAGTGATGGGAGTGACTTTTCCGGATTTAATTCCGACGATCTACCGAGCGATTTCAAGTAAATCTAATCATTTATCTACAGTTGAGCAACATAATCATTGGACAATTTACATGTACATAAATTTTGAGTTCGACCAACAATCCATCCATAGTAAATTAGTGCAAGAGTAGGCCTACATGTAAATACATCAATATATCTATTATTATTGTGTTGTAAATAGTGTAAATATAATGTGTGTGAATTTCATTGGATTAATAAGTGAAATGGGTAATAAATGAATTCTTCCTCCGTAAGTAATGTTTCATATTCACCCTGTTCAACTCTGTTTTGCATGATTTTACTTACTAATGATTTTATATAAAATATGGGGATTGTAAAAATAATGAATCAACAAGACATAGGTGAACATTTTAATTTATTCAGCATTAGAACATGAAAGATACATGCATTCAAAGTTAGCAAGTTTAGTAACAATTCTAAATGAAACATTCTGATAAATCATCAATATTGATAAATTGCTCCAGGAATACAGGACTAAACTACTGATATCTGCTGTAGGAATTAGGTAAGAACTGGCTAACAGGAGCTTATCAGTAAAATCAACACAAGGGCTGAATGAGTTGTTAACTATTAACTCTTTCAACCCTGGGTATTCAATATGGGAAAATATCCTTCAACCCCAGGTTTGTGGAATATTATAGTAAAATGTAAGTACATGTATATCAGAAGTAAAATGAACCTATGCAATGACTATATAACCTCATAAAAGTATATATTTTCTGAAAGGTATTTGAAAGTACTTCCATATTTTGGGGGAAAAAATCTTCAAATTTACATATCAGGTAAATTACAGGTAAATGCAGGTAAGAAAAACACGAAAAAAATAAAAATAATTTTTTATCTTTAGTTTACTTCTGGTTGCAGCAATCATGGGTATTGTAGCTATGATATATTGTATAGGTTCATTTTGCATCTGATGTGGGCAAAAAACACACAAATAAACCTGTAGTTAGTATTACCTGTCATTTTTCAGGTATGCCGTTGATACCAATAAACATAGAAAAATTGTTGTTTTTCATTTATTTTCATTTTCTTCATCCCAACTTCCATATACTTTCCAGTATAGTATTAGTGTGTATACATTCTCATATCATATGCACATTATGTAATAAAGTGTGTTTTAGAGTTCAGGTATGTTTATACAGGTGAGAACAGGTGTGAATAAATGATAATTACTAATTAGTGAAATTCATGTGAATATCTCTACACCAAATGAACATACCGTATTTAGCTATGTATAGTGTGCTATCGTGTATAATGCGCACCCACGATTTGGCACAAACATCGGGGAAAAACTGAGTTCCGATGTATACTGCGGACGTGAAAAACGCAATTTTCCAAGTCAAAATTTAACATTTTTCAAGAATCGCTAAAAATTGTGCTCCGTGATTTTTACAACTTATATTAATCACTCGAGAAACGGTAACGCACTCAGGCATGATGTCATGATGTCATGAAAATTACATGCATATCGTTCTCAACACGTTCTCAAACATGTCAGCAGATGCTCAAACTTCTCAACACGTGTAGCCTACCTAATTAACTGGGACCCATTGTGAATGGTTTGTCGAAATTAATTATCGCTACAAACAATTGTAGCCAAAAAAAGTGTTTTTATGCAATGCATCATTGTACATAGTAAATATTTCCCGTAAAAATAACCAACACATCGTGTCTTTTAATCATGTCGTATTTAAAAACATACGGTATATTAAATCAAATAAACTATAATTACAAAGTTTCTTTACCTCTATGATATCGTACGAAAGGCAGTGTCGCTTTATGCGGCGAAGTACGCGAAAAGTACGGGAAATATTACATACGATAAAACCACGTGATGTTATCAAATCGCCATTTTTTATGCATTTAGTAATTTCAATTAAATTCTTCAAAGTTTGCCAAAATAAACGCAATATATGCTAATTTTGTGGTCTTATTCGGCAACTTGTTTTAATAACTAGTTTATAACGTTTGTCGAGTGTAACAAATTATAGAATGACTGTGGGGCCGTTCGGGTCGAATTTCATGAAATATTGGTCAATTTTGGTCCGGAAAAAAATGTCCTGATGTCTGTACTGGTGTATAATGCGCAGTAGATAAAATGGATGAGGATTTCAGTAAGAAATGTGCGCACTATACATAGCTAAATACGGTAGGTGTGGTAATCCTTGAAACAAGTTGTATGTGCATTGCAACAGAGATACATGTTACATTTTTCACACATCATTGTGGTTTTCCTCCTTTTATGTGGATTGTCTGCATATGACACACCTGGATTCTTATCCTGGAAGTCTGTGTGTTTTGCATTACAAACTACACATCTGTGGTTCGAGTCCACTCCGGGAACAGGTAAGTGTCCGCTGCCATCCAATCTCGTCATTTTCTGAACTTTTCTGTACCACCTCAAACATTTTTTAGATTTATTCAGTCTCGTCATCTGGTCATTTCGATCCACTCCATTCATATAATTTGAATACTCCTTACCGGCAGGTGTGCATGACAACTCGGCGACAGTACCGTCTTTATTTTTCCGGGTTGTTGTGAGTCCTTCAAGTTCTGGAACATGTCGCGTTGATAGAAAGTATACCATTTTATTGTCCTTCCATGAAGATGCAACAAGAGAGCCACACTGCATAGTGTCAGAATATCCTCTTTCAAGCCGCTTTATCTGGCCCGGTGTCTTCACAAGTTCAATAGGGAAACCTTTACGATTCGATCGGATAGTACCGAACAGATATGTACCAACAGTCGACAGATAGTGTGCAAGTTTCGGTGACGTATAGAAATTGTCTGTATAAATTGTGTATCCCATATTCTGTAGTTCTGAACTAAGGTCAATGACAACTTGACCACTAAGACCGAATGTCTTGTCAATTTCAGTTCCGTTCTTTCCAACATAAATATCATAGTTCCAACAATAGCCAGATTCAGAATCGGCTTGAACCCAACATTTTATTCCAAACTTACATGGCTTATCCTTCATATATTGTTTTATTGAGAGTCGGCCCTTGAAAGGCACCATTGCCTCATCAACACATATATTTTCATGAGGAACATACTCAGTTTTGAAACTGTTTCTTATTTTCTCTGATAAATATTTCACCTTGTATAATTTATTGCCTACAGCGGGGGGTATCGGCGTAGCTAAAATGCAAGTACCGTCTGATTTGCATGAAGCGAGACTTTGTGAACATTTCAGGCACCTTTGTACCTAACAGTTTGTATTCTGCTCCTGTATTCCAATACATTTCATCCCTGTCAAATTTCTGTATATCCATGAATAAACAAACCCCATAACACGCTTTCATTTCGATAACAGTGACAGGTGTCCAATCACCTTTATTTTCTGCTGGAAAATTTTCTATTTTATACCTTGCATTAATATTTGTACAATCAGTAATATGCTGGAATATCTCGTCGGTATAAAACAGCTGGAAATAAGTCAGTGGTGTTATCGAAGAAAGGTCAAATACGCGTACTGGTCCGACCCTGCGTCGGAAGTTTATGACCGCGTTCACCTGAAACTGGCATGTCCACACAAATTCTACAGGTGGTTGATAGATATCACCGATGTCAAACCCATCAAAACTGTCACTATCTGAATCTGAATCTGTAAGAACACCGCATGCTCTTTTCCAAACGTTCTTGCTCATTCCTCGGCAATTGTAAGAACTGAAACTGGCCGTAATCATCCCAGTTTTCGCCGTCCGATTGTTCATCAGACGAGCTAGTCGCCATCTTGAATTACGAAGATCAAAGTGCAGAAAATTTCAAAGAAAACCGCTCGAAAGCCCGATTAAAATCACTGAATTTCTTCTTTTTTTCTTTCTCGGCAGCCATTTGCATTCACATTCTTCCGGGTTATCGAAGTCTCGCGACCTCACGCTAAGTCACGTTTTAATAATCGGCGGCAAATATGAATAGGTAAACATTGGCCGGTATTTCGGCCTGCGGGGTTGGAGGGATTATTTTTCGCTGGCCGGTATTCCGGCCTGCGGGGTTGAAAGAGTTAAATAAACAAATATAATAATTATTCTCCAAAACCTGCATGTCCAATATTTACACCTCCGTATCTAAGTAAATACTAAAAAGTTTCTTTTAAAAATTATATCGTTGAAAACATCATTTATTTTTCTAAATTTTTTATTCTTACCATAAATATATTAAAGTAAGTTTTCAGGACATTTTTTTCCGGACCAAAATTTCGTGAAATTCGACCCGAACGGGCCCCATAGTCATTCTATACATTCGACAAACGTTATAAACTAGCTATTAAACCCAGTTGCCGATAGTCTATATAAATAAATGAAATGAATAAGACCACAAAATTAGCATATACTGCGTTAATTTTGGCAAACTTTGACGAATCACGTGGTTTTATCGTATGTAATATTTCCCGTACTTTTCGCGTACTTCACCGGATAAAGCGACGCTGCCTTCGTACGATATCATAAGAGGTAAAGAAACTTTGTAATTAGTTTATTTGATTTAATATACCGTATGTTTTTAAATACGACATGATTAAAGACACGATATGTTGGTTATTTTTACGGGAAATATTTACTATGTACAATGCATCGCAGTATTTCAATTGTGTGTAGCGATAATTAATTTCGACAAACCTATCACAATGGGTCCCAGTTAATTAGGTAGGCTACACGTGTTGAGAAGTTTGAGCATCTGCTGACATGTTTGAGAACATGTTGAGATGTTTGAGAACGTGTTGAGAAATTTGAGCAGGTGTTAAGTTTGAGAAATTAATTATCGCTCAACTTGTCAATTTAATGCCATGTCATCGAAGCTGTCATCAGACAAGCAGTAAACATTCTCTGATTGACATCATATCACTCGGAATACCTCTCAGATTTGTCACACCTCTCAGTTATTGTCAAAACGTATCTACTTATACTGTCACACCATGGGTAAAGTCAGAAACTCCTACACCGCCCAAAGCTGACCATCATCAAATACGCAGAAGCTCACGGCAACCGCAAGGCAGGAAGAGAATACAGCATCGGGGAATCAGCGATCCGGCAATGGCGAGTACCAGTACAGAAGCAACGTATCATGTAGCTACCCAGAACCTGCAGACCGGGGTTCGAAGGCTCACTATCCAGCAGTAATTTTCATGAAAGTTGTAAAAATCACGGTGCACAATTTTTAGCGATTCTTGAGAAATGTTAAATTTTGACATGGAAAATTGCGTTTTTCACATGCGCAGTATACATCGGAACTCAGTTTTCCC
This sequence comes from Archivesica marissinica, assembly GCA_014843695.1. Taxonomy (NCBI): domain Eukaryota; kingdom Metazoa; phylum Mollusca; class Bivalvia; order Venerida; family Vesicomyidae; genus Archivesica; species Archivesica marissinica. The sequence goes on along the minus strand of CM026404.1, from coordinate 38,186,585 downwards.
CCCGATTTTCGTGCCAAATCGTGGGTGCGCATTATACACGATAGCGCACTATACACAGCTAAATACGGTAATACAATATTTCAAAAAAATATATTCTGCATTTATAGATCTACTGTTCACAAGAGATATGTGAGTATAATGGTGATTAAAATTATACATGTGGTTCATACATATTGTCGTGGATGGTGGACTAGGGACCAGATAGTAGTTATAGTACCCATGCATGTGCAGAGCTATGGGATTCCCATATTAGCTCAGTGAACGTACTGGTGTTCAGTTTATGGGCCTAATGTTCGAGTCTTCTAGGAGGCATAGGGTCGAGTCTCTCAAGACGGTAGCATATTTCATTTCTTTTGATGTCAAAGTTGACAGACACAATGTGGTTGTTCACTCTTCCGTTGACTGCGAAAGCATTTTCCACGAACACTTAACACGTCCTCACCCGTTAAATATATCTGTACTTTAGAGAAATAACCTTCACTGAAGAACCTAAACCATTGCTGTCTTGCTATCAACGAGATATTCTTATCTGGGTGGAATAAAACCGAGAAATTCGACTGAATTTTATCTAGATCAACTCGATGCAGGTCTGCGTTAGACGCCATTTTGTTAGATAGCTTGTCTCGCGTGGTTACAGCGAACACCTGTAACTATGGGGGGCGTGGCTAAGTAGCGTCAGCAGAAAGGTCAATTGACCAGATAACATAGTAATCCCTGATAATACGACATACATGTCTGCATGTCTGCAGATAATCAATAACCCTTATCAAGATAGGGTAATCAATATCTGTATTGATCTATCAGGTCAATTTCTTATCAGCACCTGTAGTGTAAGCTTAAATTTAATAGATAATGGCCACTTTCTCTGTGGAGTAATGCGTTAATTGCTTATCAGCACCTGTAGTGTAAGCTTAAGTTTAATAGATAATGGCCACTTTCTCTGTGGAGTAATGCGTTAATTGCTTATCAGCACCTGTAGTGTAAGCTTAAGTTTAATAGATAATGGCCACTTTCTCTGTGGAGTAATGCGTTAATTTCTTATCAGCACCTGTAGTGTAAGCTTAAATTTAATAGATAATGGCCACTTTCTCTGTGGAGTAATGGGTTAATTGCTTATCAGCACCTGTAGTGTAAGCTTAAATTTAATAGATAATGGCCACTTTCTCTGTGGAGTAATGGGTTAATTGCTTATCAGCACCTGTAGTGTAAGCTTAAATTTAATAGATAATGGCCACTTTCTCTGTGGAGTAATGGGTTAATTGCTTATCAGCACCTGTAGTGTAAGCTTAAATTTAATAGATAATGGCCACTTTCTCTGTGGAGTAATGGGTTAATTGCTTATCAGCACCTGTAGTGTAAGCTTAAATTTAATAGATAATGGCCACTTTCTCTGTGGAGTAATGGGTTAAGCAGATGTTATCTGATATTATTATCTATAACATGTCTTAGAAGAGTTGTTATAGTTGACATTATTTAAAATTTATGGTTTCCTTAATATATTAAATGCCTTTTGTACAATCAGAGATTTGATTATAATCTTAACAAGTTAGTGATAAGTACTGGCAGAAAATTGCTCGAAGCCACATATGCTATATTTTATAAAGTTATTTTGACATTTTAAACAGACAAATTATGAAAAATTCTTATATGATTGGTCAATGTGTAATATACTGAGTCAAAAAAGAAACGATACCTGGTGTTTATATGTCTATAATTTCAACATTTATTAAGAAAATTCTTTGAAAATTCATAAGATGATAGTCCAACATGTTTGAAAGAGGAGCACATAAAGCATACCGAGTCTCCGAAACGGTCTGCTGCGTGATGACGTAATTCGTCTTACAGGGGTCTAATGGAGTTTTCACACAGACGTCAATACCGAGTATGGGCACCATTTGCGTCTCTCACTGCAATGCACCGCCGTCGCATCGAATGGCAGAGTGTCTGAATCTCTTGCTGGTCAATATTTGTCCACTCCCGACGCAAAACATCCCTCAGTTGGTTTAACGTTACCGGCTGACGTCGTCTGATGAGGCGGTCTAACGTATCCCACAAATGTTCTATGGGTGACAAGTCTGGTGACAAAGCAGGCCACGGCAGGGTTTCAATATTGTTCTGCTCCAATAATGTGGTGGAAATCCGAGCAGTATGACACCTGGCGTTGTCCTGTTGGAACAGTGTGACGTTTCTGTTGGCGTTAAAGAACGGCACAACAACTGGCGCAAGGATCTCATCACAGTACCGCTGGGCGTTTAGGTTCCCGTCCACCACTAACAGTTCAGTGCGACTGCCGAAGGTGATACCGCCCCACGCCATAACACTTCCGCCCCCGAACAGATCGACCTGACGTACACATGCGTCGGCGTAACATTAACCGCGTCTGCGATATACCCGCTCTCTGCCATCCGCTCGACGCAAACAGAACCGCGATTCATCGCTAAGCATCACCGAATTCCACTGTAACCGAGTCCAGCGAGCACGTTCCGTCGCCCATTCCCGCAGTACGTCACAGTGACGTCGTGTCAGGATGGGTCCAACGTATGGCCGATAGGCACGAATGCCACGTTCACCGAGCCGGATGCAGAAGAAGCTGAAGTCACTCTGCATGCAGTACAATGCTGGTGACAAGATGACAGCAGAGTTCCTGAAGTGCATTGGACATTGCATTAGACTGCATTAGAACACTGTGCAAATGTGCTGACTATTACATATAGTGCAGTACCTGTGCTGTATAATATTATATACTTGAATGTGCTATGTACAATTCAGCAATATATCGTTATTCAATCAATGACCTCTCTACTAATAGTGATGAACATGTATATACTTATATTATATGCTAAGTATATGTTCCAAATATTTGCACAATTTGGCATAAAGAAATATCAATTATGTTTTGTCGACTATTAGTTCTTTATATCTTTGTATGTGTGTCTAGGGGATTTGGGCAATTGTCATTGAAACTACTATATTGATCATTCAGCATATCAGATCAATTTTCCATTGCATTAATGTTTCATTTACATGTTTGTGTTGCATAAATAAAAAAATCTTATTTATTCGGTATTATACAGTACGTATGCAATCTTCGGGGCAGTTGTCCTCCCTAGTTGGGGCAGATGTCCGCCTTTGTAAAACAGAATCGGGGGAGATATTCGCCCATGCAAAACAGAGTCGGGGCAGTTGTCCACTTTAGTCGGGGCAGATTACCGCCCCTGCAAAACATAGTCGGGGCAGATGTCCGTCTTTGCAAAACAGAGTCGGGGCAGATGTCCTCCCTAGCCATTTTTGGAGTCGGGGCAGATGTCCTTTGGGGCAAATGTCCTACAATCACACAGTATACATCAAATCAATTAAAATTTATGACTTCCAGAATCGGTGTGAAAAATAATGATTAGGCCTACTGTATGGATACTGTATATTCAGTTTGTGTGTAAAGACCAATGCCTATAGATCGATATACCTGTTTTAAACTTATATTGTGAAAGTACTCTACCATTATAAATTATATAATGGCTTATGATTAGGGTGACGAGTCAGATTTTTCGGGATTTGGGCTATAGCTATATAGCTACTAATAAAGATACCCTGAAAAATCTAGCATGGCTGTATGTGTGTCAATATCCAGATATTAGGACATTCATTGTCTTTATAACCTAATTGAAAAAGACAGGCTTACCATACAAATATGAGTTTGATCTGTTAGAAAGAGAATTATATTCTCCACAAACTTTACATTGACCAAATATCAGTTTAACCATTTCCATCATAGAGATTTTGGTTAATATACTATTATATCTCCATGCAAATGACAGCCATTTAGCTATCATGCAGTGGATAAGTAGTCGCCATATCTATCCCACCTCCATAGATATTAACTGGGACTACATGAGATTCTGGCCTTTAACGCAGTATCAGGCTATTGCATTGAATTTGAAGAATGGCCTTCCCAGTATGGAATACCTATGGAGATTCCATTTGTGAGAGATCAGTAGATTGTGGTCAATTACATGGTACAAGAAATGTTGCGAAAGGTGCAATTGTGAGTGTGAACATGAACATGGGGAATTTATTCGGTCTCATTATTTACCGACTAGAACCGACTAGAGGTTATTCCTTTATATTCGGGATACACATCCGTGTGTAATTACCCTTTCCATTCGGGATACACATTCATGTGTATTTTGGAGAGGTGACATGTACACAGCTGATTTGTGTCAAATTTGTCGTAAATAATAGCTCTTCCGGTTTCGTTTTCACTGCGCAACGTTTTGCGCAGTTAGACAGGTACTCGCCGCAAATTTTAAAACATTCAGGAAGTGGGACAAAAAGCATTTTTCGAAGCGATATTTTCCGAAATTTCGATCGTAGAATAATAATGGCGTATGGATCTGACTTGATTAGCGATGGGAGTGATGTAGAGGTGGATTTTGATGAGACTATCGACGATTTTGTTGGGAATGGGCATGATAGAGGCCGTTTATACTTTGACGAGATTGATCGGTACCGTGATCCATTGTTAGGTGGATTTTTTGCGTCGGATTCGGAGGAGGACGATGACGATTTTGATGGGTTTCACGAGCAATGGGTCCAGGATGGGTTTACCACTCGTATGAAACGCCGATTCACCATGAATCCAGGTGCTTCAGAACAACACCCTGAAGAAGCCCAACCCATGCATTATTTTGACATCCTTTGGGGGCAGGAACTCTGGAAACACCTGGTAACAGAAACCAACCGCTATGTCGAACAGGAAAGGACCAGAAACCCGCCTCCACCTTTTGCACCGAAGTGGACGCCTGTTGATGTGCCTACCATGAAGGCATTCATTGGCTTGACATTTTGCATGGGTGTTTTACGTCTGCCTGCTAGGAATGATTACTGGCGGCAGAAAAAGCGTATGTTAAGTACATCATGGAATGATGTGATGCCCCGAGACCGTTTCAACCTCATATGGCGCTACCTACATCTTCACAACAACGAGGACCAGTTACCAGCTCAACCCGACAAACTGCTGAAGATCCGTTGGTACCTCAACTATCTGAATACAACATTCAGTGCAGCGTATACTCCAGATGGAAATGTCACCGTCGATGAAAGCATGATAAAGTTCAAGGGACGACTGGCTTTCCGACAATACCTGCCTGCAAAACCAGTGAAATGGGGTGTGAAGATGTGGTCGCTGGCTGATAGTTCCAGTGGTTACCTGCATAAATTCCAGATCTACACTGGCAAGGAGGATGGCCAATCTAAGGGACTAACACATCGTGTAGTGACAGACCTGACAGCTCACCTACAGAACACCAACATGACCGTTTACATGGACAATTTCTACACTAGCACGACTCTTCTCCAGGAACTTCTGATGAGGCGTATCTACGCATGTGGTACTGTGCGTCGGAACCGCAAGGGACTTCCAGCTGCTTTGTTGACACTAAAGCAAGACAAGCATCAGTACACGGTGGCTCAGAAAGATGATTTGACATTCACCGCATGGATGGACACGAAGCCTGTACTGGTGCTGTCAAACTTTCATGATCCAGGCGCTGTCGGCTACGTCAATCGCAGAACTGGACAACCAGAACAGCTACGTGTGAGAGTCCCGAAGTTGGTTTCAGACTACCAGGAAAACATGGGTGGAGTGGATCGTATGGACCAGATGATAGGATACTATGTCCTAAACGACCGTTCTAGGAAATGGTGGAGAAGGATATTCCACTACCTTCAGATGGCATGCGCCCACAATGCCTACGTCATAGCCAAGGATTCCAACCCTGATATGATGAAGCGCGAATGGCCGTGTCTACAGGATTTCATAGAGGACCTTGGGGAGGGATTGATTGGGGATTACAAGGCAAACAGGGCAGCTCCAGTCCAGAATAGGCCAGTGCTGGCAGCCGTTCACAACATTGAGCGTCTGTATGAGAAGAGAAAAAACTGCCGGCACTGTCGCCGAAATGCTGGTGCTCGTCCTGTCCAAACAAACAGTGGCTGTACCCAGTGCCAGGTACCAGTGTGTACAAAGTGTGTTGCTGAACACATACTTAGTGCAGTCTGACAGTGCTTACGACAAACAGACAACAATCAAACAGATGTAGACATGTATAGTTCAGGAACAAATAAAAAATACCAACAAAAAAACAATACAATTTTTAAAAAAATTCAATGATATTTAAGTTTTAAATAAAATAATTTCATTTGGACACTAACCCAGCTATTATATATTATAAAATATGGAATACCAGCAGAATAAACAGAAGAAGACCTGTGTATATAGTGTGAATACCAGTGTAGTGTTTTGTGTTGTTTTTTATCTCAGAAGTTCTTTCCAAATTGGAGAGGCAGTGGTTTTATTCAAAAATTCATATCTTTGGAATAATTAAAAAAAATTTGGGTGCTTTTGTAATGCTTAAAATTGTGCATAATCCATACATGGATTATATTCTTTATGTTGGATGGTAATACCAGTAATAAAGCCTGAAGACGGGGGTAGCATTTTCGTTGTGGCACAAATTTAATTTTACCCAATGTTTTTACTAATATTCCTTTTTATTGTGCATGCAAAATTGTATTATGTTATATGCATGATATGAAGAATTTTATTACCTTTCCAAAAATATATAGTTATATGGGTGTTTATGAAGCATAATAAACAGCATATGCATTTAAATGTAACTACCATCAAAACAAAAGTGGATTAACCCTTTACTCCATATCCATATAGGCTTATCTGCTATCCCATGCCCATACAATACACAGTATAATTGATAATCAATGATCAATAGAGGACATAGATAAGAGATGCATTTACTACACTGTCTCCATACAGGTTATTGGGAAAATAATGAAGACCTGATACCTGTCTTATTCTAGGCAACATTAATGTATGAAGTATTAGTTTTACCATTTTGTGATGAATGTAAAGTTTTTATAGAATTAAATTATCTTTTCAGTGATGTAAGTTTCATACTGGTCGGACAAATATTTCTGTTGCAGTTGGGCAGTAAAGAAAATGGAAAACTAATTTTTCTGTCAAATTTGAAATTTAAACTTAATGTTTTTAATTTCATAGGCTATATATACTCCAGTTCTGTAAATAATATCATACAAAAACGTAACAACATTCTTTACCTAGTATTTACATAATATTTACATTAAAAATACATCTAATAATTCACACAGAGATATAATCTGATTGAATAGTTCCTGTAAGTTATATCCATCTGAGTAAGTAAATTATTCCATCTCTGAAAGCTAGTTATAAAAGTATATTTCGATTTATTATAAAAAGAAAAATACACATGTTGCCGTTATTATTTCAATATTTGTATGTTTAGTTAAAATTCGGTCATAGAAATAAAAGTATCTCGAGCTCGGTAAAAAAAACACTCAAATTATCTTTGGTAACGCACCCTCAACTGTGAAAAGTTGGATGTCCATCCGTCCCCACGAATAGGTACGGGTTCTTCGTCGGAGCTATCACCAGAACCGTCGGCATCGATGTCTAAATCGATATCAGAGCCAGAAAACCAAGAAAATTCGGACTCGTCGGAATCACTGTCAAACATGCTAGCCATAATAAAATAATCTTGCTTTGAATTAGCAATATGATGATGTAAATATTATAAGATCGATGTTAACTGGTCGGTGTTCTCAAATAAACTAATTCAGAAGTATCCTAAATGTCTATAAAACTTTTAATTGGCGGTAATTAGACGCTAATCTCTCGCCCCTGGCTAAGTGATAATGTAATATACCATGTTTGATTAGATTTATTACTTGGGGACCACGATTTCCAATATACAAGCTTCAATGTTTTGACAGCTGAGTCTGGTAGTATCCTCATTAGTATGCATGCGTGAACTATGGGAATAGAGCGTTTTTATTGGTTATTATTTGATAAAATTAATTATATTCATGAATAGATTTAACTTTGACCTCGCTGGTTCCGATTTGGTTCCAATTTCGCAGCATCACGGTAAGCCTTATTTTCTCCACCACGCAACTGAATAATGACATCAACCACGCGTTTTGACCCTGGGCGGAGCAAGTGATGAAGGCGCGTTATGCGTGGTTGATACTATATTCTGATCGGCTGGTTGAGATAAAGATTTAATGCAAAATCACTCCCGTGACATATGGGTTTCCTCAATTCTTGTAAATTTCATAAACTCCGACTGAGTCTCGTCGTGGCTATCAAAAACATTAGTAGCCATAGGTCTAACGAACAATAGTAATTAGGAATTAAATTGACAATAAATGTTGATCTTTGTGTTTGGGTGTTCTAACACGAGGTGATGTACGAGCATAATTTTTCCGTTGAAATATTATAATTACTCGCTAATCCGAAGAGTATTGACTGTTTGGCATACCCACCCAAGTTCAAAGGTTACGCTGTTCTCCGCGGTCTCTGTGAAATACAAACTTCAAAGGATATAATATACTAGAAGCCTGTATATGCTTGCAATATACAAGCTACTTGACATGATGTTTTGACAGGTACAGTCGCTGGTGTGTGATCAATTTCGACACATTTATGCATGGCAGTAATGCGTGATATATGGAAATCCATCATTTTCATTGGTTGTTGTTCTCGGGGAATCCTGTTTTCATGAATAAATTTAATCATTGGCCGTGCCTCGTTCCGAAATCCAGCACATTTTAGAACAAATATGTTTGGGAATTACTGTGAACTTTAAATCAAGCGTCTGGCGATTGGGGATTCCTACTTTCGATTTCAAGATATTTTCGCATGCCGTTTTCGTAAGTATTTTAAATAGCAACACCATTATTTTTCATGGCCTATTGTTTCATAAATGTTCAATGCTTATTTTAATTCATTTGCGGGGTTTCTGACATTAATAAATGTATTGGAAATTTACATTTAAAAATGGACGCGTGAAAAGTCGTATGCATGCAGATCTCCACAAAGCGGGATAAAGCGTATGTATGGAGGAATCGATAGACACGGGAAATGTCGTATCTATGGAGGAGTCGATAGAGGGAAAAGTCGTATCTATGGAGTAAAGGGTTAACAGATTTCTGATAAAATGTCCAGATATTCAGAGGTCCTTATCTGAAAGGGGTCCAGAATACAAATGAACACGAAAACAAATGAAGTTGTGATTTTTGAAAAAAGTTTTAACTAACTTAACTCTATGCTCCATACCAATATAGCTATATAGGCTATTTAAATCAATACCATTATCAGTGTATTGGTAATCAATAACCAATAGATAACAGTTGACCATAGTGACACTGTGTCCATACACATTATTGGAGAAAGTGGAGCAAATTTACACCTGCCTTGTTTGAACCAATATTATTGTGTCAAGACATCATGCAATCTTTTTTTGACCAACAATATTATTGTGTCAAGACATCATGCAATCTTTTTTTGACCAACAGATAGTTTTTAGAGAATTAAATTCTCTGTCTGGTGATATTAAATTCATGATGGTGTGAAAAGTATTTCTATCATAAATGGCCAGTTATATACAAAGAACACCAGATTTTCAGAAAAAAATGTTCTCTATACCAATTGTTTTTTGTTTTTTCTTCAATATAATACCTACCTTATTACATAGTCACAAAATGTAACATTATAAATAACAAACATTCATATTGGAGATGGCAATAGAAATAACAAAATTATTAATAATATACAAACATAGTCTTATATATAGTAGGCCCAGTGCTTCATCGAAAAGAAAGTAAAATATCAGAACTTACTAGAATTTATAGTAGTACCTGGACGGTGTCATCTTCAATTAGCGTAGACAATTTATTATAGCGTAATTCCATTTGTATGTATGAATGAGCACAACTATTGACTATGTAATTCCACTTTGTATGTATGAATGAGCACAACTAATGACTATGTAATTCCATTTGTATATATGAATGAACCACAACTATTGTCTATGTAATTCCACTTGTATGTATGAATGAACACACCTATTGACTGTAATTCCACTTTGTATGTATGAATGAACACAACTATTGTCTATGTAATTCCATTTGTATGTATGAATGAACACAACTATTGTCTATGTAATTCCATTTGTATGTATGAATGAACACAACTATTGTCTATGTAATTCCATTTGTATGTATGAATGAGCACAACTATTGTCTATATAATTCCATTTGTATGTATGAATGAGCACAACTATTGTCTATATAATTCCATTTGTATGTATGAATGAGCACAACTATTGTCTATGTAATTCCATTTGTATGTATGAATGAGCACAACTATTGTCTATATAATTCCATTTGTTTCAATGAGCACAACTAATGACTATGTGATTGTAATGATAATGACACTGTTTTTTCACATGATATATTGCAATGAAAGAGTATTCTCAGTTACAGGGCATGGTAGCGTGCGTGACATCCATCCCTGCATAAATGAACCTTGCACACAGAACATCCATATACAGTCTCCCTGCGCTCCTTTAGAACACGCGAGTGATACTTGCATGTTGTACGGCGTGATTCCATATAGCAGGATACATGAGCCACAATGTTCTCTTGGCCGACTGCACCACCTTGGTTCTGTGCATCCCCTCGCGATCGCTTTCTCTTTGCAAACCCTCCAATCAAACCACGGACAAGCTCCTGACGGAAGTTCAGATGCGCAAATCTCTTCCGTTTCGTCACTCTGCGGGAGACCATCTGGTACATAATGTTCGCATTGATGATGCAACAGTTCAGCATGAACCAGAAGAGGTATCTCCACCATTTCTTCCCATTCCTCCCCACACTGTACTTCGCCCGGAACTGGTCATGGAGATCAACACCACCCATAAACTGGTTGTAGGCATACACACTGTGTGGCTGCTGGAGTCGAAGTACTTGTCCATGTACTCGACGTTGGGCATCATGGATGTCGGTTGGGTTGCTCAACGTGGACAGGTGATAAACGAGGCGCTTGTCCTTCCACACAGTGGCAGTCAGGTTTGAGTCGCCCTTCTGTAATATCTTCATGTCCCCACGATCCCTAACTTCTCGGGGCTTCTTTAGGTCCTTTGGGTATCCCAAGCGGTTTACCCTAACAGTCCCACAAGCGTACAGCCCATCTGCAAGCAGATGCTCGAGTAGTGGCAATCCTGTGAAATAGTTGTCAAAAAACAACCAACGACGAGTGTTCTGAAGGTGGGAAGTTAGGTTGGTGACGACGTTGTGTCCGAGTCCATGTTCTGTTCTTCTGCCGCCCGAGGTAGACTTCAAACTTAGACAGGAATCCACTGTTGGCATCACACAACATCCAGACCTTTACCCCTTTCTTGATCGGCTTGGCAGGCATGTACTGGCGGAATGATAGATGTCCGGAGTACTTGATCATTGCCTCATCCACTGAAGCTTCTCGAGAGAGAGAGTGTGTAGACGTTCTGGAAGATAGACAGGACCCTATCCATCAGTTCACGCACCTTATAGAGTCTGTCATAGCCATCCTGACCACGGGCAGGCTCAGCCAAACGATCGGATATGTGCAGGTACTGCATGATCTTTTGGAATCGGTTGCACGTCATCATCTTCTGGACTCCAGGATTTCCAATGTAGGGATCTGAAGACCAATACATGTCGGCTTCCGGCAATTGGTTTATTCCCATCAGGATATTGATACCCAGAAATGCTCTCATCTCAGAAAGTGTGACCTCGGCCCAGTGGGGATCATCACCATCACGTCTCTGCTTCCAAATGGCATAGGTGTTGGTGTGATGCACTATGGATGCGATCATTTCTAGTGGAAATAACAACAAGAAAAAATCCAGAGGTGTTGCACTGTCAACATCAAACTCCGCTGGCAGATTTGGTCCTGGAGTCTCGGTAAAGTCATCAATCCTCAGATCAGAATAGTTCCGTGTCCAACCGTCATCACGGACGGGACTGGCCCCAGGATCAACCTGTTCATCTTCGTCGGAGCTGTCATCTGATGACTGCTCATGTACATACGGCACATCAATATCGGACTCACCAAAACCCGAAAAATCAGACTCATCGCCCGAGTCACTGTCAAAAGAAATACTGGTAGCCATTAATTTCAAAATAACTACAAATGTAGTAAATATAAAAATAACTTGGAATAGAACGATCTAAGACCAAGCAGCGCTTTGGTGTTCTCACACGAACTGACATAATTTCCATAAATTCGATCATTTATTTCGAAGGGACAATATTGCCGACGGGTATCCTGTTTACTGCTTGGTGACAATTTGAGGGACCCACTGATTGACTTACTTTGATCAGCAGATAATCCCCTCGTAAACGCATGTGACATCTGTGTTTTATTGCCCTGTGTACAATACTTCAAAGTAAACAGATCATGTATTGTTTTCACAGCTGCGGTCACACAGGGCAGTGAACTATGACCTATGACGCGAGATTTATTAATACTGAATACTGTACTGTAGGTAGTTTTAAACTCGCGACCTTGACAGTTGTTGAAGCACATGCTTGCTATACATATGTAAAAAATTTCCATTGAAAGTTAAATCTCGCGCACGCGTGAATAGCCTACTTACTTAGGAAAACCCATGCATCTTCATTCATTGTTTATTTTAAATTCTTCAATAGAAACAGGATGTTTTTTGGACGGTAATCAATTTGTAAATGATCTATGTTGATATTAAACCGCTTCTCGGGAGTACTTTTGCAATCGTGTGTTGTTGTGGGGCACTTAAAGTAGCAGGCGTAGAAAGGCGTATATATGGGGATAGTGTACATGCGTAGAATGGCGTATATATGGGGGAATCGGTACACTCGTAATAAGGCGTATATATGGAGATCGGACAGAGGCGTAGAAAGGCGTATATATGGAGCATAGAGTTAACACATATACACAATCATATACACAATACTAACAAGGAAGATTACCGGCCGCTAAGGATAACGATCGCGGAAAGTGGAAGTAATCAGTCCGGTTAACCGGTTAGTGATTTTGTAACAGGTTAATCGGCAATTTTGTAATCGTACCGGTTAACCGGGTAATTGTTTCAGCACTAGCATCTACCCATCCTCAACAGGTTAGTGTCACACGCTTGTTCAATTATCTCAAATATTCAAACTCCAATACAATAGCACACTATTTATGAGAGTAGGCCTACATTATATAAATATGTATGTAGCATATTTCGTACAATTATTATATACTTTTGTTATTGCTATGCTTACATCTCCATTGAAAGGTAGTTTGACCAATGTGATTCTGTGTGATGGATGTAGCATCAGTCAGGATATCACTCATAAATGTGATAATTGATCAAATACTCATCTACCTGTCAATCACATAGCTGAATATACACTGCACACTGCACACCCTGTTACTAGATAATAAACTGATCTGGAGTATCTTCCAGTTTTCGTTTTGTTTCGTTGAATTTTGGTCTCGCGCGAATATAAAGTGATTTACAGTATCTATTACAGTATGTTACCAAGCTTACAAAGTTCATTGAGTTATGTGTTTATATCAGCATTTGGTTGCCTCGATAGTATGGGTAGCTCATGTACTGCATACTTACCCTTTCAAAGTCATCCCGAAGTGGCATGTAACCGAGGGCATGCTGCTCCTGTACAGTAAGCTCTATTGGACTAATTGGACTCGATATACAAGGAGATAGAGGTCCTGAAATAAAATGGTGTCAATAACAATATTATTGTAAACAAGGCTATATAGCCATAGAAACTTTCCTCACCAGTATTTCTATATTGTACATTATCAGGGAGGCTTCACCTGTAAGACATGGAGAAGTTAGTCAAATGTCATCCATATATGATCAAAACTTCTCCCTAAACTAAGCAGACGTGATGAAATTCTGGGAGATAATTTCTCCCAAATCCTCCTTTACTTTATAACGATATTGCCTGATGGATGGTCACCAAAGTTTACATTATACTTGGAATGACAGGATGGATGGAATCAAAGGGACATACCTCAATGTAAAATCATTGGAGTGGAATGCGTGGATGATATACGCAACTAGGCTTTGCATCAATCACTCCTGAGAAGTTTCACTGTTTGCTGAGAAATAGCGTGGACAATAGTAGGACATCAAAGGGCCATAACTAAATGAACAAGGTCATTGCCACAATGTGTCTCACCAGGCTGTATAAGTGCTGGTTCCACAAAATATAAATTGCCAAAATTCAAGTCCAAGGTCATTGGTAGGGACTTACTGTTGGTGTAGAGAATTAGTACCCGGGTGTGTATGCAGTTTCAAATCCATACCTTTGACGGTTCCTGAGAAATGTTAATGTTTTGAGGGTTTTATCGACGCAATAAGAATGTCTGAAATCGGACTACTTTTGGCCAAATTTCAAGGTCACTGTTGGTGGTCTCTCACTGAGGGTGTAGTCATCGGATGTGTATGCGAAGCTTCAAAACAATAACTTAAAGGTGTTTGAGAAATGATGTTTGATTTGTTTGGACGCATGAATAATTTCTGAGATCAGATAGTTTTGGTCAAAATTCAAGACCAAGGTCACCCTTGTGGTTGGGGACTTACTGCATGTGTGGAGAATTAGTCCTTGGATGAGGTTCTTGGTGTATGTGAAGCTTCTAAGCAATAACTTTGATGACGGTTTTTGAGAAAAGACAATGTGCGAGATTTTTTTGGCGCATAAAATATTTCTGAAATCAGACTAGTCGGTTCAGGTTCAAGGTCATTCTATACTATATAAGTAATATCAGGGCTCGACATATATTCTTCAAACTGACTTGTCAGGGGCAAATGACACTGGCACTTTTGACATGTCCCAGTAAGTATACTAAATGTCGAATGATGCTTACTAACCCTGTGGATCGGCAGAAGAACAGTATGGGTATATCACTAAACGGTTTGTTGTGGTAATTATGAGTGTAAATACAGTTAACTCTATGCTCCATAGCTATATAAGACCATTTTAATTGATACCATTAACGTCGCTACCGGTTACCCATATGAGCAACGCCTCCTGAAGAGATTAGTCATTTTAGATTTTGGAGGATAGTGCAATGATACAGAAAGAGACCCATTACAGAGTCTCCTCTGGTTCTTTTACGTGCACGGTGTAAAGCACCAACACGAGACCTCGGTTTAACGTCCCATCTGAAAGACTGTTAATTTTATTAGGGTCAGACGGGGGATCGAACCTGCGATCCCTGCAATGTTTTATACTATTACTCTCGGTGGCTTTCATTTTCTTATCTTCAGGCAACCAGGTTTAACCCTTTACTCCATATAGGCTTATCTGCTATCCCATGTCCATATAATAGACGATTCTATTTTTTTTAGTACTGTATGAATTATCTCCCCTGATAAATACTCTTCAATCTCCATGTCCGCCATTGAAAACTTAATGAAAACTTAATGAAATAGTGATAATCCATTTAAACAGTAAAATATCGTATAAAATGCTGTATAAACGCGGTGGTGGTCGACAGTGTGCAGCTGTGGTTAATTGCAATAATAATCAGAAAAGATGTTATGACTGGGAACATTCAGCATGCCCAATTCACAATGATTTAAACGGCGAGGATTGTGCATGTCTCGTACCATTCAAATTCCACTGTATACCGACATCGGGGGAAAGTCGTCTACAATGGTTGAAATCTATCAACAAGAAGGGTTTTGTTCCACCTCCAAAGTCAGTGGTGAGTTGAACTGGGATACGGACATGTGCCCCCCAGGACATCTGCCCCCCAGTGCAAAAATGGATAGGTGGACATCTGCCCCCCAAGTGAAATGGAAGGTAGGACATTAGCCCCCCAGTAGAAATGTTGGCTAGGACATCTGCCCCCCAGTATAAATGTTGGCTAGGACATTAGCCCCCCAGTAGAAATGACAGCTAGGACATCTGCCCCCCAGTAAAAAGTGCATGGTAGGACATATGCCCCCCATTCCCCCACAAAAACATTCTTTTTTTAATAAAAATGCCAATATAAATGATTAAACTTTGAATAAAAGTATGGCCAAGTTTATTTATTGATCCTATTATAAAACAACAATAAGACCAATCAGCTGAACAAAAGGTTTGAGTTGCTAAGTTTGTATTGATCATAAGTATTAAGATGAGCAGACATGGATGGTTGCATGAATGCTTCCATTAATAGCGTCCTTTAATAGTTTGATTTAATTATCTACTAAATTAACTCTCCTTAATGGCATAAATACATTTCTCTAAAGAAGAATTTATAGCACATTTTGAAAGATGACTGATCTTATTATCGCATATTATCACCTATTTTGTATACATCTAGTTTGCAATTATGATAAAATGAAACAAAAATACTAAATATTGTAAACAACTTTATTTTCAATAAAGACAAATACTATGAAAACACACTTACATTTACTTAAATAAATGTTTATATGATATCATATTTAAGATTGAGCACATGTTTAAAAATCACATTAAAAAGCACATGAAAGATAGGAAACTATATATTTTTGTCAGGACTATCAGTTAGAAACAGTCAATAAAATATGAAATTTACTGATAATATCATAACTTTAACCTTTAGCATGCTATATTTAAATATCAGCAGACGACATTTTCCCCAGAAAGTAGGACTTGATATTGTGGGATGAATTGAATGAAATGTCAAGCCCTACTTTCTGGCAAAAATAAGCAAAATATTACATTTGTCTGCTCATTTCGCCTACAGAGTGCTAAAGGTTAAATTATTTATGTTTTGAAGTAAAATCCTGGAGTTAGCACATATTCCGAAAAAGCACATTGTAAAGAGCACACTGAATACATCTTTATAAACAACAGACACAGTTTCATTTTGGAACATTATTATGTTTCTCGAATTTTACAATATGTTCAGCTAAACAGTCTTCTCTCCTAGAGATATTAGATGACAAAGTCTTGTACAATGCTTATGTTTCTCTGAATCGTACAATACATCCAATGCCTTGTAAAAACTCCGACACAGACTTCTCTCCTAGAGACATTTGTTGGCATAAAGTCTTTAGTTTCTGCTGTAGTTGTTTGGTCTCTCTGCGCACGCGTTTCTTGGTTGGGAAAAGTTGATGACTAAAGTCACTTGCGAAAAGTTGCGCAAAGTGGGTATGAACTTGAAGTGGGTATAGCTCCAGTCAACTGCGGAAAGTTGATTATTCAGTGCGAAAAGTTGATGACTAAAGTCACTTGCGAAAAGTTGCGCAAAGTGGATATGACATTGAAGTGGATATAGCTCCAGTCACCTGCGGAAAGTTGATTATTCAGTGCGAAAAGTTGACGACTAAAGTCAATTGGCACGTTTGATGTTACCTTTGATGATACGTTATGTGCTTAATAAGTGTGCATGTGTTAGCATGTTTGGGCTGACCAGTTATAATTATAATGATTAGTTATGCAACTATAGTGATTGAATTACATGATTAAAATGCCTTTAATTGTTAACTATTTGTTTGTTTGTTTGTTTGTTTGTTTGTTTGTAAGTGTGCCGGTGCGCCTGATTGTTGTGTCTTAAATGGCCCAGTGATTAAAGTGATGAAGCTATTTTGTTAACGTTTATACGTAATTAAAATTACTAAAGATCAACGTATTGTACGATTACAATAATTATGTGTTTACCAACTTTGATTTTGCCATTATTTTATTTAACATTATTTCTCCACAAGAACCATATTGGGGAACATATCTTGCATATTTGCTTTCTCCACGAAAGTGTGATACTATTATGCAGATAATACGTTGACTTGTGCTGAAACAAATATAATACATAAATTACATGTGACTTGCCACGACGAAATCGACCTTGTGTTTGTTTATTGACTTTACTATCAATGTAGATCCTGACCAAATGGTATGGGGATAAACTGATCGCATATGCAATAACCCGATTGTGTCATGGCGCATCACATTCTTGTTTCTTAATTGAGCCCTATCCAATTCTTAATATAATCGGCCCCCACGATTATATGCCCTATGTGAATTTTGTGATACAGTTGGAAATATGTGAAACTTGTTGTGTTTCTTCTGATAATTGTTAAAATCGTCTACAGCAACTCCATGTCCGTGTATTGATACAGTATTAACATTGAAAACTGTGCAGACCCAGAAGACATCTAGGCTGGTAAATTATCTGTTATATGTGTAAATATGTGAAACTAGTTTTGTTTCTTCAGTGAACCAATAGTTCATATTGTTTACGATCAAAGGAATTAGGTGTTCTTTATAATCGGCTCGACGAAACGATTCTAAAGAACTTCAAACTTCTATGTTCTGTTGAAAAAGAATGTATGACATATACCATAATTTAGTAAAAAATAGAGGATAAGGTACCCAAAGGAGACACACAGAAAGGCCGAGACAAACAAGAAAACACAATTGAGCACTACACAGCGCACGCTGTGAAACAAAAGCACAGCTTATCTAAAGCTCTAACAATCTACCTGTGTATTTCAAGTAGTGGCAGGACAGCAGTCAAATACACAGCTAGGCGATAAGTGGACAAGTGTGGTCAATAAACAAACACACACTACCTATCTAGTGTATTTAATTGCATAATCCCGACTCAGTTATGAGACTTGTATTTATATACAAGTCCATGGTATAGAACACATTAAAATAAATAAATAAATAATGTAGTACTGTGTACAATGTATATGGTATATAAAAATGGTGACGATGTAGCTATCCAAATGTTTCATACAATATCGGTAGTTTTTTAAAGCAGTGAATTTTTTTATTCATTTGCGCAAAGTGGATCAATAGTCCTATTCATCAGTGCAAAGTTGATTATAAAATATATTCGGTTGAGCCTTAGACAGCTTTATTGGGGCGAGCTTTAGTGTGAATGTGCTACTTCAAGTAAATGATGTCGAAAATTTCAGAGCAAATGCGGAATACGAATACTATTCCGCATTTGCTCTGAAACTTTCAAAAAAATTCACCAACTTTCGATATCATTAATTTTACAGAAGTTGTAGCTTTTTTTCTCTATATCAATTAAGATAACACGTGCGACGCGTACAAGCGAAATTCGTAGAGCGTGGCTCATTTACGACACAAATAGCACATTTTCTTAAGTGAATGTCGTGAAAATCCGAAGATACTACATTGTATATATGGTGTATTTCAGAAAATGATGATCAATCATGATAATTATACTGCATGTCTTCGAAAATGATCATAACATGTTTGCGTTTTTCACACAATAAATAGTTTGAGTTTCATCTTTGTGTTTATTTCATTGCTTTGTGTCAATTTACAAATATCCCTTCAGTTATCTGGGTCATGTCTTGAATACAAACAGACACAATTGTCCAATGCTAGACGAAACAATTTTAGACTTGCCACAGCCACTTTGCGCAGGCAGGTGTGAACGGTTATTGCAAGATGATGTTTCTTGTAGTAAAACACTTCAAGTTCATATCCACTTTGCGCAACTTTTCGCAAATGACTTTAGTCATCAACTTTTCGGACTGAATAATCAACTTTCCACGGGTGACTGGAGCTATACCAACTTCAAGTTCATACCGACTTTGTGCAACTTTTCGCAAGTGACTTTAGTCATCAACTTTTCGCACTGAATAATCAACTTTCCGCAGGTGACTGGAGCTATACACACTATGCACAACTTTTCGCAAGTGACTTTAATCATCAACTTTTCGCACTGAATAATCAACTTTCCACAGGTGACTCGAGCTATACCCACTTTGCGCCACTTTGCGCAAGTCATCAACTTTTCGCACTTTGCGCTATTAAGGCAAACCCAGTAAATAGTGTACACAAATTGTTTAAAAAGCCTGTTTAACCCTTTCCCTCGTAATAAAACAGTCATATCAGGTTCTCCAGCCCAATACAGTAACTATGTAATAGCTTATCAGCTACCAATAGATAAGAAACCAATAACTGTACACTGTCCCCATAAGGTATTTCAGGAAAAACTGATAAAATGACCCCTATCATGTTTAACCCTGTTTTCCCTGATAAAAACTTACTTTAACCCATTCCCTGATATATACGTATTTCTACGTGTGCTACGACTACCTTATATATACGTATTTCTACGTGTTATCGGGCACCTGATAAATACGTATATATACGACTATAACGACACCTGATATATACGTGTTTTTACGTGTCTGTTTTAAAACCATCACGCCTGCAGTTTTGGAGTTCTAAAACAAAACCTAAAGATTGCAAATTTTATCTTTATAAGAGCATTATCTAATATTTTGGACATTTATATAATGATTTATTTTGAAAAACAATGATGCTTACATTTGAAATTCTACGGCAATCGTCAATTAAAAATATCTCCTACAGGTGTTATATAAATCACCACAGCTGGGTCAATGCTGGCATAATCATGGAAAATTACTTGGGCGTTCTAAAAATAGATATATGTAATAGACAAAAAAATCCTTTATTTCTCTCAATTCATGTTAGCATGAACACATGAGGTTATACATGTAAATATGTTACAAGAGGCTCTTTGAACGACATTACAAACAATATATAAAACACACTGATTTACAGTAGCATATTACATGTAATGCAAATATAAGTACAAAGGAATTATCCCAATATCATATCCCAAGCAAAATTGTTTTCATGAATTTGCACAGTTTCAGAAATTCGGATCTGTTCGTAGTATTTATGAGCTGTTCCATCTTAAATGTGTTTGGACGACGGTAATAATATGGCTTTATATACTTTTTCCTGTTATCATCAATTAAATTCGGACATTCTAATAAATAATGTAATTCGTCTCCAATCTTGTCATTACAAAAATTGCAAGTTCTAAGGTTAATAGGGATTCTGGCCCAATTTCCTGTTTCAATTGGAAGACGGTGATTTCTAGTCCTAAATCTAATTATATACGGTAGAACTGCCTTAGGAGTAGATGACAAATAACTTTCAAATTTCAACTCCTTTTTGAAAATCCTATAGAAGGTACTATTGCTCGAGTTGTCAACTTGTGAGTACCACTCATTTATGAACAGGTCCTGCAGTTTTTGCTTAACTGTCAATCTAAGCCATTTAGTGTTTTGAGGGTAATGGCCATACCAAATATTGTTTAGACCGCATTTATACAATATATTTCTGACATTAAAAAGCCATGGAGATTTTTTCTTAAGTGTCTCGTTCGTGTAGTTATTTGACATTACATACCGAATTTACTCGCCTATAAGGTGACTCACCTATAAGACGACCCCCCTACTTTGGTTCTGTAATCTGTGGTTTTGGCATTTTCGCATATAAGACGGGTTGATAAAATTTACAGCAGAACAAGCAATTTTGGCCAGTGCAAGTTGAAGAAATTTTCAATGTCAGAGTACTTTCTTTCCTAATTATCATATGGATAACACATTTACTGTGGTATCAACCTATTGTTTGTGGTTACTCGTGAAATTGATAGCTGTTACCAGTGACATTATTTGTCACAGTTACACAAACAATCACAAAATAATCCAAGCTGACAATCACAATCCACAGTTAAGCACAAAATAATCCAAGCTGACAATCGCAATCCACAGTTAACTCTTTCCTCCACAGAATATTGATAGAATCATGTACCACTGTCTATAGATTATCAGTACACTGATAATCAATAACCAATAGATAAACAATCAATGGTCAGAGTCTGTCCTGATATGGGTTATTGGAGATATTGATGAAAAATATACCTTCCCTGTTTGGAGCAAAATTACTGAATGAAATCTTCATTAAACTGAATTTTGGTCAATGTAAAGTTTGTAGAGAATAAAATTCTCTTTCTAACAGTATCAAACTCATATTTGTATGGTAAGCCTGTCTTTTTCAATTAGGTTATAAAGACAATGAATGTCCTAATATCTGGATATTGAGACAGATACAGCCATGCTAGATTTTTCAGGGTATGTTGTATATATAGCTATATGTCCCTTTTTTCAAGATATTTCTATCAAGTAAAGACATCTGGAAAGAAGACACTTTTACCTTTTCACTGCTGTAAAAATCATCAAACATAATAGAGGCATGCACATGATAAAATACAACAATGCAAGCACAACAGTGGGTAATGGGTCATAAAAACATCTTACCACTTCAAAGGTAATTATCCATATAATCGGTGGGAAATATTGTTATCCAAGTGAATAAATTAACACAAATTATTTACACTATATACACTGGCGAAAATCTGATAAAAAATATTCCAGGCAGTTATTGCTGAAGTTACTGTTTTATTTACTAAATATTGCTCTGCTCCAGATTGTTGGAAATAAATGTATTCAAACTAAATGTCATTACAGACACACAGTGTCAGGTTAGGTACGTGTTTGTCGGTTATGTATGTGTTTGTCGACCATATTCCATAAAACATATTATTCCAAGCACAATAATCCCATAATCCACAAATACACTTTAACAAATTCCAATTATGTCAAGGCACATCACTGATCCTGCACTGAATGATACATGGCATGACAGCCGTCCTTACACAAATGAATGTTACATACAGCACAACCATAGACTGTTTCCTTCCTCTTGTTGTGAATGCGCATATGGTGCTTGCATGTCGTACGGCGCCCGGGAAGATGAACATTCACATGTAGAGTAACGTTCTCCTGTTCAATCAAGACATGGTTTACAAATTGATCACCCACTGACCGCTTTCTCTTTGAGTATCCGCCAATAAATGCCCGTACCAATTCAAGTCGGTAATCTAGATGACGGTACCTCTTCTTCTTAGTCACTCTACTAGAGACCTGCTGGTAGATGACGTAGCTGTTGACTATGGCACAATTCAACATAAACCAAAACAAGTAGCGCCACCACTTCTTTCCGTTACGTCCCACCGTATACTTCGCCCTCAACTGATCGTGCAAGTCCACCCCTCCCATATACTTGTTGTAAGCACACACACACACTGTGTGGCTGGCGTACAGGAACAACTTCTCCGTGGACACGTCTCTGTGCATCTCGGATATCTGCTGGGTGACTTAGCGTAGATATGTGATGGACATGCTTCTTGTCCTTCCAGACACTGGCCGTCAGGTTAGTGCCTCCCATCTGAAGAATCTTCATGTCTCCACGGTTTGACACATTCCGCGGCTTCTTCAGGTCAGTTGGGAATCCCTGGCGATTAATCCTAATGGTACCACAAGCATATAAACCATTTGCAAGTAGACTCTGAAGTAATGGAAGGCCGGTGAAGAAATTGTCGAAAAATAACCACCGGTTTGTCTGTTGAATGTGTGAAGAGATGTTGGTAACGACGTTGTGACCCAGGCCATGCTCAGTTTGGTTGTTCTGTCGTCCTAGGTATACCTGGAATCTGGAGAGATAGGCATTGTTTGCGTCACACAGCATCCAGACTTTCACCCCACGCTTGATAGGTTTGGCTGGCATATACTGTCGAAAGGGCCCAAACCCCGAAAAATCGGACTCGTCACCCGAATCATAAGCCATTATATAATTTATAATGGTAGAGTACTTTCACAATATAAGCTTTGTATAGGCATTGGTGTTTACATACAAACTGAATTATTTCATCCATACAGTAGGCCTAATGATTATTTTTCACACCGATTCTGGAAGTCGTAAATTTTAATTGGCTTTGATGTGTCCAGTGTATTGTGTTGACATATGTACAATATACAAGTGTTGTATATATACAAGTTTCATTTACTTTGATCCAGACCATTTATTGCCCCGGGAGGCAATAAAACAATAAACAGAAAACCAGTGTTTTCACAGCTGCTGTCAA
Organism: Archivesica marissinica; assembly: GCA_014843695.1. Taxonomy (NCBI): domain Eukaryota; kingdom Metazoa; phylum Mollusca; class Bivalvia; order Venerida; family Vesicomyidae; genus Archivesica; species Archivesica marissinica. The sequence continues at coordinate 38,162,890 of CM026404.1, read as the reverse complement.
ACACAGTCAATTATGCAAATGTGATCAATGGCATACTGCCTGTGATCTATGCATGTATTAAATTTGATTAGTTGTCTCATTATAATGCACACACCTTGCACACATTTTCAGAAATTATCAATTAACAAACCCAGTAATTTTACATGATAAATAAATTCCTTGTTAAACTCTGTGACTTACTGCATTCAAAGCTAAGCTGTGACGTATGCCTCTTTGATCTTTATGTTAACACATAAGTATAAAAGTCGTGACCTCACGAATTTCAGAAAATCAAACCAGCCTAGAGATACATAGTACACTAATTAAAAGTCCTGTCTATTACATATATCTATTTTTAGAACGCCCAAGTAATTTTCCATGATTATGCCAGCATTATTGACCCAGCTGTGATATATATAACACATGTATGAGATATTTTTAATTGCCGATTGCCGTGGAATTTCAAATGTAAGCATCATTGTTTTTCAAAATAAATCATTATATAAATGTCCAAAATATTAGATAATGCTCTTATAAAGATAAAATTTGCAATCTTTAGGTTTTGTTTTAGAACTCCAAAACTGCAGGCGTAGAAATGCGTATGTATCAGAATCATGTATATGCGTAGAAAGGCGTATCTGTGGAGATATGCATAGGGTACACAAAAGGCGTATCTGTGGAGTAATGTATAGGGTACAAGAAAGGCGTATCTGTGGAGGAAAGAGTTAAGCACAAAATAATCCAAGCTGATAAGACAATCACAATATTGCATCGATTTCTAAACAATATCCGATATTTGATTCAGGAGATTTTTTGTGCACAATACGATGATTGAGCTTATTTACCCTCGCCGCTGTTTTATCTTTTATTGCATGCTAATTACTCAAAAACATACGAAATATGTAAATTAATCTACGACATAATTATACAAGGACAACCTTTCTTACAGACACAGCCAATCATTAAACGGTTAGCCCGCATAAGATCACCTTAGACACGAAAAATTTGCATATTGTCCCATGCCATTTACTCAATCAGAAATGCCACAAAGTTGTGAAATTATCAACAATACATGACTAGACTGTTAGTTGCAACTGTTTATCCAACTGCCTGCCTGGCTCGTACAGCTGTTTGATAGAACACCTGCTGCTATGATTGTGAGATCAAACGATAACGCGGCATGTTTTGGCAGACAGGAAACCGTTGAAACGCCGACAGTCTCTTCATGTCATTATACATAACGAGGGTTGTCAAAGAATTACGCAGACTAGCATAAATGCTATAGTGGGCTAGCCATAGATGTAAATAAGATGAAATTTTATATAACAACCCTCGTACATTATTGGTCACTGTAAAATAATGTTTTAAACAGTTTTCTTCCATAACAATTAAACCCAATTTGGAATTATTCGAGTGCTAGTAATTTTGTATAAATAAACGGTTTGGTAATTATTGGGATTTGCACGAAAAGTTACGAAGGCTTTGACGGAGATTAATTTGTCTCAGTTTAATGTTGCCAAACAATATAAACGCAGATAAACACTTCTGTATGACGGACTTTTTGAAAACTGTGACCAATTGGCGTTAACTTTTCCACATATTTCGAATTAATTTACTATACACTTTAGTGTTTTGTTCATTTAATGAAAATAATATTAATATTGCATGAATATATGAATTAACAAATATGTATATATTTAATGTCAGTTATTATTACATTTAATGCCCGTCAAAAAGTCGGTGAAAAAAGTATAAAACGGAATCAAATTGGGCCAAAAAAATATAGCTGGCTGACATTTAGAAAATGCCAAACTGGCTGATAATGACTGAACATTTTTATGTCATGTTTTGTGACACGCTTATAAGACGGGACCCTGACTTTGAGCCTTAAATCAGCAGGAAATATCCCCGTCTTATAGGCGAGTAAATACGGTATATGCTATTATACATAACGGTGCAAAGTTTTTCTGGTACGTTGTTTATGTTATAGTTGATTATACGTGTCCAGAAGGCTATTATTCGTGATTCTATCTCTATTCGTAACGGCATACTACCAGTTTCCCCATAGACCATGTAATTTGGTGAGGATCTTTTCATATTTAAAATGTATTTCAAAAGTTTTAGTTGTACATTGTATATTCACCTTTCTCTGAAACATTTTCTAGTCGATTTAAGTTGTTATTTTATTCAGTGTTTTGTTATGTTATATATTTCGGGTTTTACGCCTGCATCAGCACCATTTGGGCTATATCGCCGGCGGGTCAGTGTTTTGTTGTTTTTCAAGTTAATAAATACTGTTGAATGAGATAGTGTCTTAAAATGTGTGTAAAGTAATCCATTTCATCTTATTAAATAGAGAAACAAATATAATCACAATGCATGACAAATGCATACGCAATATATCGATTATTTGATCAAATATCACAATATATCGCGATATGGGTTGCTGATATCGTGACACCCCTAGTTGTAAGTTATATCCATAGTTTAATTATCACATCTCACTGTTTCACTAATTCTGTATAAATTTTCATTAACCCTTTCCCTCATAATAAAACAGTCATATCAGGTTCTCTAGCCCAATACAGTAACTATATAATAGCTTATCAGCTACCAATAGATAAGAAACCAATAACTGTACACTGTCCCCATAAGGTATTTCAGGAAAAACTGATAAAATGACCCCTATCATGTTTAACCCTTTCCCTCATAATAAAACAGTCATATCAGTTTCTCCAGCCCAATACAGTAACTATATAATAGCTTATCAGCTACCAATAGATACGAAACAATAACTGTATCCATAAGGTATTTCAGGAAAAACTGATAAAATGACCCCTATCATGTTTAACCCTGTTTTCCCTGATAAAAATGTACTTTAATATATTTATGGTAAGAATAAAAAATTTAGAAAAATAAATGATGTTTTCAACGATATAATTTTTAAAAGAAACTTTTTAGTATTTACTTAGATACTAGTGTAAATATTGGACATGCAGGTTTTGGAGAATAATTATTATATTCGACTATATTTGTTTATTTAAACTGAATTTTGGTCAATGTAAAGTTTGTAGAGAATAAAATTCTCTTTCTAACAGTATCAAACTCATATTTGTATGGTAAGCCTGTCTTTTTCAATTAGGTTATAAAGACAATGAATGTCCTAATATCTGGATATTGAGACAGATACAGCCATGCTAGATTTTTCAGGGTATGTTGTATATATAGCTATATGTCCCTTTTATTCAAGATATTTCTAACAAGTAAAGACATTTGGAAAGAAGACACTTTTTTACCTTTTCACTGCTGTAAAAATGATAAAAAATAATGAATAGGCATTGATTGGTGTTTACACACAAACTGAATGATTTCATCCATACAGCCTAATGATTATTTTTCACACCGATTCTGGAAGTCATAAATTTTAATTGGCTTTGATGTGTTCTGTGTATTGTGTTGACATATATATACATATAAACCAGTGTTTTCACAGCTGCTGTCAAACACCGTCAATTATGCATCAATTATGCAAATGTGATCAATGGCATAATGCCTGTGATCTATGCATGTATTAAATTTGATTGGTTGTCTCATTATAAAGCACACGCCTTGCACACATTTTCAGAAATTGAAATTAACAAACCCAGTAATTTTCCATGATAAATAAATTCCTTGTTAAACTCTGTGACTGACTGTATTCAAAGCTAAGCTGTGATGTATGCCTCTTTGATCTTTATGTTAACAAATAAGTATAAAAGTCTTAACCTCCGAAATTTCAGAAAAGTCAACATTATGTTAACAAAGTCTGATCAACTTCAAGAAGTAATCTTCAGTAATTCTAAAACTGAAGCTCAAATGCTATGACAATAGTCATTAGCCCAAATGTACGTCTTTTCTAACAATTCTTCATTACTCTTAATACCACTTCAGTAGGTATTAGACTGTAAAACTTAACCTATAAATATATATAAGTTATGAATAAGCTTAACAATAAACTTAAAACAAACAAGGACACCCTACAACATCCTCAACTTTAATTAAGGTCATCAGACACCCTCAAGTCGCATGAGTAACCTGGCCGGCTGAGTAGTTACCTGAGCATTTACTGCGTGCGGTCGGTCGTTCTCCGAAATCACCGAGTAAACAACGGAACCGGTACTCCTGTCATGAAATCTTCGTCTCGCGAGCAATCGCTAATTTCTATTAGTTTGGCATTCCCCTGTGTGACTAAGTTTTATTGTAAATAGCCAAGAACTGATAGTTTTTATACTTAAAATGTAATTTTAAAAGGCCCTACGAAGGTGACCGTTGTTTGTACGGAAGTGTATTTTACCACATTATTTTTAAACGTTGTGACTCAGGGGCTAAGCCGCCTTTTTTAGATGTAATTTTTATGATCCCAGTACACGGGGGCATATAGGGGGGGTATTATTTTTTTGGTACACATCACACATTGTACAACCTACTATGGAATTAGTTTTATGTAAATATTTTTAGGGGCAACCCATGATAGTTTAGTTTGGTGATACTTATATATGTTTAAAAAGTTGACCAAACATCATAGTAGGCTGATACCTCTAACGGTTTACTCGTTTGTGATAGGTGAAGTTCTTTATCCTACATCTGTATGACTGGTAGTAACTATATGTACTTGGGATCAATCAACTAAATGTCTTAGTACAGATACATATTAAGATAGTCCATGAATTTTAATCTTCGTAGCAGCCTCGATACTGCTGTGCACTATACAAGGTAAACAGGCACCTGCCATATCTCTTTCTCGTTCGCGCGAACGTAAAATTTTCAATTGTTTGTTTACATTTGCAGAGGTAATTCAGTGCACATTCCTGAGCGCTCGTTTTTCTTTGCTCAGGGGCACCTGCTATTTTTCACACCGGTTCGTGCGACTAGTTAACTATTCGCCATTAGGTCTTACTTTTAATTTTCATAGTACATTGTAATATCTTTATTGATATTTACTAGTACAACCCTCAACGGGCAACGCAGTCTGTATGTTGCAGGTTTGACTAGGTGTTATTAGGGATCTTGGGATATATGAAGGACACACCTATGAGCTGTTGACTTTCTTCTGACAGACAGTGTCCTTCTTCCTTCTTACTACTGTAATTTAATCTATCTCTCTACCTTATGCAACCCATTATAAATCACCTACTCTAAATACATTTTGGTGATGGGGTATGCTGATATAAAAATATACCCGAAGATCCCTAATTAAGGTCAAACCTGTCTCTATATTATTTATCTGCTGTTATGGTTAAACTAGTTTATTATTTTTATTTTTGGGATCAATCAGAGTTCCATGCATATATCTCATTGATCCACTCCTAATTTCTTGTTCATTTTGTTTAGGACACACATTTCAAAAACCTAGTGTGTGTCCTTGATATCTTCTACACGGGTTTGAATGCTACTTAGAATCAAATATTTGCACGGTTTTTATCTCACCAAGGACATACGGTATAAATCGACTATAGAACGGACTAACAAACGATTTACTAACCAACTTATGTCTAAATCTAAATGCAACCCACTTAGCCCCCTCTAAACATCATAGTATTGAAATTCTAATAGTTTATTAACTATTTTTAGACCTATTTAATCACCTTAGATAATTTAGTCGCCCAAATGCATTTATGCGGTGGCGACTTTAAATAAACTTATAGTAGTAGTAGTAATTTCAGAAAATCAAACCAGCCTAGAGAGCTACATAGTACACTAATAAAGTCTTGTCTATTACATATATATCTATTTTTAGAACGCCCAAGTAATTTTCCATGATTATGCCAGCATTGACCCAGCTGTGGTGATTTATATAACACCTGTAGGAGATATTTTTAATTGCCGATTGCCGTAGAATTTCAAATGTAAGCATCATTGTTTTTCAAAAATAAATCATTATATAAATGTCCAAAATATTAGATAATGCTCTTATAAAGATACAATTTGCAATCTTTAGGTTTTGTTTTAGAACTCCAAAACTGCAGGCATGATGGTTTTAAAACGGACACGTAAAAACACGTATATATCAGGTGACTGGTATAGTCATATATATATACGTATTTATCAGGTGCCCGATAACACGTAGAAATACGTATATATCAGGGAATGGGTTAAATGAACTAATAATATTACACATAGATGTAAATACATGTAATATGCGTGTACACATATTTTGTTTCAAAAACCCGCGAATGGTTTGAAGGTTGGGTTTGACACTTGGAAACTTCAGTACACTTATATCCATCACAATGTAACAAATTATTCCATTTTCACTGGAATACGTAAATTTCCACATGTAGACTTTTAGTTCCATTCAATGCACTATGATTAGGAAACACACATTTTTCACTAGTTTTACTCATAAATACTTTCACGTTTTTTGCAGATTTTTTTACATTGGTTTTACTCCTTTTTGTGCACATTTTTCACTAGTATTTTCACATTTTTGTACTTTGTTTTTAACATTTCATCACATTTTGTTGTTTTTTGTTTGCAATTACATTGTATTTTCCCTCACAAGTTGTGGTAGCGTGTGCGACACCCGTCCCTACATAGATGCACTTGGCAGATTGCGTAGCCAATGATCATCTCCTTTCCTTCAGGTACTGGTATGGTATTTGCATGTACGGTGTGGTCCAGGAAGTTTACTATATATGTCTCAATGTTCTCAGCGTCAACCAAACCATCTCGGTTGTCAAATTCTCCAACTGAACGTTTCCGCATAGCATAACCACCAATCAGCTCTCGGGTGAGTTCAAGTCGGAAGTCAAAGTGAGTATAGCGATTCCTCTTTGTGATCCTGCTTGAAACCAGCTTGTAGATGACGAGGGCGTTGACAATGGAACAGTTCAGCAGGAACCAGAAGAGGCAACGCCACCACTTCTTAGAATTGCACCCAACGTCGTACTTGGCCCTATGTTGGTCGTGTAGGTCCACACCACCCATAAACTTGTCATAGGCATGAACACTGTGTGGTTGGCGTATGTTCAAGATGTATGCCCCAACACGACGTTGTGCATCCTTGATATGACGGGGGTCACTGAGTGTTGATATGTGGTGGACCAGGCGTTTATCCTTCCACACGGTGGCAGTTACATTTGTGTCCTGTTTCTGGAGAATTCGAAATTCATCCCTATTCTTGATTTCACGTGGCTTCTTCAAGTCCTTCGAAAAGCCCTTCCTGTTGGCCCAAACTATGCTGCACACGTAGAGTCCCTTGGCCAATAGTTGTTCCATCAGTGGCAAACTGGTGAAGAAGTTGTCGAAAAAGAGTTAGTTTATACAAATTTATTTTAGTTCGATTGCGAAACAAGTTCTTATAACTTATATTAATCACTCTCGAGACCACGTTCCTGATGGAATCCATCGCCACGAGGGAGAGAGAAGGGGCATGTGGAATTTAAATGCCTTGCCTAAGGACACAATCGTAACGGCTCCAGCAGGGCTCGAACTCCAGACCTTTCGCACATGAAGCGTTGATGATGAGTGTGGTGAAGGTGGTCCGTCAGTTTCGTAACCAAGTGCGTGCTCAGTCAGGTTGTTCTGTCTTCCTAGATACACTTCAAAGCGCGACAAGTATGCTGAATTGGCATAGCAGAGCATCCAAACCTTCACCCCTCTCTTCACCGACTTGGCAGGCATATACTGGCGGAAAGACAGGCGCTAAGTGTAAGCTATCATTCCCTCATCGACCGAAGCCTGTTGGGACAGTGTGAAGCCTCTCAGGACCGAAGCCTGTTGGGACAGTGTGAAGCCTCTATGGACCGAAGCCTGTTGGGACAGTGTGAAGCCTCTCAGGACAGAAGCCTGTTGGGACAGTGTGAAGCCTCTCAGGACCGAAGCCTGTTGGGACAGTGTGAAGCCTCTATGGACCGAAGCCTGTTGAGACAGTGACGCCTCTCAGGACCGAAGCCTGTTGGGACAGTGTGAAGCCTCTCAGGACCGAAGCCTGTTGGGACAGTGTGAAGCCTCTCAGGAACGTCTCGGAAACACGGTCAATCACATTTCTAATCTTATACAGACGATCATACCCCTCATCATCACGCCTGGATTCTTCAGATCTGTAGTATCTTCTGAAATCTGTTGCAAGTCATAATGTTCTGGACACCTACATTCCCCAACAGATTGTTTGACACCCAAAACATCAGCATCTGGCAGATTCCCAGAAGGATGTTGATCCCCAAGAAGGCCATCATCTCGGTTACCGTTGTCTCAACCCACTTGTCATCTACGGTGCCAAGCAGCATAGGTGTTTGTGTTGTGCACAATGGTTGCAATAAAATCTGCCGGAAACAGTAACTAGAAGTAATCTAGCGGTGACAAATGCTCCCTGTCAAACCCATCTGGCAGGTTTGGACCTGACTGATAAATCGTCAAACTGAAATAAAATACAATGATTTCCTTTCAATATTGATAATTATTATTATTTGACTTTATTTATAATTGCAATAAATACATTTATTTACAAAATAAATAATAATTTATCTATTTATTGTAATCGCAAAACATTTATTGATGCATTTATTTGAATAAAAATAACGTTTTCATGTGTTTTTGTCTTTTTGAAACCTTTTTATAAAAGTAAATTTTGATTTATATAAAAAGAAAAATACACATGTTTCCGTTATTATTTCAATATTTGTATGCTTAGTTGAAATTCAGTAAAACAAATAAAAGCTCGGTAAAAAAAACACACTCAAGTAACGCACCCTCAACTGCGAAAAGTTGGATGTCCATCCTCACGGACAAGTACGGATTCTTCGTCGAAGCTATCACGAGACCCGTCGGCATCGATGTCTATGTCAATATCAAAGCCAGAAAACCTAGAAAATTCGGACTCGTCGGAATCACTGTCAAAAATGCTAGCCATAATACACAGGTGATCAGATATTATATATAATAGCGTAATTTTGTTTTCTTCATAAAATATTTATTTTTCATCCCATCACTGTGGTTCATACATACGTTGTTGGAATGCTCCCAATGGACATATTTTTTGTATCATTTCACAAATTTCGTATCAATAACGAATAAATAATAATTTACCTGAATATTAATATTTCAACTGTGAAAATAGACTTTCAAAAATAGGTGCAAGTTAAGTTCTTATAATTTATAATCCATACATCATTGGTCAAAAAATAAATTAATATTTAAAACCAGCATTTCAATACCTTCAAAATCAAACAAAATTTTATATTAAGAAACCAAAATTAATAAAGAATTACTAATAAAATCATGAAATTGCCATTAATAAAACTTGGAGTCAAAATGGCTGCCAAGATAAGATCTTATCAGTGTTTTTTACTATTTTCACAAGCCGTAGGAACTATGTATTCAAAAAGATCCTAAATGTCTTTAGAAATTTTAATTAGCGGTAATTAGATGCTAATCCCTTGCCACAGGCTAAGTGATAAATGTATAAATGTACCATGTTTGATTAGATTAATTACGATTTCCAATATACAAGCTTCAATGTTTTGACAGCTGCTGCGTAGATTCATGAACGAGATCCGCTACTGTTTATCCTCATTAGTATGCGTGAACTATGGGAATCAAGCGTTTTAATTGGTTATTATTTTGATCAAATTAATGATATTCACTTTGACCTCGTTGGTTCCGATTTGGTTCCAATTTCACAATAGTTACAACATTATCACTGTTAATTTTCCGAAAATTAGTCACATGACATAATTATGGTGTTTCCCAATTTTGGTTGGAGGCTGTTTTTAACAGTTTCATAAATAGTAGCAATATGTTTTTTTCGGCGGGGAATGGTGGATGTTGAGGTATTATTACTTCTGCGTTTCTGAGTTTTATACATTTATTGGTAGTTTGCATTTATAAATGGACGCGTGAAAAGTCGTATCCATGGGGAGTCGATAGTCACAGGAAATATCGTATATATGGAGTAAAGGGTTTTTACTAGGGATGTCAACGAGTAGTGATTTTGGTACTCGAGTACTTGGAAAGGTATTCGATCGAGTACTCGGTTACTGTGGATTATGCTTCTTGTCTCGTCAATCAGAGGTGAGGCCTTCTGCTGGATGCTTCAGCCTCAGATGATTATGCAGGTTGGTAGTGTCACCAGTAAATGTCAGACTGGCATCGCACAACTTGCAAGAAACAATCTTGTCAAAGTCTTTCAAAGTACTTCCATACGACAGATTTAGGTGGAGGCATTCTCACAATTCACTTATATTACTATACTACTATTATATTCTAAAGATCTCTTCACAGTTTAACAGCGTTAACGTTAATGACAAACGTTACGATATTTATTATTTAACAACTATATCGGTATTGCCCTGCTATGGGTAGCTGCTTAAAGTTCTAAATTGAGTAATCAATTAAGTGTCAATTATAACATCAAAACAAGTTCCGACCACCAGACAAAAGCTGTCATTCACACGACAGACAATCCTACGACCCGCCTCAGTAGTGACGACAATGATACAACAATTTGCATCAAACTTACGCTTCCCAATTAAGTTGAATCAACACCTTAATTATTCGGTCACTGTAGCCGGCTCTGTGTGATATACAGGTATTGTTAATCACCATGACACGCTGTATATTGCATTGTTTGGTACAGCGGAAGTTTCGCTAATCCCACTGATCACGATTTGTTCACAGGCAACTCCGTATTTGCGCAAAATAAAGATTTGATTTGATTTTTTTTAACCGAGTACTCGATTATCTGAAAAGTATTCGATACTCGGACGTTCGATCGAGTACTCGAGTACTCGTTGACATCCCTAGTTTTTACAATAAAAAGGATTTGTGTAGATTTGGGTAAATCGTGTCGCAATTTGATTTCCTTCATCTTACTGTTACAGAGCATCACAATTAATTATCTCCTCAGAAAATCATACAAGCAACATAAAAATAATACAAGGCTTTGTCAACATTATATAGTACGATATATAAAACCATAAGTGCAAAGTTTGTGGAGAATAAGCTTTAAGCTTCAGATTTAATCCATTTTCGTTTTGTATACAATGTATATGTAATGTACATTATTATCGAATAAATATGTTTAAACCAAGTGCAAAGTTATAATCTACCAAGATTCTTGATAGCATTTAATTTTCTAAAATTTAATCTCAACTGCAAATGGTCAACCTGTAAAGTAGATCTATTAGCATTTTCATGATTAACTCTCTACCAATATAAGACCATATCTGTCCATTCTAGGATGCGCGATCGCGCGATTCACGCTACCATTCTAAAGATCCTGCATGTTTTTAAATCGAGTGCGGGATAATCGCGCATAAATTAAACTGCAGCGAAATAAATAAAATCGAGCTTATCGATGTCCAGACTGCCAATCGGTTTTGACAGTGGTTTACACTACATTCTGACATGCTTATCTCATTTGCTGTGAAGAGCTAATGATGTAATACGTAATATGCATCTTGCCACGGGTAGACGAAAATATTATTTGAGAAATACTTCTTATTTTCAGTTTTAAGTTAATATTTAAACAGAAAATATTATCGAGTAATTATAAATTATTAGCAAATGCATGCACAAAAGAAAATTAATACTAATAATTTTGACTTTTGACTGTTATTTCTGTCTAATCTGCTATTCCCACATGTGCAGAGGACATTTTCTCCATAAATGCTTCACAAAAAGCGAAGGATAACAAACAGACTTCTTTTCCATGCCATTCCTACCGAATATACTGATCCTGGTCAGTAAAATAAATATATTTTAACACCGAGACTATTAATTGGGCCGTATTGAGTTTCTGATCATATCAACACCTGGGGAAACTTGGGGGATTGTCCGTGTAATTATTGACTCGCATTAATCCTATTAACCCATTCCCGTTGAGATGCGCCATTGAACTATCGATTACTAGTCGTATCTGCATACATTATGCAACCTTGATTTTAACCTCGATTTGTTGATGTTTATAAGCAAGTGACCTTTATGCAAAATAGATTCCCGCCAAAATTAATATGTTAGGTCAAGCTCCCGGATGATAAAAGTCTGATCACAAGTCCTGGCGACCTTTATTTTTTTGTCACGTAACTTTGGAAACTGTCTAATAATGTATGTTCCGGCTGAGTGTCGAACCCAGGACCCCAATTGCCATTACGGCACTCTACCACGATGGTATATGCATGGTGAATCAGCAACATGCTTCATGCAGTGTACGTTTATAAGTGCATGCTATATCGGACAAAATATGATGTCTATTATGTTTTCGATGAATTTGGATTTTTATCTGACTGGTGCATTATCAAAATATTTATCAGCTTTCCAGTTATTATTACAAAGTGCAAAACTGTCCATATTTGTGATTACGTAACATGGTATCTTGGAATAATATATCTCATCATTTATGTCAAACCCATTGTGGACTTATTTTCCTGGGCAGACTTACCCAGTACAAAGCCTGTGAGGTGGCTTGCTCAAGGATATACATGCCCTTGTATGTATGTTCCATTAATGTCAAACCCCTTGCAGGGACCTAGACATGTTTTCCTGGGCAGGCTTAGCCGACCTAAGTGGCTAACCAGTACTAAGCAATGTGTGTGAGGTGCCTTGCTCAATGACACTACATACGTGGCCAGACCGAGTATCGAACCCGGGACCGTTCGATTCCAAATCCGACGCTCGACCACTGGACCACGGACGCCACCCTTACCGAGTATCGAACCCGAAACCATTCGGTTCCAAATCCGACGATCTACCACTGGACCGTGGTCGACACACAATGCACAAAATAAATGCATTAAATTTATGATGTACAGGATAAATACCACAATTTGTACTTATTATGTCTTTAGGTTGATGACTTTCAAGGACACGGTGGTCCCAATCTCCCTGTCGACTTTGATCCGGCCACTGCAGTACCGCTCGACTACTTCTGGCTGCTATTCAGCAAGGCCATGCTGTTGAAGATTACTGATCACACCAACAGCTATGCCCGCTGGAAGATCAGACTATCTGGAAGGGCTGATCCATACTGGGCTGAGACGACCGACAGCGAGATGCGTGCATACATCGGTATGAATGTCCTAATGGGCATCAACAGTCTACCATCGCTGAACATGTACTGGTCGAAAGATCCATATGTCAGGAACGCTGGCATCGCTGACATCATGACAATAAATAGGTATGTCAATGACTGTTATTATTTATTTTTATTTCCATGTAGATGAGAATGATGTTAATCAAACAATTGTACTCCCGCCCGGCACAACAATATCACAACTCGACAACGACCGAAAATCATTGATACCGAAACTTTTCCTGCCAAAATGGTGCACAAATAATACCATGCTATAATCAGCTATATGCAGCAATCCTGTACGAGCGTCCATCTTGATTGGTACATAATTTATAAGTATTTGTGTTTATCTGCTATATAATTATTTTTATGCATACAATCAAATAATAATACACATAGATATACGTTTCAACCAAGGGGAGTAACACAAATCGGTATGACTCTTGATTGAAGCTTATCTAAATACCACAAAGTATTCAGGTCCTGTGTACTATTCCTTATTCAGACACGCCCAAACCGGAGGGCCTAATCCACCATTCTATAGTATGAAACCAGGGTTATTGTATCCCTCTCCCATTTGGCCCATATAAACAAAGGAAATAATAATAGTTGCAATAATGACATTTTCTATGATTTTCAGGTATCAGAAGCTCAACCAGTACTTCCATATCTCGGATATGGAGGCCGAACCTGGACAACAGCATCCCGATTATGACCGGCTCTATAAGGTCTTGGACCATGTAGCCCAAACCTTCCTGGCAAGCTACACACTCGGCCGGGAACTAGCTGTCAATGAAGCCATGATTCGCTACACAGGTCGCTTATCATTCAGACAATATATGCCCGCAAAACCTGTGAAAAGGGGGATCAAAATCTGGATATGTTGCGATTCGAATACGTCGTACCTCTCGCGCTTCGAAGTTTATCTGGGACGGACAAACAATCGGACGGAACATGGCCTTGGCTACAATGTTGTCACACGTCTGACTGACAACTTACATGGGTCGAAAAGAAGAGTTTTCTTTAATAATTTCTTTACTGGCTTAGAACTTGTCCAGGACCTCCATGGAAATGGACTATATGGATGTGGGACCGTTCGTGTCAATAGGAAAGGTTTTCCGGCAGAACTGAAAAAGCCACATGAAATAAAGAACCGTGGTGAGTTCAAGGTTGTGCAAAAAGGACAGTCTAACCTCATTGCAACCGTATGGAAGGACAAACGGTTGGTGCATCATCTTTCAACAATGCACGACCCACAGGACGTTAGGGATGCACAGAGGCGCAATGGAAATGTTGTTCTGCAGCTGAGACAGTCGTCCACTGTGCACAGCTACAACAAGTTTATGGGTGGAGTGGACATGCACGACCAGCTGCGCATGAACTATGAAGTGGGAAGGAATGGGAAGAAGTGGTGGCGGTACCTCTTCTGGTATTTTGTGAACTGTTCTATTGAGAATGCATTTCTAATTTATAATGAAACATCCAGACGAACAACAAAGAAGAAAAGGTACTGCCACCTTGACTTCAGATTGGAGCTCGCGCGGCAATAGATTGCAGGTTATGCAACCAGGAAACGGCGTGCATCTGCACTTGATAACATACATGTTGATCAAGAGAATGTGCGTGGTCATATTCTTACCAACCTAAAGACTACCCTGGGACAGGCCAAGGACCGATGTCGGTTCCACTGGAACCATATGGTCCCAAGTAAACGGGTCACAACTGTGTTCGGGTGTGCCATATGCAACGTGCACCTCTGCAAAGACTGTCATGGCAGATTCCATAACTTGTAGACAATATTGTGGTCTTGTGTAAATAATCTGTATAGCTTGCACATGAAATTGTGTTTATTTTGTGCGAATAGTGTTATGATTATGGATTACAATTTTCGGTGTGGAATTCCACAATCAAGGATATTACATTTATCATTATATTGGTCGGTAAGTTGGTATAATAATTTTGGGGGGAATTGAAACTGTTCGGGATCATAAGGATCCTCTTCCTTGTCGGCAGAATCTGAACATGATTCACTAACACCTGCACTGGCAGAGCCAGCCACAAACTCATCAAACAAAGCATCATCCTCAGTGCCATCCAGCGAGTTTGAAATTCCACATTTCAAGAACCAGCGCATTATCATCTCGGAGTTGATGCCCTGCCATGCATTGATAATCCAGTCACACACAGTCGCTAGATCTGGACGTTTCAGATTACCTGCCTTAGTCAATTCACGTGGTCCATTAATCATCCATTCATTCCACTGGTGGCGGACACTAACCTTAAATGGTTTATTATATTATTCAACAACTCTCAATTTAAAAGCACAATCGTACGCTCTTAGGCATTGCGACTAAATAAAGTTAATCCAATATTGTCAAAGTTTAACCAAACAGTTAAAATCCAATAAATAGCCGAGATATATTAATGATGTAACAGTATTGTTCATTTTGAAATGATTGTCCGAAGCTATCAATTATACACATCAAGATTAATGTGGCTTCGCCTTCTATCCAATCAGAAATTCCGTAATCGGCCTTGCGTCACTGAAGCATATGCATAATTATATCTATCTATTTCACTGGACAATAACATAGTCCTCGTTGCTATGCAGAGTAATTTATTCGTAGATTGACAGACCTCATTGCTATGCAGAGTAATTTATTCGTAGATTGACAAACAGGTTGATTTGTCAAGTAGTACTGTCAGCGTTTATCAAAGCATTTATCAAAGGAAACAGCTGCATTTCATCTAAGAGTAAAGGATTCATTTGCCACCGAGAAGGGAAGTAATTGACCTTTCTGCAAACGCTACTTAGGCACGCCCCCCATAGTTATCGGTGATCGCTGTAACCACGCGAGACAAGCTATCTAACAAAATGGCGTCTAACGCAGTCCTGCATCGAGTTAATCTAGATAAATTCTGTCGAATTTCTCGGTTTTATTTCACCCAGATAAGAATATCTTGTTGAAAGCAAGACAGCAATGGTTTAAGTTTTTCAGTGATGGTTATTTCTCAAAAGTACAGATATATTTAACGGGTGAGGACGTGTTCGTGGGAAATGCTTTCGCAGTCAACGGAAGAGTGAACAACCATATCATGTCAACTTTGACATCAAAAGAAATGAAATATGCCACCGTCTTGAGAGACTCGACCCTATGCCTCCTAGAAGACTCGAACATTAGGCCCAAAACCTGAACACCAGTACGTTCACTGAGCTAATATGGGAATCCCACAGCTCTGCACATGCATGGGTACTATTACTACTATCTGATCCCTAGTCCACCATCCACGACAATATGTATGAACCACATGTATAATTTTAATCACCATTATACTCACATATCTCTTGTGAACAGTAAATCTATAAATGCAGAATATATTTTTTCGAAATATTTTATTATGCATAAATAAATTAATTTCAACTTACTTTTGTGCAAATATATCTGTTTGCATTAATTTTGGATGTATTCAGCTGGTCGTTTAATTCACCTTCGACATGTTTCAAGATTTGTCTTAGGTTTTGGAAATGGCACGAATTTAACGTCACCTATCAATCGATCTGGATATCTACCATCACTGTAACTACATCTTTTCACCATTGTCAATGACAGACAGCATTAATTAATTTGTAATTATTTTTCAAAACATAATTTCAGATCACGATCACTCGTTATCAGATTTGATTAAAACGTTACTAAATAACTCGTTTGTCTGACAACACGATAAAACAATGATTCGGTGTAGTAATCAATGCTATAATTATGTGCACACATTTTATAATTGACCAATTAGCACAATCAGTGCTAAATTCCGTCCGATGTGCAATTTTGATCTTGATAATAGCAGTAGGCCCCTATCTGGATATTATAAAGTCACGGTCTCTGTGATGTACCGGTAGTCGATTAGTTGTTGATTACTCCCCAATAAACAGTGTGACACGCTTAAATTTGATTGCTGTGTTTGCTAGAAAAGAATGACTATATGGGGTCAGTCGGTGTTTTTATAGATGCATTGTTTTTAAAGCAGCTGTCTGGTATTTTGTGGTTCATATACACACTTTTAGATTTGTCCAAGGATTTTGAAATGGGTTGAATTTAACGTCGATCACCAGGATGTCGACTAATTTTGTACTATAACTAACCCACACACCAAAGCGACACATTTTCAACATCATTAAAACAATTTTAAACTTGTATTTTCGATCAAATTCACGCCTTTTCAAATTTGTCTACTCGTTACTAGTTTGTCTAATATGCATTGTTTGTCTAACAAGATGGCGGCGATAAGCCGTTGCCGGGGGTGTACGCAAATGGTGTGATGCGATTGGCTAACGCCAGCTGTCAATCAAAATTGGCAGAAAGGTCAATTACATTACAGTATGTCCTTTCTTCCTCATGTTTCTGATATCCAATTTGCATTTCATGTTCCAACTTTCTGAGTTCAAATTTAAAATTATTGTAATCGGGTAATGTGTCGAATTTATATGCTGCATACTGTTTCAACGGTTGTTTAAGTCCTTGATATACAACACGTTGTAGAATGTCTTGTTGATGATGTTTAAATGTATGTTTATCCACAGCTTTAGAAAATAAATCTTCAGCTCTATCTGTATAATCCAATATGCTCTCATTCTGTAACTGTTCATAAGCATAAAATTAACTAAGAATTTCCACCTCTGTATCAATAGCACCATAAATGGCATCAAAAGCCATAAATATATCTTTAAGTGTAGCCTTCACTCCTCTTCCTCTCAGAATATTTGAAGATTCTCCTCTACATGACTGTCTAACTGCATACAGTATCTGTTGTTCACTATAGTAACCTCCATTTGACAAACAATTACTTCCATCGATCATAGCTGATGTCATCTTTATCATGTTCTCCGTAAAACGTTGAAATTCTTGGCATATACATGTCCTCATCCTCAGTATCTTCCTCCTCTCTACAGTAAACTCCTGTTTCAGACATATTTCCTTGGAATATATTTCACAACTTTAAATCTATATAGCATAAAATACACTATCTCCTATGAGATGATCAATGTGTCCCTTTTCACAAAAATCCAATATAACAATGCTTTGTTTATCACGATCAATGTGTCTCTTTTCACAAAAATCAACTTCACCAACAATCACTATGTCTGTCAGCGTTAATCCAAGTGTAATCTTGTTGATTCTATAAGTTTATCCTGACTTATTAAAGTCTATCCTGAAGTTTCTAACTTCAAATCTGTATTTCCCGAGCTATTCACCACTATTGTGTTGAGTCCATATAGATTATCCCTCCATCTATCTCAATTAACTCCATAAAATCACAACCGGTTATGTACCACATGTACAAATCTATAATTCACACTCCTTGTGACAATGTCTATCACAAATTTCTGTTTAAAATGTATGTAGATAATACACTATTGTTGAATACATATGTTTCACGTTCCCGACAACTGTATTCCATTCACAAATGTTGTTACATAATGTACAACTTTATTCACATATGCACAACTTCATTCACCAATGTGCATCTATATTCTTATCAACAATGTCAATGTACATGTATATTCAATCACCTATATCATCAATGCACTATATCACCTATATCACCAATGCTCTATATCACCAATGCACTATATCACCAATGCACTATATCACCAATGCATTATATCACCAATGCATTATATCACCAATGCATTATATCACCAATGCACTATATCATCAATGCACTATATCACCAATGCTCTATATCATCAATGCACTATATCACCAATGCACTATATCACCAATGCACTATATCATCAATGCACTATATCACCAATGCTCTATATCATCAATGCACTATATCACCAATGCACTATATCACCAATGCACTATATCACCAATGCATTATATCACCAATGCACTATATCACCAATGCACTATATCACCAATGCACTATATCACCAATGCATTATATCATCAATGCACTATATCACCAATGCATTATATCACCAATGCACTATATCACCAATGCACTATATCACCAATGCACTATATCACCAATGCACTATATCACCAATGCATTATATCACCAATGCACTATATCACCAATGCACTATATCACCAATGCATTATATCATCAATGCACTATATCACCAATGCACTATATCACCAATGCACTATATCACCAATGCACTATATCACCAATGCATTATATCACCAATGCACTATATCACCAATGCACTATATCACCAATGCACTATATCATCAATGCATATATCACCAATGCACTATATCACCAATGCACTATATCACCAATGCACTATATCACCAATGCACTATATCACCAATGCACTATATCACCAATGCACTATATCACCAATGCACTATATCACCAATGCATTATATCACCAATGCACTATATCACCAATGCACTATATCACCAATGCACTATATCACCAATGCACTATATCACCAACACTATATCACCAATGCATTATATCACCAATGCACTATATCACCAATGCACTATATCACCAATGCACTATATCACAATGCACTATATCACCAATGCACTATATCACCAATGCTCTATATCACCAATGCACTATATCACCAATGCACTATATCACCAATGCACTATATCACCAATGCATATCACCAATGCATTATATCACCAATGCAATAAATACATGTACACCTGCATCTGTAAAATAAAGAAATAATTCCCACAATCGTCCTGCTAATTCTTTAAACCTGTAATAAGAATCTTGAATGTTAGCTCAATAGTCAATACACATTGACAATACATGTACATGCATAATATAATTATGACAATACAGTAAACTGTGTATACTTTCTGAAAACAAGCAATAACCTGTAATATCAATGCTAAATTCAATACTCATTCACAATACATGTATATAATTATAACAGGCCAAACTATATATTCTAGGTCAATAAAGCATCAAAACTCTATCTGGAGGTTTTCTGGTTCACCAGCTAATCAATGCATTTATAAATACACTCGACCTACAACTATACACTAGCCACATGTTCTACCTACACCAATAATGAATCAACCCTACAACTGACCTGTTCACCACACAGCCAATCAGAAAGCTTAAATCAGACACACCTCCAAATTCCACATTGAAACTAGTTCATGACTTCAATCAATACCACAAAATGTAAACAATGTACAATGACTGTTTGTACATGGGTGTATGGATTGACTGGTCTATCAGTACTGTCTGTATAGGTTAAATAGATGTTTTAGCGGATAGAATGAGTAGATATGTATTAGTTAGCATGCATATAGAACCATCACCAGTTAGTAAATGTGTGATGTGCAATCTTTCTCACCTACAACAATATTCATTCTAAGAAAATTTCAATTCCTGGGTCAATAAAAATTTAAATGAACCTAAGCAGCTTTAATGCACAAATAATTTCCTGATCACTCTCTAAGCTCTTGGAAAGCTTGTTAATACTCAGATTCCTGCAAAGCTTACAATATACAGACACATATGGCATCAAATATCATGTATTGTCATCTTCAATGCACTTAGTAATTGTTTACTATAGACTCTGGCAACACTATATTATGATAGTATGTATATGTCTTTCTATGCAACATGTACTTCACAATAATATAATCTTGCATTTACTGTACAACATCAGAAAACTGCACCATGTAAATATGTTTACTACAATAGCAAACTATTTAATAATAAATTGTGACCCGGGAAAATGTAATTAAAATTAACTCACCAACTCTGTTGAACTGTACCTTGATTCCATGAAACACAGTACCACTATACCCATGAAACACAGTGCCACTATACCCATGCAACACAGTACCACTATACCCATGAAACACAGTACCACTATACCCATGAAACACAGTACCACTATACCCATGAAACACAGTACCACTATACCCATGAAACACAGTACCACTATACCCATGAAACACAGTACCACTATACCCATGAAACACAGTACCACTATACCCATGAAACACAGTACCACTATACCCATGAACCACAGTACCACTATACAGTACCACTATACCCATGAACCACAGTACCACTATACAGTACCACTATACAGTACCACTATACCCATGAAACACAGTACCACTATACCCATGCAACACAGTACCACTATACCCATGAAACACAGTACCACTATACCCATGAACACAGTACCACTATACCCATGCAACACAGTACCACTATACCCATGAAACACAGTACCACTATACCCATGAAACACAGTACCACTATACAGTACCACTATACCCATGAAACACAGTACCACTATACCCATGAACCACAGTACCACTATACCCATGAATCACAGTACCACTATACCCATGAACCACAGTACCACTATACAGTACCACTATACCCATGAACCACAGTACCACTATACCCATGAAACACAGTACCACTATACAGTACCACTATACAGTACCACTATACCCATGAAACACAGTACCACTATACCCATGAAACACAGTACCACTATACAGTACCACTATACAGTACCACTATACCCATGAACCACAGTACCACTATACCCATGAACCACAGTACCACTATACCCATGAAACACAGTACCACTATACCCATGAAACACAGTACCACTATACAGTACCACTATACAGTACCACTATACCCATGAACCACAGTACCACTATACCCATGAACCACAGTACCACTATACAGTACCACTATACAGTACCACTATACCCATGAACCACAGTACCACTATACCCATGAAACACAGTACCACTATACAGTACCACTATACCCATGAAACACAGTACCACTATACCCATGAAACACAGTACCACTATACCCATGCAACACAGTACCACTATACCCATGAAACACAGTACCACTATACAGTACCACTATACCCATGAAACACAGTACCACTATACCCATGAAACACAGTACCACTATACAGTACCACTATACAGTACCACTATACCCATGAAACACAGTACCACTATACCCATGAACCACAGTACCACTATACAGTACCACTATACCCATGAACCACAGTACCACTATACCCATGAACCACAGTACCACTATACCCATGAACCACAGTACCACTATACAGTACCACTATACAGTACCACTATACCCATGAACCACAGTACCACTATACAGTACCACTATACCCATGAACCACAGTACCACTATACCCATGAAACACAGTACCACTATACCCATGAAACACAGTACCACTATACCCATGAACCACAGTACCACTATACAGTACCACTATACCCATGAACCACAGTACCACTATACCCATGAACCACAGTACCACTATACCCATGAACCACAGTACCACTATACAGTACCACTATACCCATGAAACACAGTACCACTATACCCATGAAACACAGTACCACTATACAGTACCACTATACAGTACCACTATACCCATGCAACACAGTACCACTATACCCATGAAACACAGTACCACTATACAGTACCACTATACAGTACCACTATACTCATGAAACACAGTACCACTATACCCATGAACCACAGTACCACTATACCCATGAAACACAGTACCACTATACCCATGAAACACAGTACCACTATACAGTACCACTATACAGTACCACTATACCCATGAAACACAGTACCACTATACAGTACCACTATACAGTACCACTATACCCATGAAACACAGTACCACTATACCCATGAAACACAGTACCACTATACAGTACCACTATACCCATGAAACACAGTACCACTATACCCATGAAACACAGTACCACTATACAGTACCACTATACCCATGAAACACAGTACCACTATACAGTACCACTATACCCATGAACCACAGTACCACTATACCCATGAAACACAGTACCACTATACCCATGAACCACAGTACCACTATACCCATGAAACACAGTACCACTATACCCATGAACCACAGTACCACTATACAGTACCACTATACCCATGAAACACAGTACCACTATACCCATGAACCACAGTACCACTATACCCATGAAACACAGTACCACTATACCCATGAACCACAGTACCACTATACCCATGAACCACAGTACCACTATACCCATGAAACACAGTACCACTATACCCATGAACCACAGTACCACTATACCCATGAAACACAGTACCACTATACCCATGAACCACAGTACCACTATACCCATGAAACACAGTACCACTATACCCATGAAACACAGTACCACTATACAGTACCACTATACCCATGAAACACAGTACCACTATACCCATGAAACACAGTACCACTATACAGTACCACTATACCCATGAAACACAGTACCACTATACAGTACCACTATACCCATGAAACACAGTACCACTATACAGTACCACTATACCCATGAAACACAGTACCACTATACCCATGAAACACAGTACCACTATACAGTACCACTATACCCATGAAACACAGTACCACTATACAGTACCACTATACCCATGAAACACAGTACCACTATACAGTACCACTATACCCATGAACCACAGTACCACTATACCCATGAACCACAGTACCACTATACCCATGAACCACAGTACCACTATACCCATGAACCACAGTACCACTATACAGTACCACTATACCCATGAAACACAGTACCACTATACCCATGAACCACAGTACCACTATACCCATGAACCACAGTACCACTATACAGTACCACTATACCCATGAAACACAGTACCACTATACCCATGAAACACAGTACCACTATACCCATGAAATACAGTACCACTATACCCATGAACCACAGTACCACTATACCCATGAAACACAGTACCACTATACAGTACCACTATACCCATGAAACACAGTACCACTATACCCATGAAACACAGTACCACTATACAGTACCACTATACCCATGAAACACAGTACCACTATACAGTACCACTATACCCATGAAACACAGTACCACTATACAGTACCACTATACCCATGAAACACAGTACCACTATACAGTACCACTATACAGTACCACTATACAGTACCACTATACCCATGAAACACAGTACCACTATACCCATGAAACACAGTACCACTATACAGTACCACTATACAGTACCACTATACAGTACCACTATACCCATGAAACACAGTACCACTATACAGTACCACTATACCCATGAAACACAGTACCACTATACCCATGAAACACAGTACCACTATACAGTACCACTATACCCATGAACCACAGTACCACTATACAGTACCACTATACCCATGAACCACAGTACCACTATACCCATGAACCACAGTACCACTATACAGTACCACTATACAGTACCACTATACCCATGAACCACAGTACCACTATACAGTACCACTATACCCATGAACCACAGTACCACTATACCCATGAAACACAGTACCACTATACCCATGAACCACAGTACCACTATACCCATGAACCACAGTACCACTATACAGTACCACTATACAGTACCACTATACCCATGAACCACAGTACCACTATACCCATGAACCACAGTACCACTATACCCATGAACCACAGTACCACTATACCCATGAACCACAGTACCACTATACAGTACCACTATACCCATGAAACACAGTACCACTATACCCATGAACCACAGTACCACTATACCCATGAAACACAGTACCACTATACCCATGAACCACAGTACCACTATACCCATGAACCACAGTACCACTATACCCATGAACCACAGTACCACTATACCCATGAAACACAGTACCACTATACAGTACCACTATACCCATGAACCACAGTACCACTATACAGTACCACTATACCCATGAACCACAGTACCACTATACCCATGAAACACAGTACCACTATACGTTTAAAAGAGTCCTATATTCACATGAAACATTAAAATCACTAAAGTTCAGCTAAATGCATTATTTCAACTGTAATAGTCCTGTTCAGTTCACCATTTATGTAAAGTCTTGATACGTCTTCTCCTTGATCGTCTTCTCTCCGATGTTTAAAGTAAATCGCAGTGAAGTGATGTCAATAATAAAACTGTGATGAATATGACGAAAAACTCTATGGCGATGATGATACCTTTTATTTCTTTCTCGTTTACGATCTTGTCTATAAGACAACATCCCTTCATGCCACGACTACCAACTCCTCTGTTCACATACTGTGCAGTTACATTGCAACAGATTCCTGGTTGATTAAAATACTTTAAAAAGAGATGTCTAACTAAATTAACTAGACGAATGTCAAAACTGGCATCTCAATTACAAATGGCGTATAAACAGCTGATCACTGTTCACCTAATCTACCAATCAAAACCAACCGCAGGAAATCATAACTATTCATCTGACCTAAGTAACCTTCCAACTTTGAACTACATTGAATTCAACCATTTGGACCAATCCATTACATAACAGGGGTAAATGCAAGCATTAAGGGAACTATGTGTGTTATTACAAAAAGGCTAAAATCAGCACTGCTACATCATGCCATTGATCACATTTGCATAATTGACAGTGTTCGACAGCAGCTGTGAAAACACTGGTTTTCTGTTTATTGTTTTATTGCCTCGCAGGGCAATAAATGTTCTGAGATCAAAGTAAGTGAAACTTGTATATATACATGTTTATATATGTCAACACAATACAACAACAACAACAACAACATTTATTGCATTAAGACATCAGCTGATGCTTATAGCATACAGATAAAATACATATACATGTATTGTGAAAAAGTGAAAACATGAAAACATGGTTTATAATGGAGTAGTTTCGGAGAAGCGTGTACGTATGAACTTTGAAAAGGATAATTTGAAAGCAAATAAATGAATGATATACGAGTATTTCTCATGCTAGCTCATTCATATGTATGAAAAATCAAACTTTATGAAAAATGTCGTCTGTAGGTCGTTGTATAATTTCATTCATGAGCCTCAATGAATAAATTATTTTTTGCACGAGATTTTAGAGGAAAGTAGTACTATCAGTTAAATACTACCAGTAGTATATAGGTCGTTATCTTTAGATCGCCTTATACTTCAATGAAGTAGAAAAATGTTCGCACGAGTTTTTTGATTTACCTGGTACTATCAATTACTACATCGCGGTTAACGGATGTGCTCGTTTATTGAATGATTGATTGTATTTTGGATATTTAGTGTACTAAAATATAAAATATCTATATATTATAGTGTTGCAATACATTGGTTTAATGAATGACATACATGACATTTTAATGTATTTATAAGTAGTGTAGTTTCCATTCAGCACTTTAGACAAACCTTTCTTAAGCAGCCGGCCCAGGGAATCACAGACAGTTACATACGAAACTGCTTAACCCTTTCCCTCATAGAAGCACCTCTTGACGCCATTACCAATATGACATACATTGACAATGTAGTAGCCAAACCAATGTTCATAATAAAGCCAGAATCTCATGTAGTCCCAGTAATATATATGGATAAGGCACTACTTATCCACTGCATGATAGCTAAATGGCTGTCGTTTGTATGGAGATATAATAGTATATTAACCTAAATCTCTATGAAGGAAAGGGTTAATATAGGTAAAATGTATAACATATATTGGGAATATCCAAACTGGCTTATTAATACGGATTGGCTGCTTAAAAGAGGTGAACGCTAACATCGGTTTAATTGTATATAATATTGTACAATTTTGTCCTGCATTTCACAAGATAAAGACACATATATTAACGATTATACTGATCTCTATGTTGTTAAATAACTGTTGTGTGATATATGAATGCATATGTCCATTATCTAGCTGTAATTAGTTTCCTGTCCGTATAATACTTGCATAATATATAAATTTTGCTGTATTTTCTATTACATGTTTAGAGCTTTTAGACAAGAGGTTTTCAAACTTATGTATATTAGGCCATTGACAATAGTATCGCTTAAAATATTTTATTCTTAAATCTCTGTATTTTGGGCAAACCATAAGAAAATGATATTCATTTTCTATCAAGTTTGAATTACAGTTAATGCATACTCGCTGACCTCTTGAGATATTGTTATATCTACCGTTTTCAATGTTTAATTGGTGGGAAGATGTTCTAAATCTTGACAATGCAAAGCGGAATCTTTTCTCTTTTATGAAGTCAAGATAACTTTCCATGATGAATTCGTGCTTGAATATACTATATGTTTCTAACCTGTTAGAATTATTTATACCTGCGTACCAACTTTGGTGATACATATCAATGATTCTTTGTTTTATGGGGAAAAAATTAACAGGATAATTCAGCTGAGTTTGCCAAATCTGTGACATTCCACAATGGTCGAGTAATTGCTTAATTTGAAACGCCCAGTTAGAACCACTATACGTTTCTCCATTGTTAGTATCATTCTTAAGCATATTATAAACTTTTTTTATGATTGAATTTTCTTTAGATGACAATATTTTTATCCAGTATTTTATCATTATTATTTGTCGGCTTACTTTCATTGGTATCCTTCCTAATTCCCCATATAGTGCGTCTAGATTGGTCGATTTTTTTACTCCCAACAATTTTCTGCAAAATTTTGTGTGGATAAGTTCAATGTAAAGGCTGCATGTTGTGCTGTTCTCTTTTGTGACCTATGCCAGCTATTATTTTTAAAAAGAAGTACACCTAGATATTTAAATGAAGCAACAACCTCAATTTTAGTATTATTAAGGTAAAAATCATAATTTGTGTGCCGACCTTTTTCAAAGATCATAATTTTTGTTTTATTTATGTTTAATGTCAGACTCCAATTTGCACAGAATTGTTCAATATCATTTAACATAAATTGCAATGATTGGGGATTTTGAGTAAAGATTACTGCGTCATCTGCAAACAGTAGCATAAATAATGTTATATCATCAACGCTAATTAACCCATCTATGTTTGTATTAATATTATTAATAATATCATTAAGGAAAAACAGACATAGCAGACTACTGGAAGGATCTCCTTGTTTTACACCCATGTTCGAGTTTATAAATTCAGATTTGTTAGATTTGAAACGAACATACGATTTGACTTCACTATACATAGATTTCATGGCTGTAGTCATCTTTGAACTTTTCAGTAATCAATTTTTGCCATAAATATGCTGTCAATTTTATCAAACATTTTTTCCCAGTCCAGAAATGCGACGTATAACTTTTTTTTGTTGTCTAGTGTTTTTGAAATTAGTGCATTTAATATAAATATACAATCAGAAGTTGCCTTTCCTTTTTGAAATCCAAACTGATTATTTATTATTTTCTCATATTTAATAGACCATTTTGTGAGTCTATTTAGAAGTATTTGAGAATATATTTTAGCTAATATATTTGTTAATGTAATTCCTCTATAATTTTTGGCCTCATCTTGGTTGCCTCCCTTGAATATTGGCACAATAATACCTCCTCCCCAGGATTTAGGATATGTGCCACTATCAAATATTTTATTATATAATTTCAATAGGAAGGGTGCAATAGTATCATAGGACTGTTTAAATACCTCAGCAATTAAATTGTCTGTACCGGGACTTTTATCATTATTTTGTGAAAAAATTGCCTGTTTTAATTCGTTTACGGAAATACTACAATCTAATTCTTGATCATATATATATGTATCGTTTAATACGGTTTGTACGTGTATATTATTACTATCATTGTCATATAGATTGTTAAAATGATTATATAGGGTTGTGACGTTTAGTTGATCAGAATCAGGTATTTTATTTTTATATTGCTTTCTAATTTGTTTCCAAAATTTCTTGGGTTCTTTTTTTGCAAGTTTCGACAGACGTGTACCTTCATTTTTCATAAATTGTTTTTTGTATTTATTTTTTATTTTTGAGTAAATTGTTTTATTATTTAGAAATATGACTTTATTTTCATTAGTTCTATTTCTGAGAAACGTGTTTCTGGCTATATTAAATTCTTTCCTAGCTTCATAACATTCTAGATTGAACCATTGTTTTTTTTGCATGATGCGGAATTGTTGGATTAGCAATTTTAATTTTGTGCTTTGTTCCGAAGACACTGAATGCGTTATCCTGCATGAATTTCGTGAATGAATTTACCGTGCTATCGATATCTACACTATTTAAATCTTCAGTCAGCTGGTCAAGCTTTTGTTGTTTGTATATCATCTCATTTCTAAAGGTATTAGCCAGCGAATCATCCCACGAAATAAACAGATTGTCAGTCGCGGATGAATACTCGTCATGAATTATTTGTAGAGGGCATATCATCTCTATGCAAAATTCGATCGCTGAATGATCTGAAAATTCTGTAGGTTCAATTATTTTGAATTGGGTAAGATATTTAGAATCATTATAATTATATAAAAGATAATCCACCGTGCTTGCGCCATTCATATTATAAAAGGTAAACTGACCTACATTCGCGTCACAATGAAGACGCCCATTGGCTATTGATAGCCCGGTTGATTTGCATAATAATAGGAGACGACTTCCATAAATATCTAGCACGTGATCTTTATTTACCCTTGTAGGAATGTCATTATAAATTTGCATTTGATTACCGTTGTCTAAAAATCTATCAAAATGTAAAACATCTAGTTCATCCGAAGTTCGACTATTCATGTCACCTGAAATGAAAATTTTTCCTAGAGATTTATATTTCTCTATTCCAGCCTCAATCTGCTCGAAAAAGTCAATATCAGACTGTGCTAAAACCTTGGAATCAGTTGGTAAAATATATACATTACATATATAGACATCTTCATCAAAATGAAATAAATGTTTAGATAATTTGGTCCACATTATACCACATTGTTCTGTTTCAATAACCTGTATTTTGTTTTTTAATTCACATTTATAATACACAGAAATACCACCACTGTACCGCCCTTTCCTTACATTTGGAGTTTTATTACCAAATAAATGTTCACAATAGTAACCGTTAATGTTTAAATACACAGGACACATCAAAGCAAATTAAAATTTATGACTTCCAGAATCAGTGTGAAAAATAATCATTAGGCCTACTGTATGGATGAAATCATTCAGTTTGTGTGTAAACATCAATGCCTATACATTATTTTTAATGATTTTTACAGCAGTGAAAAGGTAAAAAAGTGTCTTCTTTCCAAATGTCTTTACTTGATAGAAATATCTTGAATAAAAGGGACATATAGCAGTCTTCACGAAACTGCTTGAATTTACACAGGACATTCGGTCAGACAGGATAAAAATTTCTGTCTGACCGAAGAAAAATCTGTCTGACCGAATAATTTCTTAATTTGGCATAGAGCAAGTAACACAATATTTCACATATACTTTAACGGTTACTGCATCCAGCTATGAAAGTGTTATGATTTTTAATGTTAACATTAGTTGATGGACCCGACTCCACGGTGCTGAAATCACAGCAGGCTTTGCACTTCATCACATCCATCGAATAATCAAACATAAGCCACTCTCTCCCCTCTTTCCACGCCTCACACAACTTTCATTCTTTCCTATGCTCCTCATATTTTCTTGATTTTACAGCCGGATCTTGCTTTGTAACATTCTTCCTATTTTGGCCAGGCTTGGCCCCTTCAAAGAATCTTAACTGGCCGAACATGTTTTAAAGCAGAATTACATCGTATGAAATAAAAGATATTTGAAAAATTCAAATTTTACGTATGGGTAGCATTATACTTTGTATGCTTATGTTCATTTGGTAAACAGTGTTTTTTTGCGATAAAACAAACTCGAAACCGAAAGTAGGACATTCTTAGTCGATCGGTCACGTACTTGTTTACAACCGGAACGCATCGTCCGCACTTGTTTACATTCGGAATACATCATCCCCATTTGTCCCACGTCTTTTTAATTCAATTACTTGATATGTTGATTCATACCTCTGTTAGCTAAGTCTTTTAGGGACATTTCTACATCCCCGCGAGGGATTCAACATTAGAGGAAGATAGATAGATAGATAGTCTTTTATGTTCAAAATATATATGTTGTTTTCTACATCCTCTGTTGTTTCACGCATGCGCGCTGTGCGTGTTTACATTCCGTGTGTTGATAAACAAATTCGCGTATACGACGGTTTAAATTCATTGGAATTGTATCGTTTCTGAGCGACTATTTCGATTTTTGTAAACACACACACATTAGTATTTATATTTTACCCAAAACATCCTTATTACGATGTAATGCTGCTTTAAAGTAATACAAAAATATATAATGAAAACGAAATCACCGTTTAGCAATAGGGATTCAAATCTTCTTTCCTTTTATTGATATAGTGGTCTGGGATTGGTTGAAAAAGTGTAGGGCAGCCCTAAGAGTTATTGATACATGAACTGATTGGCTGTGTAGGTATTGTCACAAATAGTGAAAATGACTTCTAAATATTAAAATACAATATATGAGCTACATTTTGGAGTATTTAAAAAATATGTGCAGACTATTTGGTGACAAATAAACAGCATATTATAAATACAGGTGTCAGTGCAACATTCACCACCAAATTACCTTCAGAGTAGGGGGTGGGTGCCTTTAGTGGGAAATTTAAAAAAATCCAATTGGTCAACCCCATTGAAATTTGACATGTTCCTGTCTCAAAGGTCAGTCTGTTGAAAACTACTGTCTTTTGTGCCAAACTATTTTTGGGGAAATCTAATGGCACTGTGTGTTATAATGGTGGCCAATGGAAATTGCAATAGCGGTGTCTGACCTGCTACATTGTGTATGTCGCGAAAACATGTTACAGCAGTGTTAGATCTAATCATCCGTATTATTGGTTGAAACTCGAATCGCTTACCCAATGAAATTCGCACTCTTATAATTTCCGGAGATGGAAATAAAGCGTATAAATGGAAGATGGCAGATGGAAAATAAGCGCACCGGTCCGCAAAATCTTTATCTCAACCAGCCTATCAGAATATAGTATCAACCACGCATAAAGATCCCGCCTTTACGCGCCTTCATCACTTGCTCCGCCCAGGGTTAGGGTCAAAACGCGTGGGTGGTTGATGTCATTATTCAGTTGGGTGGTTGAGAAAAAAAGGCTTTTCACATAGAACAACACATTTTGTTAATTTAGTGCTTTAGGTTAATGCACACTATAAAACTTGCATGCTGGCTGGCTATTATTTTCATTGGACAGTAGGACCGATAAACTGCAAAAAGTCGTCGGACATTTCTGAAATTTATCGGACATGTCCGGCGGTCCTACGGCTTTTGTGAAGACTGATATAGCTATATATACAACATACCCTGAAAAATCTAGCATGGCTGTATCAGATATTAGGACATTCATTGTCTTTATAACCTAATTGAAAAAGACAGGCTTACCATACAAATATGAGTTTGATACTGTTAGAAAGAGAATTTTATTCTCTACAAACTTTACATTGACCAAAATTCAGTTTAAATAAACAAATATAGTCGAATATAATAATTATTCTCCAAAACCTGCATGTCCAATATTTACACCTCCGTATTTAAGTAAATACTAAAAAGTTTCTTTTAAAAATTATATCGTTGAAAACATCATTTATTTTTCTAAATTTTTTATTCTTACCATAAATATATTAAAGTAAGTTTTTATCAGGGAAAGCAGGGTTAAACATGATAGGGGTCATTTTATCAGTTTTTCCTGAAATACCTTATGGGGACAGTGTACAGTTATTGTTTTTTATCTATTGGTAGCTGATAAGCTATTATATAGTTACTGTATTGGGCTGGAGAACCTGATATGACTGTTTTATTATGAGGG
Organism: Archivesica marissinica; assembly: GCA_014843695.1. Classification (NCBI taxonomy): domain Eukaryota; kingdom Metazoa; phylum Mollusca; class Bivalvia; order Venerida; family Vesicomyidae; genus Archivesica; species Archivesica marissinica. Next base: position 38,130,115 of record CM026404.1, on the reverse strand, counting down.
AAAGGGTTAATGAAGACTTCATTCAGTAATTTTGCTCCAAACAGGGAAGGTATACTTTTACATCAATATCTCCAATAACCCATATCAGGACAGACTCTGACCATTGTACTGATAATCTATAGACAGTGGTACCTGATTCTGGCCATATTCTGTGGAGGAAAGAGTCAATCATCTTCATCTGTTGGGCATACAAATTAATATGCAGCTCTAGAGAGAAGCTGAATCTATTTCCATGGATTCTATTGGGAGAGTCACATTAGGACCTGGTGGTGGATAGGTAATATAATGGTTACGCAATTTTTCGGACATTTAAAGTCCATCACGTCTGTTGAGGTAAGTCAACGTTTTCGATTTCCAAGTTTTCATATTTGGACAAAAACTCCAGCTCGCTCGGAAAATCTTCGGACTTAAGCAAAGAAAAGTCACTGTCGTCACTATCTGATCGAAACATAATTGGCTTCTACGATCATTGTTAATTTGCGGATTATACTGAGCTAATAAGTTACACCTTTGTAACTACTACGCAATTAACATATTAAATGGAACACACATAAATTGTCAATACCGGTATTATTTATAACTATGCACAGGCATGCTAGCGCATTTGATCATAATTATGTTGAAAATATGAAAGATAATTACGCAATTTGAACTTCGATAATTCTAATTTAATTGAGAAACACATACAGGTATAATTGTTGTGCACATATGTAAATAAAAGAAAACCCAACAAATCGCCGCAAAATATCTCGGCAATTAACGTGGAAATTGCGGCGTTCCTCCCGATTTAGGAGTTTCCTCTTGAATGTCCGCGCCAAGTCAAATTGCCACTTTCCGGCATTTTTGAGTTTTCCTCCTACTGTAATATATCCTATTAATATTGTTAATTTCGTGCATTTAATGGCGGAATAAGATATCAGATGCCCCACCGTGTAGTATTTCTGGTACAGATAAGACATAACAACCGATCTTCCGTAAGCTAGCTGGATATCTTCTTCCTCATATGAACTTGACATCACTGGTGGGATTCATGCCTACAGTATTGAGGGTCCACTTGACCACGAAAGCCCATGTTTAGGGAAACATAAATTAGAGATCAACTGATCTCAACTTACCATCAGGACAGGTATGGTCCGTAACTTTAGGTGTAGGGTCTGTGTTAAAGGTCACTGAAAAATGAACAAAAACAAGTATATAATGCTTCTGCTTGCAGGCGTAGTCATACATTATGCCTAAAACAAGTATATAATGTTTCTGCTAGCAGGTGTAGTCATACATTATGCCGAAAACAAGTATATAATGCTTCTGCTAGCAGGCGTAGTCATACATTATGCCAAAAACAAGTATATAATGCTTCTGCTAGCAGGTGTAGTCATACATTATGCCAAAAACAAGTATATAATGCTTCTGCTAGCAGGCATAGTCATACATTATGCCGAAAACAAGTATATAATGCTTCTGCTTGCAGGCGTAGTCATACATTATGCCTAAAACAAGTATATAATGCTTCTGCTAGCAGGCGTAGTCATACATTATGCCAAAAACAAGTATATAATGCTTCTGCTAGCAGGTGTAGTCATACATTATGCCTAAAACAAGTATATAATGCTTCTGCTAGCAGGTGTAGTCATACATTATGCCTAAAACAAGTATATAATGCTTCTGCTAGCAGGTGTAGTCATACATTATGCCTAAAACAAGTATATAATGCTTCTGCTTGCAGGTGTAGTCATACATTATGCCGAAAACAAGTATATAATGCTTCTGCTAGCAGGCGTAGTCATATATTATGCCGAAAACAAAATCAGAATGTCAATGAATTTCATGAGAAGATTATGTTAGATTCACTAGATAACAAGTTTATGAATTTCTAGTGAAAAGCATGCAACTCTTTTCAGCAGTCTCGCGTTACATTATCTATGATTAAACAAATGTATTCACTTATAGTAAAATGGAATTCCATCTCAGAATACTGGTATTTTTATGGTTTCCAAGAGTATTTTTCAATTACATAATGTCCAATGTCCAGAAGTGTTTGTGAAACCATTGATGTTTTATTTTTTGTCAAACTTAACCGTAATCAATGATGTATCAATGATATTTACTTCATTTCATAGTAATTCTGACTGGTCATGTCGCTATCTTACATTATGACTGAAAATTTTCAGATTCCTAGCAATTTGTGAAACACTCAAACAGCTGATCTGTTTTTATTCGCGAAAATGACTCGGAATTTTAGTTGATTTCACAAATGATGCCAGTTATACATGTTATACATGTTATACATGTTATACATGTTATACATGTTATACATGTTATACATACATGTTATACATGTTATACATGTTATACATGTTATACATATTATACATGTTATACATATTATACATGTTATACATGTTATACATGTTATACATGTTATACATGTTATACATATTATACATATTATACATATTATACATGTTATACATATTATTCATTATTTATGTGTTTAAATTCAAAGTTGCATAGATATTGATATGAATATTCCGCTTTATGTAAGAAATGCATGTAGATGAATGGCTTTACAATGTAGTGGAATCGTACTCCATCCATTTCGTACCGATTTCGTGCTTAACCCTTTCCTGGTATTGGAAGTAAGCCAAATAGCCCCTGTATATCAATGCTAATTAGGTGAGATCAATAATCAATACTCCATAGATAAGGGTCCAATATACATACACTGTGTCCATGGACTGATTTAATCTTTTTCACTGAATACACACACACATTATTCAAGCCCAGTTTATGACACTTTCTACTGGAGGGGTAATAAAAGTGTCAATGTATACATGAATCCGGGACATTTGCCCCCCAGGACATCTGCCCCCCAGTGCAAAAATGGATAGGTGGACATCTGCCCCCCAAGTGAAATGTTGGCTAGGACATTAGCCCCCCAGAAGAAATGTTGGCTAGGACATCTGCCCCCCAGTAGAAATGTTGGCTAGGACATTAGCCCCCCAGTAGAAATGTTGGCTAGGACATTAGCCCCCCAGTAGAAAGTACAGGGGTGGGACATTTGCCCCCCACCCAAACTCCCCCCTAAATAAGATTTAATAAAAGTGGCAGTATTAGAAACATACTATTGGATGAAAAACTTCCAAAATGCATATTATTAGTCCTCATACCCAGCAAATTATTAATTAATATAAAAAGTTCTAAAAATGTTTTATGTAATTATTTAACAGATATGTAATTTAGCCGCTATTAAAGACAACCCTGTATGTTATCATTGGGTTTGATTGCAATAGTTCAGTGTTAATTGTAATTAACAATATATATGTTAACAACATTATATTTGTTTAATAAACAAATGATAATAGTGAACAGATTTCATGTAATTATCCGCAATTAAAGACAACCCTGTATGTGAGCAGTGGGTTTGATTGCAATACTTAATTCAGTGTTAATTGTAATTAACAAAAAATTAAGTTTGTGTAATTGACAACTTAATGATCATAGTGAACAGATAGTGAACAGATATCATTTAATTATCCTTTATTAAAGACAAACTTGTATGTAGTTATTGGGTTTGATTGCAAAATTAGTGTTAATTGTTTTAAAGTTCAAGCATATATAAGCCTCTTTCTACAATGTCCAACTCATATCATCATGGAGATAATTCAGAGTATACGTGGGTCAGAGAAGTTAGTGAAAGATGGGTATTCCTACACCAAGAAGAAATCTCGCAAGTCTTCCATCCACTGGGAATGTTCCAAACGCAAGAGTTCCTCTTGCAATGGAACAGTTACAACAGATCTTTCGGTAGGTATAAAGTACATACTTGAAAGTTTCAACAACAACGTTTAGCAGTGTTGTGCCTGCTGCAAAAGTAAATATACTGACCATCAAAAGAAACGTCCACATTACATGTATCAAAATATTTTGAAAGTAGTTGAAAGCCATAATTATTAATCATTTTCAATAAAAAGGTTTACATAATTTTGAATAAAAGAATGTCTAAAAACATCAATATTTCAAAAACTGAAAATGTGAAACGTTCATGACGGGGTAAAATCAAAAATCAAAAGACATGTAAAATTCTCATTTCAGAATTAAAAGAAAGAGGACTTTTATGCTATTGTATACCCTTTTAAAATTAATAATTTTAATAATATACATTTCTTTCTGTTTCAGAAAACACAGATCACATCATCTACAACATACAGCCATACAGCTGACCATTTCGCCATAGAGGCCATGAAAGTACGACAGGACATCAAAACACATGCTATGAATAATCGTGGAAATCCTGGTCAGCTTATCACTGATACACTGGCACAATATCCAGTAGGTGTACGTGTGGCTGCTGGAAAAGCTGATACAATCAAACGATCTGTGAGACGGATAAAACGTGGAAATACACCACCAGAACCAGCCAGTATCAGTGACATCCCAGAACTTCCAGAGGAGTACAAATCTACAGGTGGAGCTGATGATCTCCCCTTTCTCTTATACGATAACCATGAAGCAGGACAATCCAATGAAAATAGGGTGTTGCTGTTTGGTACGGAACTTGGACTTAGGCATATGTGTGACAGTGACAAATGGTACATTGATGGGACATTCGGTACTGCACCAAGACAATTCAAACAACTGCGCACAATTGTTCCAGAACAGCTGGTAGATATTGTTGACTACTTTGATACTAACTATGTAAGTGGACCCTATAAGTCAACACGTGGTCCGAGAGGAATTATACGAGTCGTACGTTCGAACAGTCCAAAATTTTCACTTGATTCTTGGAATGTGTATGAGGAAACAATGATGGATGGATCGCGCACTAACAACGTGTGTGAATCCTGGAACAACGGATTCTGTCATCTCGTCGGCCACAAAAACCCAGGATTGTGGCACACTATCCAGTGTATCCAGAAGGACCAGATGAATGTTTTGACAGAGCTAGAAAGAGCAAGACAGGGAGACCCAACCAAGAAACGCGTGCGCAGAGAGACCAAACAACTACAGCAGAAACTAAAGACTTTATGCCAACAAATGTCTCTAGGAGAGAAGTCTGTGTCAGAGTTTTTACAAGGCATTGGATGTATTGTACGATTCAGAGAAACATAAGCATTGTACAAGACTTTGTCATCTAATATCTCTAGGAGAGAAGACTGTTTAGCTGAACATATTGTAAAATTCGAGAAACATAATAATGTTCCAAAATGAAACTGTGTCTGTTGTTTATAAAGATGTATTCAGTGTGCTCTTTACAATGTGCTTTTTCGGAATATGTGCTAACTCCAGGATTTTACTTCAAAACATAAATAATTTAACCTTTAGCACTCTGTAGGCGAAATGAGCAGACAAATGTAATATTTTGCTTATTTTTGCCAGAAAGTAGGGCTTGACATTTCATTCAATTCATCCCACAATATCAAGTCCTACTTTCTGGGGAAAATGTCGTCTGCTGATATTTAAATATAGCATGCTAAAGGTTAAAGTTATGATATTATCAGTAAATTTCATATTTTATTGACTGTTTCTAACTGATAGTCCTGACAAAAATATATAGTTTCCTATCTTTCATGTGCTTTTTAATGTGCTTTTTAAACATGTGCTCAATCTTAAATATGATATCATATAAACATTTATTTAAGTAAATGTAAGTGTGTTTTCATAGTATGTGTCTTTATTGAAAATAAAGTTGTTTACAATATTTAGTATTTTTGTTTCATTTTATCATAATTGCAAACTAGATGTATACAAAATAGGTGATAATATGCGATAATAAGATCAGTCATCTTTCAAAATGTGCTATAAATTCTTCTTTAGAGAAATGTATTTATGCCATTAAGGAGAGTTAATTTAGTAGATAATTAAATCAAAATATTAAAGGACGCTATTAATGGAAGCATTCATGCAACCATCCATGTCTGCTCATCTTAATACTTATGATCAATACAAACTTAGCAACTCAAACCTTTTGTTCAGCTGATTGGTCTTATTGTTGTTTTATAATAGGATCAATAAATAAACTTGGCCATACTTTTATTTAAAGTGTAATCATTTATATTGGCATTTTTATTAAAAAAAGAATGTTTTTGTGGGGGAATGGGGGGCATATGTCCTACCATGCACTTTTTACTGGGGGGCAGATGTCCTAGCTGTCATTTCTACTGGGGGGGCTAATGTCCTAGCCAACATTTCTACTGGGGGGCAGATGTCCTAGCCAACATTTCTACTGGGGGGCTAATGTCCTACCTTCCATTTCACTTGGGGGGCAGATGTCCACCTATCCATTTTTGCACTGGGGGGCAGATGTCCTGGGGGGCACATGTCCGTATCCCGTATACATTGTAGGGAATTGAAATACCTGTCCAGCCATGTAAAAATATATTTGTTTTGTAGCATATATATTTTTGTATAGCAGTTTAAAGTGGTCGATAACACTGTTTTCACTGTTTTCAAAAGGTTTAATAATTTATTTCAGCATAATTACTCAATAATAAATTATTATTGTTGCACACCAACAAATAGTTCCAAAATAATAATATGCAAAAAGAATTTAAATTAAATTAAAAGAAATATGAAAATTAAACAATTTACCAACCATATATCTACACAGAAATTATTGACAGAAATTCTATTTTAGTAAGATGTTTTCTATTTTTGTTTCCAACTAACTAACTACAAATTAATTATTACATGTGTCTGCTAAGAGACTTAATAAATTATGATTTCACAATAATACACTTTAAATTTCAAAAATGTCTTAAAAATCAATCAAAATGGATACAAAATATTTATATAAATTTTTTTTATATAAAAGTAACATAGTAGATTTGTATTGTATTATATCCAAACATTTTATGTACATATATACAAGTCATGATAAATATTATATACAAAATATGGATCAAATGCCAATTATTATTGCATGTGCAGGTTGTGGAAACGGGCATGACACCCTCCGCGACACAGATACACATTACATATAGCACAACCAAACCGGGTTTCTTTCCTTGGTCCCCCCCAATGTCTTGCAGTATGCACACACTCGTTTTTTGTCCCCCATCCGTGTGAACACATGTCCATTCAAATTGTCCTCCAAGATGGTGCTCACGATCTCTTTATTGGACATTCGGCGTTTCCTCGACGTGAACCCACCGATGATCCCACGAGCCAGTTCCATGCGAAAGTCAAGGTGGGTGAATCGCTTCTTGGACACCCGCCTCCTGGACACATCTCTGTACAGAATAAAGGCGTTGACCACAGCACAATTTACAAAAAACCAGAACAGATATCGCCACCATTTCTTTGAGTTCCTACCTACGTCGTAGGCCATGCGTAGCTGATCATGCTGGTCAACGCCTCCCATGAACTTGTACTGATGTACACTATCTGGTTGACGCAGTGCAACCCGATGCTGCCCAACACGCCTAGTAGCATCTTGTATAAGTGTTGGTTGGCTACAGGTGGTCAGGTGATGCACTAGACGTTTGTCTTTCCAAACCGTGGCAGTTAGGTTTGATGACCCCATTCTGCATAACCATCATTTCTCCACGCTCCTTCACAGTCCTGGGGTTTTATAGGGGAAGCCCCTCCTATTGACTCTTACAGTTCCACACCCATACAATCCGGATGTCTCCAGTGCTTCCTCCATAAGTGGGATACCACTAAAAAAGTTATCAAAATAAACTCTACGAAGATTATCAGTCAATGACGTCACAACACTGTAGCCAAGTCCATTCTCATGGGGTTCTGTTGCTCGGCCAAGGTACACCTGGAAACGTGACAGGAATGATGAACTTGAATCACAGGCCATCCATATTTTGATGCCACGCTTGATCGGTTGGCCGGCATAAATTGTTTAAATGAAAGGCGTCCGGTGTATTTCACCATGGCCTCGTCGATGGCCAACTCCCGAGACAGTCTGTAGTGCTGTAAGAAATTCCTGGCATCGTGAACAGGTCGTACTTTATACAGTCTATCATAGCCAGGCTGGCCACGGGCACATTCTGTCGACCTGTCAGATACATGAAAGTATTGGTTGACTTTCTGGTATCGATTGATCGGCATGGTCGACGATATCCCAGCATTTCCAATATATGGATCTTCAGACCAATACATGTCTGTGGCTGGCAAACTGTTAATACCCATCCTGATATTGATGCCCACAAACGCCCTCAGTTCCTGTGGAGTGGTGTCTATCCAGTTTGGATCTTCCTTGTTGGCCTGATCCATTTTCCAACGTGCGAAATTGTTGGTGTGACGTGCCATGGTGGTAAACATCTCTGGGTCGAACATTAGGTTGAAGTAGTCCAGAGGTGTAGCCATGGTTACATCAAATGCTGGGGGCAAGTTAGAGCCAGATTCACCCACAAATTCTTGTACCTGAAAAGAGATTAGAAAATAGATAGTTAGTGTGTTGTCTTTTGATAAAATACAATGGACAACCATAACTAGGATAAAATATCATTGAATCCATCATATTCATGCTACATAACATCTCGATATGCAGAATTTATATCTGTAACTTTTCCGATTGTGTATATATTAGGCTACATCTATAGGTAGTATGGCCGACCGTATGTAGGTATCAGGCCGATTGTATGTAAGACTACCCGAGCAGGAGGTATGGTCGACTGATGGTATGTACGACTGCACGTGTAGGTGGTATGGCAGACTGATAGTATGTACGACTACCCGAGCAGGTGGTATGGCAGACTGATAGTATGTATGAATACCCGAGCAGGTGGTATGGCAGACTGATAGTATGTATGACTACCCGAGCAGGTGGTATGGCAAACTGATAGTATGTATGACTACCCGAGCAGGTGGTATGGCAAATTGATTGTATGTACGACTACCCAAGCAGGTGGTATGGCAGACTGATAGTATGCATGACTACCCGAGCAGGTGGTATGGCAGACTGATAGTATGTACGACTACCCGAGCAGGTGGTATGGCAGACTGATAGTATGTATGACTACCCGAGCAGGTGGTATGGCAGACTGATAGTATGTACGACTACCCGAGCAGGTGGTATGGCAGACTGATAGTATGTACGACTACCCGAGCAGGTGGCATGGCAGACTGATTGTATGTACGACTACCAGAGCAGGTAGCATGGCAGACTGATAGTATGTACGACTACCCAAGCAGTCGTACATGGCAGACTGATTGTATGTACGACTACCCGAGCAGGTGGTATGGCAGACTGATAGTATGTATGACTACCCGAGCAGGTGGTATGGCAGACTGATAGTATGTACGACTACCAGAGCAGGTGGTATGGCAGACTGATAGTATGTACGACTACCCGAGCAGGTGGTATGGCAGACTGATAGTATGTACGACTACCAGAGCAGGTGGTATGGCAGACTGATAGTATGTACGACTACCCGAGCAGGTGGTATGGCAGACTGATTGTATGTACGACTACCAGAGCAGGTGGCATGGCAGACTGATTGTATGTACGACTACCCGAGCAGGTGGCATGGCAGACTGATTGTATGTACGACTACCAGAGCAGGTAGCATGGCAGACTGATAGTATGTACGACTACCCAAGCAGTCGTACATGGCAGACTGATTGTATGTACGACTACCCGAGCAGGTGGTATGGCAGACTGATAGTATGTATGACTACCCGAGCAGGTGATATGGCAGACTGATAGTATGTATGAATACCCGAGCAGGTGGTATGGCAGACTGATAGTATGTACGACTACCAGAGCAGGTGGTATGGCAAACTGATAGTATGTATGACTACCCGAGCAGGTGGCATGGCAGACTGATAGTATGTATGACTACCCGAGCAGGTGGTATGGCAGACTGATAGTATGTATGACTACCCGAGCAGGTGGTATGGCAGACTGATAGTATGTACAACTACCCGAGCAGGTGGTATGGCAGACTGATAGTATGAACGACTCCCAGAGCAGGTGGTATGGCAAATGGTAGTATGTATGACTACCCGAGCAGGTGGTATGGCAGACTGATAGTATGTATGAATACACGAGCAGGTGGTATGGCAGACTGATAGTATGTACGACTACCAGAGCAGGTGGTATGGCAAACTGATAGTATGTATGACTACCCGAGCAGGTGGCATGGCAGACTGATAGTATGTATGACTACCCGAGCAGGTGGTATGGCAGACTGATAGTATGTATGACTACCCGAGCAGGTGGTATGGCAAACTGATAGTATGTACGACTACCCGAGCAGGTGGTATGGCAGACTGATAGTATGTACGACTACCAGAGCAGGTGGTATGGCAGACTGATAGTATGTACGACTACCCGAGCAGGTGGTATGGCAGACTGATAGTATGTACGACTACCAGAGCAGGTGGTATGGCAGACTGATAGTATGTACGACTACCCGAGCAGTCGTACATGGCAGACTGATAGTATGTATGACTACCCGAGCAGGTGGTATGGCAGACTGATAGTATGTATGACTACCCGAGCAGGTGGCATGGTATGTACGACTGCACGTGTAGGTGGTATGGCAGACTGATAGTGTGTACGACTACCCGAGCAGGTGGTATGGCAGACTGATAGTATGTACGACTACCCGAGCAGGTGGTATGGCAGACTGATTGTATGTACGACTACCCGAGCAGGTGGCATGGCAGATTGATTGTATGTACGACTACCCGAGCAGGTGGCATGGCAGACTGATTGTATGTACGACTACCAGAGCAGGTAGCATGGCAGACTGATAGTATGTACGACTACCCAAGCAGTCGTACATGGCAGACTGATTGTATGTACGACTACCAGAGCAGGTGGCATGGCAGACTGATAGTATGTACGACTACCCGAGCAGGTGGTATGGCAGACTGATAGTATGTACGACTACCCGAGCAGGTGGCATGGCAGACTGATAGTATGTATGACTACCCGAGCAGGTGGTATGGCAGACTGATAGTATGTACGACTACCCGAGCAGGTACATGGCAGACTGATAGTATGTATGACTACCCGAGCAGGTGGTATGGCAGACTGATAGTATGTACGACTACCCGAGCAGGTGGCATGGCAGACTGATAGTATGTACGACTACCCGAGCAGGTGGCATGGCAGACTGATAGTATGTATGACTACCCGAGCAGGTGGCATGGCAGACTGATAGTATGTACGACTACCCGAGCAGGTGGTATGGCAGACTGATAGTATGTACGACTACCCGAGCAGGTGGTATGGCAGACTGATAGTATGTACGACTACCAGAGCAGGTGGTATGGCAGACTGATAGTATGTATGACTACCCAGCAGGTGGTATGGCAACTGATAGTATGTATGACTACCGAGCAGGTGGTATGGCAGACTGATAGTATGTATGACTACCCGAGCAGGTGGTATGGCAGACTGATAGTATGTACGACTACCCGAGCAGGTGGTATGGCAGACTGATAGTATGTACGACTACCCGAGCAGGTGGTATGGCAGACTGATAGTATGTATGACTACCAGAGCAGGTGGTATGGCAGACTGATAGTATGTATGACTACCCAAGCAGGTGGTATGGCAAACTGATAGTATGTATGACTACCCGAGCAGGTGGTATGGCAGACTGATAGTATGTATGACTACCCGAGCAGGTGGTATGGCAGACTGATAGTATGTACGACTACCAGAGCAGGTGGTATGGCAAACTGATAGTATGTATGACTACCCGAGCAGGTGGCATGGCAGACTGATAGTATGTACGACTACCCGAGCAGGTGGTATGGCAAACTGATAGTATGTACGACTACCCGAGCAGTCGTACATGGCAGACTGATAGTATGTACGACTACCCGAGCAGGTGGTATGGCAGATTGATAGTATGTATGACTACCCGAGCAGGTGGTATGGCAGACTGATAGTATGTATGACTACCCGAGCAGGTGGCATGGCAGATTGATTGTATGTACGACTACCCAAGCAGGTGGTATGGCAAACTGATAGTATGTATGACTACCCGAGCAGGTGGTATGGCAAACTGATAGTATGTATGACTACCCAAGCAGGTGGTATGGCAAACTGATAGTATGTATGACTACCCGAGCAGGTGGTATGGCAGACTGATAGTATGTATGACTACCCGAGCAGGTGGTATGGCAGACTGATAGTATGTACGACTACCAGAGCAGGTGGTATGGCAAACTGATAGTATGTATGACTACCCAAGCAGGTGGCATGGCAGACTGATAGTATGTATGACTACCCGAGCAGGTGGTATGGCAAACTGATAGTATGTACGACTACCCGAGCAGGTGGTATGGCAGACTGATAGTATGTATGACTACCCGAGCAGGTGGTATGGCAGACTGATAGTATGTACGACTACCCGAGCAGGTGGTATGGCAGACTGATAGTATGTACGACTACCAGAGCAGGTGGTATGGCAGACTGATAGTATGTATGACTACCCAAGCAGGTGGTATGGCAAACTGATAGTATGTATGACTACCCGAGCAGGTGGTATGGCAGACTGATAGTATGTATGACTACCCGAGCAGGTGGTATGGCAGACTGATAGTATGTACGACTACCAGAGCAGGTGGTATGGCAAACTGATAGTATGTATGACTACCCAAGCAGGTGGCATGGCAGACTGATAGTATGTATGACTACCCGAGCAGGTGGTATGGCAAACTGATAGTATGTACGACTACCCGAGCAGGTGGTATGGCAGACTGATAGTATGTACGACTACCAGAGCAGGTGGTATGGCAGACTGATAGTATGTACGACTACCCGAGCAGGTGGTATGGCAGACTGATAGTATGTACGACTACCCGAGCAGGTGGCATGGCAGACTGATGGTATGTACGACTGCACGTGTAGGTGGTATGGCAAACTGATAGTATGTACGACTACCCGAGCAGGTGGTATGGCAGACTGATAGTATGTACGACTACCCGAGCAGGTGGTATGGCAGACTGATAGTATGTACGACTACCCGAGCAGTCGTACATGGCAGACTGATAGTATGTACGACTACAAGAGCAGATGGTATGGCAGACTGATTGTATGTACGACTACCCGAGCAGTCGTACATGGCAGACTGATAGTATGTATGACTACCCGAGCAGGTGGTATGGCAGACTGATAGTATGTACGACTACCCGAGCAGGTGGCATGGCAGACTGATAGTATGTACGACTACCCGAGCAGGTGGCATGGCAGACTGATGGTATGTACGACTGCACGTGTAGGTGGTATGGCAAACTGATAGTATGTACGACTACCCGAGCAGGTGGTATGGCAGACTGATAGTATGTACGACTACCCGAGCAGGTGGTATGGCAGACTGATAGTATGTACGACTACCCGAGCAGTCGTACATGGCAGACTGATAGTATGTACGACTACAAGAGCAGATGGTATGGCAGACTGATTGTATGTACGACTACCCGAGCAGTCGTACATGGCAGACTGATAGTATGTATGACTACCCGAGCAGGTGGTATGGCAGACTGATAGTATGTACGACTACCCGAGCAGGTGGCATGGCAGACTGATAGTATGTACGACTACCCGAGCAGTCGTACATGGCAGACTGATAGTATGTATGACTACCCGAGCAGGTGGTATGGCAGACTGATAGTATGTACGACTACAAGAGCAGGTGGCATGGCAGACTGATAGTATGTACGACTACCCGAGCAGTCGTACATGGCAGACTGATAGTATGTATGACTACCCGAGCAGGTGGTATGGCAGACTGATAGTATGTACGACTACCCGAGCAGGTGGCATGGCAGACTGATAGTATGTACGACTACCCGAGCAGGTGGCATGGCAGACTGATGGTATGTACGACTGCACGTGTAGGTGGTATGGCAAACTGATAGTATGTACGACTACCCGAGCAGGTGGTATGGCAGACTGATAGTATGTACGACTACCCGAGCAGGTGGTATGGCAGACAGATAGTATGTACGACTACCCGAGCAGTCGTACATGGTAGACTGATAGTATGTATGACTACCCGAGCAGGTGGCATGGCAGACTGATAGTATGTACGACTACTCGAGCAGTCGTACATGGCAGACTGATAGTATGTACGACTACAAGAGCAGATGGTATGGCAGACTGATTGTATGTACGACTACCCGAGCAGTCGTACATGGCAGACTGATAGTATGTATGACTACCCGAGCAGGTGGTATGGCAGACTGATAGTATGTATGACTACCAGAGCAGGTGGCATGGCAGACTGATAGTATGTACGACTACCCGAGCAGGTGGCATGGCAGACTGATAGTATGTATGACTACCAGAGCAGGTGGCATGGCAGACTGATAGTATGTACGACTACCCGAGCAGGTGGTATGGCAGACTGATAGTATGTACGACTACCCGAGCAGGTGGTATGGCAGACTGATAGTATGTACGACTACCCGAGCAGGTGGTATGGCAGACTGATAGTATGTACGACTACCCGAGCAGGTGGTATGGCAGACTGATAGTATGTACGACTACCCGAGCAGGTGGTATGGCAGACTGATAGTATGTACGACTACCCGAGCAGGTGGTATGGCAGACTGATAGTATGTATGACTACCCGAGCAGGTGGTATGGCAGACTGATAGTATGTACGACTACCCGAGCAGGTGGTATGGCAGACTGATAGTATGTACGACTACCAGAGCAGGTGGTATGGCAGACTGATAGTATGTACGACTACCAGAGCAGGTGGTATGGCAGACTGATAGTATGTATGACTACCCGAGCAGGTGGTATGGCAGACTGATAGTATGTACGACTACCCGAGCAGGTGGTATGGCAAACTGATAGTATGTACGACTACCAGGCAGGTGGCATGGCAGACTGATAGTATGTATGACTACCCGAGCAGGTGGTATGGCAGACTGATAGTATGTACGACTACCCGAGCAGGTGGTATGGCAGACTGATAGTATGTACGACTACCAGAGCAGGTGGTATGGCAGACTGATAGTATGTACGACTACCCGAGCAGGTGGCATGGCAGATTGATTGTATGTACGACTACCCAAGCAGGTGGTATGGCAAACTGATAGTATGTATGACTACCCGAGCAGGTGGTATGGCAAACTGATAGTATGTATGACTACCCAAGCAGGTGGTATGGCAAACTGATAGTATGTATGACTACCCAGGCAGGTGGCATGGCAGACTGATAGTATGTATGACTACCCGAGCAGGTGGTATGGCAAACTGATAGTATGTACGACTACCCGAGCAGGTGGTATGGCAGACTGATAGTATGTATGACTACCCGAGCAGGTGGTATGGCAGACTGATAGTATGTACGACTACCCGAGCAGGTGGTATGGCAGACTGATAGTATGTACGACTACCAGAGCAGGTGGTATGGCAGACTGATAGTATGTATGACTACCCAAGCAGGTGGTATGGCAAACTGATAGTATGTATGACTACCCGAGCAGGTGGTATGGCAGACTGATAGTATGTATGAATACCCGAGCAGGTGGCATGGCAGACTGATTGTATGTACGACTACCCGAGCAGGTGGCATGGCAGACTGATAGTATGTACGACTACCCGAGCAGGTGGTATGGCAGACTGATAGTATGTACGACTACCCGAGCAGGTGGCATGGCAGACTGATAGTATGTACGACTACCCGAGCAGGTGGCATGGCAGACTGATTGTATGTACGACTACTCGAGCAGGTGGCATGGCAGACTGATAGTATGTACGACTACCCGAGCAGGTGGCATGGCAGACTGATAGTATGTACGACTACCCGAGCAGGTGGCATGGCAGACTGATTGTATGTATGACTACCCGAGCAGTCGTACATGGCAGACTGATAGTATGTATGACTACCCGAGCAGGTGGTATGGCAGACTGATAGTATGTATGACTACCCGAGCAGGTGGTATGGCAGACTGATAGTATGTATGACTACCCGAGCAGGTGGCATGGCAGACTGATGGTATGTACGACTACCAGAGCAGGTGGTATGGCAGACTGATAGTATGTACGACTACCCAAGCAGGTGGTATGGCAAACTGATAGTATGTACGACTACCAGAGCAGGTGGTATGGCAAACTGATAGTATGTATGACTACCCGAGCAGGTGGTATGGCAAACTGATAGTATTTATGACTACCCAAGCAGGTGGTATGGCAAACTGATAGTATGTATGACTACCCGAGCAGGTGGTATGGCAGACTGATAGTATGTATGACTACCCGAGCAGGTGGTATGGCAGACTGATAGTATGTACGACTACCAGAGCAGGTGGTATGGCAAACTGATAGTATGTATGACTACCCGAGCAGGTGGCATGGCAGACTGATAGTATGTATGACTACCCGAGCAGGTCGTATGGCAGACTGATCGTATGTACGACTACCAGAGCAGGTGGTATGGCAGACTGATCGTATGTACGACTACCAGAGCAGGTGGTATGGCAGACTGATAGTATGTACGACTACCCGAGCAGGTGGTATGGCAGACTGATAGTATGTATGACTACCCAAGCAGGTGGTATGGCAGACTGATAGTATGTATGACTACCCAAGCAGGTGGTATGGCAAACTGATAGTATGTATGACTACCCGAGCAGGTGGTATGGCAGACTGATAGTATGTATGAATACCCGAGCAGGTGGTATGGCAGACTGATAGTATGTACGACTACCAGAGCAGGTGGTATGGCAAACTGATAGTATGTACGACTACCCGAGCAGGTGGTATGGCAGACTGATAGTATGTACGACTACCCGAGCAGTCGTCATGGCAGACTGATAGTATGTATGACTACCCGAGCAGGTGGTATGGCAGACTGATAGTATGTATGACTACCCGAGCAGGTGGTATGGCAAACTGATAGTATGTATGACTACCCGAGCAGGTGGTATGGCAAACTGATAGTATGTATGACTACCCGAGCAGGTGGTATGGCAAACTGATAGTATGTACGACTACCCGAGCAGGTGGTATGGCAGACTGATAGTATGTACGACTACCCGAGCAGGTGGTATGGCAGACTGATAGTATGTATGACTACCCGAGCAGGTGGCATGGCAGACTGATTGTATGTACGACTACCCAAGCAGGTGGTATGGCAAACTGATAGTATGTATGACTACCAAGCAGGTGGTATGGCAGACTGATAGTATGTATGACTACCCGAGCAGGTGGTATGGCAGACTGATAGTATGTACGACTACCAGAGCAGGTGGTATGGCAAACTGATAGTATGTATGACTACCCGAGCAGGTGGTATGGCAGACTGATAGTATGTATGACTACCCGAGCAGGTGGTATGGCAGACTGATAGTATGTACGACTACCCGAGCAGGTGGTATGGCAGACTGATAGTATGTACGACTACCCGAGCAGGTGGTATGGCAGACTGATAGTATGTACGACTACCCGAGCAGGTGGTATGGCAGACTGATAGTATGTACGACTACCAGAGCAGGTGGTATGGCAGACTGATAGTATGTACGACTACCCGAGCAGGTGGTATGGCAGACTGATAGTATGTATGACTACCCGAGCAGGTGGTATGGCAGACTGATAGTATGTATGAATACCCGAGCAGGTGGTATGGCAGACTGATAGTATGTACGACTACCAGAGCAGGTGGTATGGCAAACTGATAGTATGTATGACTACCCAGCAGGTGGATGGCAGACTGATAGTATGTATGACTACCCGAGCAGGTGGTATGGCAGACTGATAGTATGTACGACTACCCGAGCAGGTGGTATGGCAGACTGATAGTATGTACGACTACCAGAGCAGGTGGTATGGCAGACTGATAGTATGTACGACTACCCGAGCAGGTGGTATGGCAGACTGATAGTATGTACGACTACCAGAGCAGGTGGTATGGCAGACTGATAGTATGTACGACTACCCGAGCAGGTGGTATGGCAGACTGATAGTATGTACGACTACCCGAGCAGGTGGTATGGCAGACTGATAGTATGTACGACTACCCGAGCAGGTGGTATGGCAGACTGATAGTATGTATGACTACCCGAGCAGGTGGTATGGCAGACTGATAGTATGTACGACTACCCGAGCAGGTGGTATGGCAGACTGATAGTATGTACGACTACCCGAGCAGGTGGTATGGCAGACTGATAGTATGTACGACTACCCGAGCAGGTGGTATGGCAGACTGATAGTATGTACGACTACCCGAGCAGGTGGTATGGCAGACTGATAGTATGTACGACTACCGAGCAGGTGGTATGGCAGACTGATAGTATGTACGACTACCCGAGCAGGTGGTATGGCAGACTGATAGTATGTACGACTACCCGAGCAGGTGGTATGGCAGACTGATAGTATGTACGACTACCCGAGCAGGTGGTATGGCAGACTGATAGTATGTATGACTACCCGAGCAGGTGGTATGGCAGACTGATAGTATGTACGACTACCGAGCAGGTGGTGGCAGACTGATAGTATGTACGACTACCAGAGCAGGTGGTATGGCAGACTGATAGTATGTATGACTACCCGAGCAGGTGGTATGGCAGACTGATAGTATGTACGACTACCCGAGCAGGTGGTATGGCAGACTGATAGTATGTACGACTACCCGAGCAGGTGGCATGGCAGACTGATTGTATGTACGACTACCCAAGCAGTCGTACATGGCAGACTGATTGTATGTACGACTACCCGAGCAGGTGGTATGGCAGACTGATAGTATGTATGACTACCCGAGCAGGTGGTATGGCAGACTGATAGTATGTATGACTACCCGAGCAGGTGGTATGGCAGACTGATAGTATGTACGACTACCAGAGCAGGTGGTATGGCATACTGATAGTATGTATGACTACCCGAGCAGGTGGTATGGCAGACTGATAGTATGTACGACTACCCGAGCAGGTGGTATGGCAGACTGATAGTATGTACGACTACCAGAGCAGGTGGTATGGCAGACTGATAGTATGTACGACTACCCGAGCAGGTGGTATGGCAGACTGATAGTATGTACGACTACCAGAGCAGGTGGTATGGCAGACTGATAGTATGTATGACTACCCGAGCAGGTGGTATGGCAGACTGATAGTATGTATGACTACCCGAGCAGGTGGTATGGCAAACTGATAGTATGTATGACTACCCGAGCAGGTGGTATGGCAGACTGATAGTATGTACGACTACCCGAGCAGGTGGTATGGCAGACTGATAGTATGTATGACTACCCGAGCAGGTGGTATGGCAGACTGATAGTATGTACGACTACCCGAGCAGGTGGTATGGCAGACTGATAGTATGTACGACTACCCGAGCAGGTGGTATGGCAGACTGATAGTATGTACGACTACCCGAGCAGGTGGTATGGCAGACTGATAGTATGTACGACTACCAGAGCAGGTGGTATGGCAGACTGATAGTATGTACGACTACCCAATGGCAACTGATGACTACCCGAGCAGTGTATGGCAACTGATAGTATGTACGACTACCCGAGCAGGTGGTATGGCAGACTGATAGTATGTACGACTACCAGAGCAGGTGGTATGGCAGACTGATAGTATGTATGACTACCCGAGCAGGTGGTATGGCAGACTGATAGTATGTATGACTACCCGAGCAGGTGGTATGGCAGACTGATAGTATGTATGACTACCCGAGCAGGTGGTATGGCAGACTGATAGTATGTACGACTACCAGAGCAGGTGGTATGGCAAACTGATAGTATGTATGACTACCCGAGCAGGTGGCATGGCAGACTGATAGTATGTACGACTACCAGAGCAGGTGGTATGGCAGACTGATAGTATGTACGACTACCAGAGCAGGTGGTATGGCAGACTGATAGTATGTACGACTACCAGAGCAGGTGGATGGCAGACTGATAGTATGTATGACTACCCGAGCAGGTGGTATGGCAGACTGATAGTATGTACGACTACCCGAGCAGGTGGTATGGCAGACTGATAGTATGTACGACTACCAGAGCAGGTGGTATGGCAGACTGATAGTATGTACGACTACCCGAGCAGGTGGTATGGCAGACTGATAGTATGTACGACTACCCGAGCAGGTGGTATGGCAACTGATAGTATGTACGACTACCCGAGCAGGTGGTATGGCAGACTGATAGTATGTATGACTACCCGAGCAGGTGGTATGGCAGACTGATAGTATGTACGACTACCGAGCAGTGGTATGGCAGACTGATAGTATGTATGACTACCCGAGCAGGTGGTATGGCAGACTGATAGTATGTACGACTACCCGAGCAGTCGTACATGGCAGACTGATAGTATGTACGACTACCCGAGCAGGTGGCATGGCAGACTGATGTATGTACGACTACCCGAGCAGGTGGATGCAACTGATAGTATGTACGACTACCCGAGCAGGTGGTATGGCAGACTGATAGTATGTACGACTACCCGAGCAGGTGGCATGGCAGACTGATAGTATGTACGACTACCCGAGCAGTCGTACATGGCAGACTGATAGTATGTACGACTACCAGAGCAGGTGGTATGGCAGACTGATAGTATGTACGACTACCAGAGCAGGTGGTATGGCAGACTGATAGTATGTACGACTACCCGAGCAGGTGGTATGGCAGACTGATAGTATGTACGACTACCCGAGCAGGTGGTATGGCAGACTGATAGTATGTACGACTACCAGAGCAGGTACATGGCAGACTGATAGTATGTACGAACCGAGCAGGTGGTATGGCAGACTGATAGTATGTACGACTACAAGAGCAGGTGGCATGGCAGACTGATAGTATGTACGACTACCGAGCAGTGGTACATGGCAGACTGATAGTATGTATGACTACCCGAGCAGGGGTATGGCAGACTGATAGTATGTACGACTACCAGAGCAGGTGGCATGGCAGACTGATAGTATGTACGACTACCGAGCAGGTGGTATGGCAGACTGATAGTATGTACGACTACACGAGCAGGTGGTATGGCAAACTGATAGTATGTACGACTACCCGAGCAGGTGGTATGGCAGACTGATAGTATGTACGACTACCCGAGCAGGTGGTATGGCAGACTGATAGTATGTACGACTACCCGAGCAGTCGTACATGGCAGACTGATAGTATGACTACCCGAGCAGGTGGTATGGCAGACTGATAGTATGTACGACTACCCGAGCAGTCGTACATGGCAGACTGATAGTATGACTACCCGAGCAGGTGGTATGGCAGACTGATAGTATGTACGACTACCCGAGCAGTCGTACATGGCAGACTGATAGTATGACTACCCGAGCAGGTGGTATGGCAGACTGATAGTATGTACGACTACCCGAGCAGTCGTACATGGCAGACTGATAGTATGACTACCCGAGCAGGTGGTATGGCAGACTGATAGTATGTACGACTACCCGAGCAGTCGTACATGGCAGACTGATAGTATGACTACCCGAGCAGGTGGTATGGCAGACTGATAGTATGTACGACTACCCGAGCAGTCGTACATGGCAGACTGATAGTATGACTACCCGAGCAGGTGGTATGGCAGACTGATAGTATGTACGACTACCCGAGCAGTCGTACATGGCAGACTGATAGTATGACTACCCGAGCAGGTGGTATGGCAGACTGATAGTATGTACGACTA
>CM026404.1:38078755-38107536 GCA_014843695.1 Archivesica marissinica | reverse complement strand
TATACCCATGAACCACAGTACCACTATACAGTACCACTATACCCATGAAACACAGTACCACTATACCCATGAAACACAGTACCACTATACAGTACCACTATACCCATGAAACACAGTACCACTATACAGTACCACTATACAGTACCACTATACCCATGAACCACAGTACCACTATACAGTACCACTATACAGTACCACTATACCCATGAACCACAGTACCACTATACCCATGAACCACAGTACCACTATACAGTACCACTATACCCATGAAACACAGTACCACTATACCCATGAAACACAGTACCACTATACAGTACCACTATACCCATGCAACACAGTACCACTATACCCATGCAACACAGTACCACTATACCCATGAACCACAGTACCACTATACAGTACCACTATACAGTACCACTATACCCATGAACCACAGTACCACTATACCCATGAACCACAGTACCACTATACCCATGAAACACAGTACCACTATACCCATGAACCACAGTACCACTATACCCATGAACCACAGTACCACTATACAGTACCACTATACAGTACCACTATACAGTACCACTATACCCATGAACCACAGTACCACTATACCCATGAACCACAGTACCACTATACCCATGAACCACAGTACCACTATACCCATGAAACACAGTACCACTATACCCATGCAACACAGTACCACTATACCCATAAACACAGTACCACTATACATACCACTATACCCATGAACACAGTACCACTATACCCATGAACCACAGTACCACTATACAGTACCACTATACCCATGAACCAGTACCACTATACCCATGAAACACAGTACCACTATACCCATGAACCACAGTACCACTATACAGTACCACTATACCCATGAAACACAGTACCACTATACAGTACCACTATACCCATGCAACACAGTACCACTATACCCATGAAACACAGTACCACTATACAGTACCACTATACAGTACCACTATACCCATGAACCACAGTACCACTATACCCATGCAACACAGTACCACTATACCCATGAACCACAGTACCACTATACAGTACCACTATACCCATGCAACACAGTATCACTATACAGTACCACTATACCCATGAACCACAGTACCACTATACAGTACCACTATACCCATGAAACACAGTACCACTATACAGTACCACTATACCCATGAACCACAGTACCACTATACCCATGAAACACAGTACCACTATCCCCATGAAACACAGTACCACTATACAGTACCACTATACCCATGCAACACAGTACCACTATACCCATGAAACACAGTACCACTATACAGTACCACTATACAGTACCACTATACCCATGAACCACAGTACCACTATACAGTACCACTATACCCATGAAACACAGTACCACTATACAGTACCACTATACAGTACCACTATACCCATGAACCACAGTACCACTATACAGTACCACTATTCCCATGAACCACAGTACCACTATACTGTACCACTATACCCATGAACCACAGTACCACTATACCCATGAAACACAGTACCACTATACCCATGAAACACAGTACCACTATACCCATGAAACACAGTACCACTATACAGTACCACTATACCCATGAACCACAGTACCACTATACAGTACCACTATACCCATGAAACACAGTACCACTATACCCATGAAACACAGTACCACTATACAGTACCACTATACAGTACCACTATACAGTACCACTATACAGTACCACTATACAGTACCACTATACAGTACCACTATACAGTACCACTATACAGTACCACTATACCCATGCAACACAGTACCACTATACCCATGAAACACAGTACCACTATACAGTACCACTATTCCCATGAAACACAGTACCACTATACAGTACCACTATACCCATGAAACACAGTACCACTATACAGTACCACTATACCCATGAAACACAGTACCACTATACAGTACCACTATACCCATGAAACACAGTACCACTATACAGTACCACTATACCCATGAAACACAGTACCACTATACAGTACCACTATACCCATGAAACACAGTACCACTATACAGTACCACTATACCCATGAAACACAGTACCACTATACCCATGAACCACAGTACCACTATACAGTACCACTATACCCATGAAACACAGTACCACTATACCCATGCAACACAGTACCACTATACCCATGCAACACAGTACCACTATACAGTACCACTATACCCATGAAACACAGTACCACTATACAGTACCACTATACCCATGAAACACAGTACCACTATACAGTACCACTATACCCATGCAACACAGTACCACTATACCCATGAAACACAGTACCACTATACAGTACCACTATACCCATGAAACACAGTACCACTATACAGTACCACTATACCCATGAAACACAGTACCACTATACAGTACCACTATACCCATGAAACACAGTACCACTATACAGTACCACTATACAGTACCACTATACAGTACCACTATACCCATGAAACACAGTACCACTATACCCATGAACCACAGTACCACTATACAGTACCACTATACAGTACCACTATACAGTACCACTATACCCATGAAACACAGTACCACTATACAGTACCACTATACCCATGAACCACAGTACCACTATACCCATGAAACACAGTACCACTATACCCATGAACCACAGTACCACTATACAGTACCACTATACAGTACCACTATACCCATGAAACACAGTACCACTATACCCATGAACCACAGTACCACTATACCCATGAAACACAGTACCACTATACCCATGAACCACAGTACCACTATACCCATGAAACACAGTACCACTATACAGTACCACTATACAGTACCACTATACCCATGCAACACAGTACCACTATACCCATGCAACACAGTACCACTATACAGTACCACTATACAGTACCACTATACAGTACCACTATACCCATGCAACACAGTACCACTATACCCATGCAACACAGTACCACTATACAGTACCACTATACAGTACCACTATACAGTACCACTATACCCATGAAACACAGTACCACTATACCCATGAACCACAGTACCACTATACAGTACCACTATACAGTACCACTATACAGTACCACTATACCCATGAAACACAGTACCACTATACCCATGAACCACAGTACCACTATACAGTACCACTATACAGTACCACTATACAGTACCACTATACCCATGAAACACAGTACCACTATACCCATGAAACACAGTACCACTATACAGTACCACTATACAGTACCACTATACCCATGAAACACAGTACCACTATACCCATGAACCACAGTACCACTATACTCATGAAACACAGTACCACTATACCCATGAAACACAGTACCACTATACAGTACCACTATACAGTACCACTATACCCATGAAACACAGTACCACTATACAGTACCACTATACAGTACCACTATACCCATGAAACACAGTACCACTATACCCATGAAACACAGTACCACTATACAGTACCACTATACCCATGAAACACAGTACCACTATACCCATGAAACACAGTACCACTATACAGTACCACTATACCCATGAAACACAGTACCACTATACAGTACCACTATACCCATGAAACACAGTACCACTATACAGTACCACTATACCCATGAAACACAGTACCACTATACAGTACCACTATACCCATGAAACACAGTACCACTATACCCATGAAACACAGTACCACTATACAGTACCACTATACCCATGAAACACAGTACCACTATACAGTACCACTATACCCATGAAACACAGTACCACTATACAGTACCACTATACCCATGAAACACGGTACCACTATACAGTACCACTATACAGTACCACTATACAGTACCACTATACCCATGAAACACAGTACCACTATACCCATGAACCACAGTACCACTATACAGTACCACTATACAGTACCACTATACAGTACCACTATACCCATGAAACACAGTACCACTATACAGTACCACTATACAGTACCACTATACAGTACCACTATACCCATGAAACACAGTACCACTATACCCATGAACCACAGTACCACTATACAGTACCACTATACAGTACCACTATACCCATGAAACACAGTACCACTATACCCATGAAACACAGTACCACTATACAGTACCACTATACCCATGAACCACAGTACCACTATACCCATGAAACACAGTACCACTATACAGTACCACTATACAGTACCACTATACCCATGCAACACAGTACCACTATACAGTACCACTATACAGTACCACTATACAGTACCACTATACCCATGAAACACAGTACCACTATACCCATGAACCACAGTACCACTATACCCATGAAACACAGTACCACTATACAGTACCACTATACCCATGAAACACAGTACCACTATACCCATGAACACAGTACCACTATACAGTACCCTATACAGTACCACTATACAGTACCACTATACCCATGAAACACAGTACCACAACCCAACACAACACTATACCCAACACGTACCACTATACAGTACCACTATACAGTACCACTATACCCATGAAACACAGTACCACTATACAGTACCACTATACCCATGAACCAAGTACCACTATACCCAAACAGTACCACTATACCCATGAAACACAGTACCACTATACAGTACCACTATACCCATGAAACACAGTACCACTATACAGTACCACTATACCCATGAAACACAGTACCACTATACCCATGAAACACAGTACCACTATACAGTACCACTATACAGTACCACTATACCCATGAAACACAGTACCACTATACAGTACCACTATACCCATGCAACACAGTACCACTATACCCATGAAACACAGTACCACTATACAGTACCACTATACAGTACCACTATACCCATGAAACACAGTACCACTATACAGTACCACTATACCCATGAAACACAGTACCACTATACCCATGAACCACAGTACCACTATACCCATGAAACACAGTACCACTATACATTTAAAAAGAGTCCTATATTCACATGAAACATTAAAATCACTAAAGTTCAGCTAAATGCATTATTTCAACTGTAATAGTCCTGTTCAGTTCACCATTTATGTAAAGTCTTGACACATTTTCTCCTTGGTCGTCTTCTCCTTTGATCGTCTTCTCCCCCCCCCGAGTGCAGAAATCTGTCCTCAGCTCAATCGTTACTGATAACGACTCTAAATCCTCGAACGATCCACATCCTACCGTAATACGACACGTCTCCAGCTCATTCTCACAAACTACAAGCCGTACGCCTGCAGATATCTCCTCGACTTTCTAAAAACGTTTAAAATGTTCTGGATGCTACGTATATCTATGCATTGATGTTTCACGCATACATGTATGTTTGCACAGTCTTTTCATTAATAATACTATTATAAATCCATAAATGTCTTCAAATTTCATACTAAACGTATCCATCATCCATGCCCTTATCTTCACAATTATAACTGTAAATTAGTGTCCATTATCTCACATCGAAGGGTTATTTTCGTTGGGCGCCAGTGTAATCTTGCAGTATTACAAGTACATCATAATGTTTAGAGTAAATCCTAGTGAAGAAATGTCATGAATAAAACCGTGATGAATAAATATGACGAAAATTCTATGATGATGATCCAATGAAGATACCTTTATTTCTCTCGTTTATAAGATCTTGTCTATAAGACAGCATCTCTTCATGCCACGACTACCAACTCCTCTGTTCACATACTGTGCAGTTACATTGCAACAGATTCCTGGTTGATTAAAATACTTTAAAAAGAGATGTATAACTAAATTAACTAGACGAATGTCAAAACTGGCATCTCAATTACAAATGGCGTATCAACAGCTGATCACTGTTCACCTAATCTACCAATCAAAACCAACCGCGGGAAATCATAACTATTCATCTGACCTAAGTAACCTTCCAACTTTGAACTACATTGAATTCAACCATTTGGACCATTCCATTACATAACAGGGTAAATGGAATCATTAAGGGAACTATGTGTGTTATTACAAAAAGGCTAAAATCAGCACTGCTACAATAGTTGTGTGCGTCCCATCATGGATTATTGTCCCTCAGTTTGGGGATTTAAAACTTACCAGTGCATGGACAACGTACAGCACAGGGCAATACGATACCTCCTTGGGGTGCATAGATTCGCTCCTATACTTGCGTTATATGGATATACGGGATGGGTTCCCAATGTCTACAGGCGATGGATTTGCATGATTCGATTATGGAATCGTCTAATCAACGCGGATGACAACCGACTTACCAAAAAAAGCATCCATTCATGATTACTCATTGTGTTCAAACACTGGTCCTGTGACAATCAGCACATACTAAACAGTATTGGACTATCTAACAATTTTGATAATATGACATCGGTCAATCTAAATCAAGCATAGGATCAAATTACGGAGTTTTACACAAATAAGTGGTCAGGCGATATTCCGGACGTCCGAACATTACGAACATACGTACTTTTCAAACGTGATTTCAAATGTGAAGATTATGTTATCATGAATGTAAAGAACGCTCCATGATGTGTCAGTTTCGATGTGGTATTCTACCACTACGTATAGAGACAGGTCGCTATGTTGGTGAAGCTACAGAGCAAAGATTTTGCAGATTATGTAATGAGGGCTTCATTGAAAATGAAACACATTTTCTGTTATGTTGTGCTATTTATAACGACATACGATTAACTGTGTTTGGTGAAATTCTGACCAATTTAAATGTCACACCTATTTGAATATACTTGTATACAGCTGGATAATGGACATATGCATTCATATTTCACACAACAGTTATTTAATGAGATAGAGATCAGTATAATAGTTAATATATGTTATCTTGTGAAATGCAGGAACGATGTAGTTTTGTTTAAAGTCGCCACCGCATAAATGCATTTGGGCGACTGAACTTTCTAAGTTGTTTATGTTGATTTCTTTCTAAGTTGTTTATGTTGACGAAGCTGTGAAGGCATTCTCGTTCTTCAGGGTGACAAGTCCTGGTTTCTCTTTTTAATGGGTCCTCTGTAGGGCCACCCTCCTCACTGTTGGTCACCCCGCAGCAGCATTAATACGGATCTGACAGTTAAACATCTGGTCGTCGATTGTCACTCAGGGGAGCGTGGATGCCACGACTGTTGCCGCTCCCTCAGGTCGGCCGTCTCGTCTATCCGCCGGAGAAGTAGAAGAATGAAGAGAAAGTGTCGAAACGAGCCGGCGAAGATATAGTGCTTTACTAATACCACTATCTAGAAGAGCTGGTGGATCTGTCCTGATGTGCTGTAGCCGTGGATCCACATACTGGCAAGCCTCCCCCTTCACAAGATCGACGACCAGAATATCCCAGAATCCTACGCTGCTGCTGCGAGATGTGCACCGGTCACGACGTGCACGTCGTGAGGAGATCGACCGGCTGAAATGCAGGAAAACATTGTACAATATTATATACAATTAAACCGGTGTTAGCGTTCACCTCTTTTAAGCATCCAATCCGTATGAATAAGCCAGTTTGGATATTCCCAACATATGTTATACATTTTACCTCTATTAAGCAGTCTCGTATGTAACTTTCTGTGATTCCCTTGGCCGGCTGCTTAAGAAAGGTTTGTCTAAAGTGCTGAATGGAAACTACACTACTCATAAATACATTAAAATGTCATGTATGTCATTCATTAAACCAATGTATTTAACACTATAATATATAGATATTTTATATTTTAGTACATTAAATATCCAAAATACAATCAATCATTCAATAAACGAGCACATCCGTTAACCGCGACGTAGTAATTGATAGTACCACGTAAATCAAAAATCTCGTGCGAACATTTTTCTACTTCATTGAAGTATAAGGCGATCTAAAGATAACGACCTACATACTACTGGTAGTATTTAACTGATAGTACTACTTTCTAAAGATAACGACCTATATACTACTGGTAGTATTTAACTGATAGTACTACTTTCCTCTAAAATATCGTGGAAAAAATACTTTAATCATTGAGGCTCATGAATGAAATTACACAACGACCTACAGACGACATTTTTCATAAAGTTTGATTTTTCATACATATGAATGAGCTAGCATGAGAAATACTCATATATCATTCATTTATTTGCTTTCAAATTATCCTTTTCAAAGTTCATACGTACACGCTTCTCCGAACTACTCCATTATAAACCATGTTTTCATGTTTTCACTTTTTCACAATACATGTATATGTATTTTATCTGTATAATTATGCTATAAGCATCAGCTGATGTCTTAATGCAATAAATGTTGTTGTTGTTGTTGTTGATGTTGTTGTTGTTGTTGTTGTTGTAAACCAACACACTAGAAAAACCGCTAAGTTCGTAATGATATCGTATCTTCACAGGAGATCAATTATGTATAATTCATGATGTTCATATTCATTCTTCAGACGGATCTGTAGTCCAGTGGTAACACGCTGGACTGGTAATCCAGGGATCGCAGGTTCGATCCCCCGTCTGACCCTAATAAAATGGGACATTAAAAAAATAAATACAGATGGAACATTAAACCGAGGTCTCGTGTCGGTGCTTTACACCGTGCACATACAAGAATCAGAGGAGATTCTGTATCATTGCACTATCCTCAAAAAATCGAAAAATAAATAATCTCTTCGGGAGGCGTCGCTTATATGGGCAACCGGTAGCGACGATAAATAAATGTAAAACACACATATTCATTCTTGTTACACATTTGCTACCGTTTTATAACGTGTGCTTCATGGGACATATTGACAGATCAAATTTATAACAGTTTCTATTCATCATATAATTGTCATATACCATAAATGTCATTAATACGTCGGTGCTATTTTTCTTGTTATTTATATACTTGTTCTATATTACGTATATGCACATACCACTATAATAAACACTTACTTTCACGCCTTAATCAGGCTGGGATCCAGTTAGAATCGGTCTATAATAGATAGATTTGTCTATAATCTTATCAATAGAAGCATGCAAAATCCTCCACTACCAATGTGTATCCGGAACATCACGCACCGTCCGAATGCATACAACTTCAGAGTGACCCAAATATTAGATTTCGGAAGATTTCTCGGAAATCCACACCCGGCAGAAATGCGCGTTTTGGGGAAAAATATCGACAGTTTTGAAAATTACCTACTTATTACCATATATTTCTGTTTTCTGAGGTGATAATTGGAGATATTTTAACACCAACATTTAGGAAAGATTGTCTAAGCGTTTTACCGACCTTGACTTTGTAATAACGTTATTGGAATTGAACGAAATCTTTTATTTCAGTAATTATGATACAGGGTGTGCGAAAATTATTATAGTTTATTATATATGTATGTGTGCTTATAACATTTAACTTAAATTAATTAAAGTATACGTTTCTAGTTTTGTTCACTCAATCTGTTCGTAAAATTGTAATTCCTGGAGTACATCGACTACATCCTGTGCACGGGAAATTATAAAACTACGACGTAACGCGACTAGCATACTATTATATGAAAATTCATAATTTACAGTGATGGCTTCGTGTAAATTCACGGAGCATAATGTTTTTAGTGCTGGTAAGGACACTCGTGTAATAAAACTCAGCAGCAAAAAGGTGAAGGTTGGCACTGAAAGGTACATGAGAGATTGTGGTCTACTGTCCAAGCATGCAAACACAGTGTGCAACGTATGTATTTCCTACGTGGAAACCAAACTTATAAATAAAAAGCGTAAGCATGAGAGCACGGATAATATCATAGCAATCATGGAGCAAATTAGACATTGCAGTGTGGAAGAATTGGGGCAAGTGAATGCATTGCAGATGCTATATACACGGATGCTGCATCCATTAAGGATGAATACAAAAACATTGATATGCTGAAAAACATTACTGTAAATGATTGGCTTGCAGGGCGAAATAGTACATTAATAAGTTTTCTGAAGGCAGCAGCTGGTAGTTCTGATTCAATGAACAATTAAAAAAAGGCTTTGCATTGCCGGGTCCGTCGATAGTGTTTATAAGGCACGTACCCTCATACATATATCCCGTTTACTGTTCTGCAAAAATCGTGTGTGCTATTATCTGAGCAGCAGAAACTTGGTAGTGCAACTAAATAGCCGTCAACAGGCAGCCGGTAGCTATTCAACGTTGAGAAGGTGGCTTGTGCAAGTGTCATACAAGCCGTGTGATCCCCCTTCGTCACATGATACTATAACTTTTTTTGACAATAACCAGGTTGTCGCCCGTAATTGGAGAGTTTCGTGCGGACACAAGAGTAAGGCCAGTGTAATTACGACACTCATCCAGCCTAGTGTGCCCTCAAAACTACAAAACTCTATTGATTTAAGTCCATCAGAATGGCTGTATGGCACACGTGTCCAACCATGTGATATTGTAAATTTAATACAAACTGAACTTAATGATGGGCATATTTCGTATGACAATATCAGGAACACCTTTGTGGCCAAAGAATTTGATGATGTTTTGAAGGATACCATAGCAACGATAGAAGGGGTTTCAGACCACATTGACGATAACATTAGAGGTAAACTTAATCTGATATGTAACAGTTGATGTCGTCTTGTTGATACGGTTTGAATGGTGTCTAATGTTTATATATATATACTTGTATATATACTGTCCATATCTGTCAACTTATACCGGTTGAACTGCAAATATAGAATTTGTAAACCTGCTGAAAATAATAAAACATTTTGTTCACGAATATGCCTCCCTGCTGGTGTGTCTTGTGCTAAAAGGTTGTACGATAGCGGATTAGGTCGAGTGGTTACATTTTGTTATTTTTAGCAAAGATGCCATATCGGTATGGATTGGAAACCTGCGTTATGCCTATATAACTATACATTCATGTTTAGAAGCTGTGAATGACTTAATTACTGAATGTTTTCAAATATGTCAACAGTTGATCCTGTATTATCAGTGACTAATCAGATACAGATAATCAAATGTGTATCACCCATTAACTATGTTTATATGTGAACTTATGCTTAGGTGAATTTGGCCCACTTAAGAAGGAAGTGAAAAATGATGTGTGTGCCTGGGTTCCCAGTTAACATATGAATCCTGCACCACGTGTTACGGTTGGAGAGCCTTCCACGTGCAAGCCATGCTCCTACGCATCCGTGAAAACAGTTCTGACGGTAGGATAATAATTAAAAAATATTCCTTTTGTTTTAAAACAATTCAATATATAGGACTCACAAATCATACAGATATATCCCGTGTGTCCGTCCAATTTAAGATTTATGTTAGTCCCATTCCGATGAAATAGGATGTGTACTATAGAATTATATGTATTTCATGGCAATACTTCAGTCACTTGTTTTGTATGTTTTAAGCACATACAAAACCAGACGCACATAAAGGTGTTGAAGAAAGGAAATTGACTGTGATTGGGTGTGATGGCCTACCGTTTGCACTGGGAAGAAAACTTCTAGAAACAGAAACAGAGCTTTAGAACATTGTGCTGATGCCTGGTTTAGGCCATGTTGAATTGACTGCCACTAAGGCTTGCTTCAAGGTATTGTGGGATCCATGTTTACAGGAATTGGCGAAGATGCTAGGGTACAGATCACCGAGAGCATTAGTGTGTTGCCAATTGTGTACCGATGACCATAAAGCATGGATGATACTGACTATATTTTTGTCAGGAACAGTTAAAGAAATATTAACGCAATATGTTCACCATACACTGTCCAATAAGGCATACCCGTCAGTCAGTGGTCTATATTATTATATAGGCCAGTCTGAGGACAAGATCTTCCGTTTTATGTGCGAAGTATGTTTCAGTGTTCTTCTTCCACTATTCATCTTTAGGTGTGGTGTACGGCGTAACAACTACACCTATATATATGCATGTTTGAGCAAATTCTTGACACTATTTTACGGTTTCAATATGCCATATTACCAAGAAATAATGTTTGAAACCATGAAAACTAGAGTACTGGCCCCGCCAGAAGTCAACACGTTCCTACAGAATAACGAAGCGTTTAGTGTAAGCGGCCATGCAAGCAAAGGAGATGGAGGTGACTTCGTTCTGGAGAACTACAATGGCAACACAAAGAGGTGGCTGCCGCCTGGCAATTCATCTGACAAACAATGGTTGGATGCCTGCAGGAACATAGATACCTTAGATGAAGTAAGTGAAAATCAACTAGTCGCTATACAGTCTAATACTTTGCTGAATATCTCTTCCTATTCAATATTCTCCTATGCTACACTAGCTATTACAATTGGTTATTCTACGTACACATACGCAAAACATTTACACATGCTTTACATTTTTCAATTCATAGCACAATAGTTGCATTGTATGATGATTTCCAGATAAGAGACTCCACGTGTAATGAAACAGGAATGAGGAGTGCCAAACCATATGCATACCAGAGAGATATGAACACAGACTTACTTGAATGGAGGGTTAAAGTGCGGTCTACTGGCTATGTAGCCAATGATGGGAATGCAATGAAGTATGTGCATTTGAAACATGATGATTAAACAATACTTTGTTATGTTTCATTAAATTGTCAACATTTATTACAGTTTTATTTCTTTAACATCTTTATTATAGTTTCAACCATATGGACTATATTTTAGAACATTGACAGTGTGAAACTCATACGGTAAGCACCCCAACTCCTTACTTATAGTATATGTAAAATATATTTTTATATATTTTAAGGCACGACCCTGGACAGGGATTTAATAACAGTTGATAGACAATGCCAAAAAACGTTGAACTTTACCATAAAGGAATCAGCCAAGGTAATAAACCTGGGAAAATATCTCATTAATTCCTATTTTCACCACGGAGGAAGCGAGGTCGAAATTCCATGCCATTGAACGCAAAACAAAGGTACATATTGTAGAAGTAATCACCCAAGGCATCAGGAAAGTAAGAGAAAATGGAGATATTGAAGAATCACTGGCATTAGAGAAAGAATGGGACAACATAAAAGGTAGTTATTACATATCAATATTATACACGTGTTAAATATGTAAAGCAGTTATCAAATCAATTCAAATCAATTCAACCATTATTAGCAATATGCATAATTTGATAGGTATGCCATTTAAACTAATGTTGTTCTCTTCATATTTGCATTGCAGCATTATGTTTTCTATTCAATAATTACATGATGGTGGATATACCACCAGTATCTTCCACAATAGCATACAAGTGTATATATGCATATTTACTTCCTTTAGTGAGAACAAAGAACGACATTGTACAGTTCTACAAGGAGGTGGTAGCTGCCTTACATAATTCAACTGTTACATATTCAGATGATGGCAATAAATTATACCTCTATCTAGAAGATCCTATCTAGAAATTGCATATCACATCAACTGTCTTTTATGTAAAGAGTCGATGTCTTCATCTCATTGTCTTTCCAATTTATTACTGCTGTTGGTATTCTACACAGTAAGGTAAGTGACACTTAATAATCAAACAGTGAATTAAATTAAGACATTGCAATAATTCATATGTTTTAAACTCTAGTCTATGTAATTGTTATTATTTTTCAGAATCAAGCTCAGATGAGGACACCGATGATGATTAAGAGAAGTATGAGATGCAGTGTATATATTGTAGAGAGGATTTCGCGTTCATTTAGGTGTTTGATGATCAACGACATTACTTTCACTTACGACATTACTTTCACTTACGACATTACTTTCACTTACCTGACCTTCCAAATTGGGAGCAATGATGACACCTGGACATAGGCAAGAATAGGTTACTAGTACAAAATAATATCAAATATAATACATTTTATTTTTTCATATATTTTTGAATATGAAGTGGACAATAATATTTGACATCGTCCAAATCTGCCTCTTTTTTGGCTACAAATCCAACACATAGAACGTGGACCCAATAGTGTCTACACTTTCCATTGTCGCAGGTCAACTAAAGGTCTTTCTTTTTCTCGACAAATCCTACATGTTTTGGTCCAGTCGACATCCTCGGTGGAGGGCGTTGGCGACGGAGATGGTGGCGGCGGGTAGGTGGCTTGAACATCTTCCACAACACGCTCTACAGTCTTTTTCTATTTCCACTGAAATTATATGTAAGGAATATTGATCACGTGTTTCAATGTGCTGTTGGAAACATGCCAGTTTCATTATATATATGTTTAGGTTTTCTAAAAGAAAGTTAACATAGAGAAGATAGTACCAGTTGTCCACTTCGTAGTGCTATACACTCCTACGGCCCCACTTTCTGTTTTCCACTGTGTCTGGAATGTGGTACCCGTCATGTCTTCTAGCTCTTGCATCTGTATGTGAAAAGTTATAACTTAAAGTGAACAATTACAGAGTACTAAAACATAATAATGTGTGTTTGCAATATTTACAAGGAACATATTATTTACTACTTACTTTCTTAAATATGGTTCGCTTCCGTTTGTGAAGGCACTGGGCTCTAGCTTGAGAATATGCCATGTATGTGCATTTCACTGGCCCTCGGTGGTGCTCCTTTGCACGCATTGCTTGACTCTTTTTATTGTTTCCCGGGTTGTTGCCTTTTGTACTCTAAAATTTACACACACGCACGCACACACACAAATAATTTCCATTGATATATACGTTCATAATATACACCAAATAAATTTCAGTTTTAGTGTGATATGTGTACTTGCAAAAGATGACAGCTCTCTTTAAAATGCATTGTATAACAAACTAGCAATTATAATAACAATATTATTGTAAGAAATACTTACCATATCTGATATGCTCCCTTAAATGTTTACACTACGAAACAATATTGGACTGCAGTGAAATGAAACTCGTGCTATATATCAGGTGATGCCACGTCATGTGATGTATATTTAAAGAAACGGATGTTGATTATAATATTATTTTTTACATGTTTTATGTATTACACTATTTCTATCATACATATGAATACAACCTGTACATAATTTGCTAAAACAATAGAATTCGTCTAAATCACT
Source organism: Archivesica marissinica (assembly GCA_014843695.1). Lineage (NCBI taxonomy): Eukaryota > Metazoa > Mollusca > Bivalvia > Venerida > Vesicomyidae > Archivesica > Archivesica marissinica. The sequence continues at coordinate 38,092,501 of CM026404.1, read as the reverse complement.
TCTCATTTCCATTAGCAAATTAACCCAACCGCAAGAGCATACACAGTTTCTAAAACCACGAAAATTCCCTCGACAATAAGTGATTACTTATAGAAATATATGGTAATAAGTAGGTACTTTTCAAAAATGTCGATTTTTCTCCCCAAAACGCGCATTTTTGTCCGTGTGTGGATTTCGGAGAAATCTTCCGAAATCTAATATTTGGGTCACTCTGAAGTTGTATGCATTCGGACGGTGCGTGATGTTCCGGATAAACATTACAGAAATAAATAACATAATGTACGACTTTCTTTGGGATGGCAAACCGGATAAAATATCGAGGAAAACTATCATACAAACATACGAAAATTTCGGACTTAAAATGATTAATATACATGCATTCATAAATTCCTTGAAATGTTCATGGCTTAAACGACTAAAAGGTAAACAGAGCCACTTAAAACTAGCATACAACGCTGAACTAGAGAAGTATGGAGGAGATTTGATATTAAAAAGTAATATTAACCCAATAGATGCTAGTAAAATCACCAATCGCTACCATTTTTTAAATGATATAATAGTTGCATGGAGCAAAATTAACTATACTACAACAAGTATTAATATATCTAATACCATTTTATGGCACAATTCACAATTTAAAAACGCAAACAGTAATCCATTTTTCTACAAGGAATGGTTTAATAAAGGAATTATGTTCACACATCATATATATGATTATAGAATAAAAGACTTTTACACTTTTGATAACATTATAGCTTTATACAATATAGACAATAGAGATTTTATGAAATACTACACATTAATAGGAAACATAAAAAATGAATGGAAAATAAGGCTGAAGACAGAAGTAGCAGACAACAACATACCAAGCTATCTAATTAACAAAATATTATTATTAAAAAATATTAATAAAATATTATATAATAAACAAATTGAAGCAATGAGGTTAACACAATTGAAACACATTATTAAATGGGAAAACGAATTAGACAAACAAGATATAGAATGGAAGCAAATATTTTCAATACCATATAGATGTACAATAAGTACAAAACTTAGGGCATTCCAATATAAATATCTCATGCGAATTGTGCCGAATAACTCTTTTTTATTCAAATGTAAACTAAAACCATCTAATCTCTGCGAGTTGTGTCTGATGTCAATCGACTCAAATAAACATATGTTTTGGGAATGTAATATTGTGCAACCATTTTGGTCTGAAATAAAAAAACTTCTACATTCTAGAAGATTGGAACTGTTATCAAATCTATCCTATGAAAATATATCATTCTGCAATGCAAATAATGCAAATTCTAGTAAATCAAAACCTGTCATAAACTTCATAATTCTATTAGCAAAATACTTTATTTTCAAGTGTAAATGTAATTCAGAAATACCATCAATTAGCATGTTTAATCTATATCTGAATCAAACTATAAAACTCGAAGAAACCATTGCAACAATTAAAGATAAAATGGAAATGTATGACAATAAATGGAAATACTTTTTCCAGTCAGTAATATTACAAGTCAATTATTACGTGTTACCCATTTATTAGCATAAAAACCGTCAAATATAAACACATTCATAAGGGTATGGATATATATAATACAGTGTCAATTATACACCATATATTCCCCTCATTGTCATATTGAAATCTAAAAACACTTAAATGAACACAGAATATACAATATAATATATAAGGATCCCTTCTATCTCCATTCCACTATCCATCGTTATCCATCTCTATCAGTGTCCCCTACACCAATCCCCAACGATAGATACCCATATTACTACACATAATGGTTTACATAAATACCTTATATAACCTCTATTTGTCGACATTAATGTTCATGTCTACACTGATCCCATACACATATTTTTATAGTCCCCCCATAACATATATGAAAACCTCATTTGTTTATAATAATGACTATGCACATACTATATTAAGTAATGCATAACGTTGATACTGTCATGCTATGTACTTATCTGTATATATATTATGTTAATAATACTATGAAATTATGAGGAATAAAAAAAAAAGAAGTCAAAAAAAAAAAAACATTGGTAGTGGACGATTTTGCATGCTTCTATTGATAAGATTATAGACAGATCTATCTATTATAGACCTATTCTAACTGGATCCCAGCCTGTTAATTACTTCCACAGCTAGTCAAAACCACGTCAGGATCCGTGTTAATTACTTCCACAGCTAGTCAAAACCACGTCAGGATCCGTGTTAATTACTTCCACAGCTAGTCAAAACCACGTGGATCCGTGTTAATTACTTCCACAGCTAGTCAAAACCACGTGGATCCGTGTTAATTACTTCCACAGCTAGTCAAAACCACGTGGATCCGTGTTAATTACTTCCACAGCTAGTCAAAACCACGTGGATCCGTGTTAATTACTTCCACAGCTAGTTAAAACCACGTGGATCCGTGTTAATTACTTCCACAGCTAGTCACAACCACGTGGATTCGTGTTAATTACTTCCACATCTAGTCAAAACCACGTGGATCCGTGTTAATTACTTCCACAGCTAGTCAAAACCACGTGGATCCGTGTTAATTACTTCCACAGCTAGTCAAAACCACGTGAATCCGTGTTAATTACTTCCACAGCTAGTCAAAACCACGTGGATCCGTGTTAATTACTTCCACAGCTAGTCAAAACCACGTGGATCCGTGTTAATTACTTCCACAGCTAGTCAAAACCACGTGGATCCGTGTTAATTACTTCCACAGCTAGTCAAAACCACGTGGATCCGTGTTAATTACTTCCACAGCTAGTCAAAACCACGTGGATCCGTGTTAATTACTTCCACAGCTAGTTAAAACCACGTGGATCCGTGTTAATTACTTCCACAGCTAGTCACAACCACGTGGATTCGTGTTAATTACTTCCACATCTAGTCAAAACCACGTGGATCCGTGTTAATTACTTCCACAGCTAGTCAAAACCACGTGAATCCGTGTTAACTACTTCCACAGCTAGTCAAAACCACGTGGATCCGTGTTAATTACTTCCACAGCTAGTCAAAACCACGTGGATCCGTGTTAATTACTTCCACATCTAGTCAAAACCACGTGGATCCGTGTTAATTACTTCCACAGCTAGTCAAAACCACGTGGATCCGTGTTAATTACTTCCACAGCTAGTCAAAACCACGTGGATCCGTGTTAATTACTTCCACAGCTAGTTAAAACCACGTGGATCCGTGTTAATTACTTCCACAGCTAGTCAAATCCACGTGGATCCGTGTTAATTACTTCCACAGCTAGTCAAAACCACGTGGATCCGTGTTAATTACTTCCACAGCTAGTGAAAACCACGTGGATTCGTGTTAATTACTTCCACAGCTAGTCAAAACCACGTGGATCCCTGTTAGATACTTCCACAGCTAGTCAAAACCACGTGGATCCGTGTTAATTACTTCCACAGCTAGTCAAAACCACGTGGATCCGTGTTAATTACTTCCACAGCTAGTCAAAACCACGTGGATCCATGTTAATTACTTCCACAGCTAGTCAAAACCACGTGGATCCCTGTTAGATACTTCCACATCTAGTGAAAACCACGTGGATCCGTTTTAATTACTTCCACAGCTAGTCAAAACCACGTGGATCCGTGTTAATTACTTCCACAGCTAGTCAAAACCACGTGGATCCGTGTTAATTACTTCCAGAGCTAGTAATACCACGTGGATCCGTGTTAGATACTTCCACAGCTAGTCAACACCACGTGGATCCCTGTTAATTACTTCCACAGCTAGTCAAAACCACGTGGATCCGTGTTATATACTTTATGTTATGAACAAAAACTAGGAACATTTCACAATGTAGGTGTTCGGAACTTTATCTTAGCACTAAATTCATTAGTTTAGTTATTGCAAATTTAGTTGAACTCGATTGCGAAACAAGTTCCTACAACTTCTACTAATCAGTATCGATACCTCATTCCTGAAGGAATCCATCGCGACGAGGGCGAGAGACGATGCAATGCGGAATTTAAATAGCTTACTTAAGGACACAATCGTAACGGCTACAGCTGGACGCGAACTCCGGAATTTTCAAACCTGGAACGAACGTGCTACACAACTGTGCTATAACTTGTATACAATACCTACACAAGTAGAACGTGCTTACATTTATTGTTAGTAGTGTGGCGTCCGTGGTCCAGTGGTAGAGCGTCGGATTTGGAATCGAACGGTCCCGTGTTCGATACTCGGTCAGGCCACGTATGTAGTGTCATTGAGCACCTCACACACATTGCTTAGTACTGGTTAACCACTTAGGTCGGCTAGGTCTGCCCAGGAAAACATGTCTAGGTCCCCGCAAGGGGTTTGACATTAATGGAACATATATACATATTTATTGTAACTAACTATTTAGCCAAACATAATTACGCTGTACACTAATGGTTTTCATTTAGCGATATTTGATTATTATGGGACACAAGCCACAGCTACAACTTCACATACACTACCAATGATCTCAGAGTCTTACTATGGCATTAACTTACCATTAATTACTACATATATTAATGTTAACAAACTTACCATTCACGTCCCCTTTGCATTTACTAATATCCATATATATATAATTAAAACACTGTCGTGACGTAATACATTTGTACTTGAAGTCCATTATTATTAATATTGGACTGTTGTCAAAAGGCCAGAGTATTATATTAAATCCTACACGTACATGCACGAAATTAACAATTTTAATTACTAGTAGTAGGATCTTGTTATATAAGTGTGTGTTTTAAGTAAGATATAAGCCTCAAACGCTGTCTTCGGCGCTAAGCCCCTCATACATTCCGATATTTTACATATTGGATCGTTTTCGATTTATACCCTATACATAGTATCACGTGTTTCCACGTTCCAGCCTAAATCCTATTGATAAAACCCCATTCACGAACTTATCCGTACCTTTCTGTTTTGACAAATATATCCCAACACTTATTAAATTATAGTGGCACGTTAGTGTCACGCTAGCGGCACGTTCGTGGATCGTCCAATAGCTTCCGATAACTTAATTGCACGTGCTACTTCTAGTGGGACACGAGCTATAGATCAATGTAGCGTATCATATTTTTCACACGATATTTGCATATTAGGCAAGTATGAATACATCGCTAGATTGTCGTTCCAACCCACGTCGGTATAATTTGCCTGTGTTGGATGTCACTGCACGTGGGTTCAGTTGACGGAATAGAGACTAATTCAAATTACACGGTGCTAATTATTGTTTTAACTATATTATTATATTTACCGTATGCAAAACTGTATAAGTTTTAAATGTTATATTTCAGTATGCAAAACTATAAGTTACAAATGTTATATTTAAATACCTTGTATTCATTACTACCGAAACACAGACTGATATGTAGTCCAGTGGTAACACGCTGGACTTGTAATCCAGGGATCGCAGGTTCGGTCCCCCGTCTGACCCTAATAAAATGAAAATTCTTTCAGATGGGTCTTTAAACCGAGGTTTCGTGTAGGTGCGTTTACGACGTTGAGGACGATATTGTCCAATTTAGTGAACTTGGTTACGTATACGTTACCGGTGATTTCAATAGCCGGGTTGGTTCAAAGAATGATTTTATCATACATGACCAAAAAACTGATATTATAGATGATGAAAATTATATTCCGGATGTGCCTCTCAGTCAGGCCTCACTAGACACTAAAAGTAACTCTTTTGGTATTAAATTGATTGATTTGTGTAAGGCTCTGGCTATTCGTATAGTTAACGGTCGATTATATAACGATTTCAATACTGGTGCATTTACTTTTGTATCGAATAATGGTAATTGACTACCTGCTCACAAAAGAATGCAACTTTTCGAACATTACAGATTTTTCAATTGAAAGTGTTAACGAATGGAGCGATCATGCACCTTTAAGCTTTTCATTACGTTGTAACTACAACTCAGCACAGTCGGACGAATTTATCGAAATTAAATACCAATGGAATGTAAATCATAGGGAAACTTTACGCAACGCTCTATTGATTAAATCTGTATTGTTCGAAAACTTAACATCCAATATTGATACATCATGTTCACAGTCTATTGATAATGTAGTTAATGATTTTACATCGATTATACGAGACGTTGCGGACCCATTGTGTGAGAAATGTATATTTCACTCAAATAAATGTTCTTTTAAACCTTCATCTTGCGTAAAACATGCTGACTGGTTTGACATTGAATGTGAGCAGTCTAAACAGCGATACTTAGAGTCATTACGTGTTTTTAATCGCTATAAATCGGAGTTAAGTAGGCAACATTTTTGCGACTGCAAAAAGAAGCATAAGCTGTTATTACGTAAGAAAAAGAGAATGTTTGAACTTAAGAGATTATATGACCTAGAAAATTTAAAGTATAGTAAACCAAGGGATTTTTGGAAATATTTTAGAAAAAATAAAGATAATAATGCAGTCAATCTCTTTGAATGAATTTCATGAATATTTCTCGAACCTAGAGAATGACATTTTTCGCAGCGAACACGACAAATCTGAGTGTTTCTGTGAACAACATGATTTTGATAGCAATGACCATCTTAACGAAGAACTCGATTTTTCAGTCAGTCAGGAAGAAATTTTATCAGCTATTAAAAAATTAAAATCTCAAAAAGCCCATGGTGTAGATTGTTTGCTGAACGAGTACTTTATAGAATGTGGCGATATTTTATTGCCTTATTTATGTAGACTATTTAATGCGGTGTTAGATTCTGGCTGTTTCCCTGAGGTTTGGGCTAATGGCATCATTATACCTCTTTTTAAGAAGGGTGACCGTAAAGTTGTTAGTAAGTATCGAGGTATCACTCTCCTCAGTTGCTTGTCTAAATTATTTACAACGATTTTAAACCAAAGAATTATGTCCTATTGTGATAAGTATAACCATGTATCTGATGCCCAGTTTGGTTTTCGTAAAGGCAGCTCAACTACTGATGCTACGTTATCTTTAATGTCCGTTGTTCAACATTATTTGAATAACAATAAGCGTTTATACGTTGCATACGTTGACCTCAAGCGCTGTTTTGACGGCATATACCGTAACGCGCTGTGGTATAAACTTTTTAACACTAATATTAGTGGCAAGTTATTGCGCATTATAAGAAATATGTATAGTCATGTAAAATCTTGTGTTAAACATTGTAATAGTTTTTCTGACTTCTTTGAATACTCGATTGGGTTACGTCAAGGGGAAGTCATTTCGCCCGTTTTAGTGTCCCTATTCATAGAAGATTTGGAGCTATATTTGCAGGGAGATGTTAACTCAGGATTATTAATTGATGATATTATATTAACTCTGTTACTTTTCGCGGATGACATGGTGTTATTTGGTCAATCACCTGAGGACTTACAGAATAGTTTAAATTTGCTCCATTCTTATTGTATCACATGGGGTCTAGAGGTAAATGAGACAAAGACGAAAATCATGGTTTTTAGAAAGCGGGGTGGTTTAAAAGGTAACGAATGTTGGTCATACAATGGTGTTGATATAGACGTAGTGGATAGTTTTAACTATTTGGGAACAATTTTTAAACATACTGGTAATTTTGCGCTGAATAACGAGCATTTAATTGGTAAATCACTTAAGGCTTTAAACGTGCTATTATATAATTGTAAAAAGGTTCCTTTAAAACCAGGTACTCTTTGTCAGTTATTTGATTCGTTTGTGGGATCTATTCTTAACTATTCATCTGAAATATGGGGCTTTACTAAATCCAAAGATATTGAACGGGTTCACCTAAAATTCTGCAAACGTATATTAAATGTTAGAAAAAGTACTTGTTCTGCTGGGGTTTATGGTGAACTCGCTCGTTATCCTCTTTTTATCAGTCGCTATTGTAAGATTATTAAGTATTGGTGCAAATTGGTAGACACCAACAATATTATACTTAGCAAATTGTATGATCAGGGAGTGTCTGATTGTCACTTAGGTCATACAAATTGGGTCTCAAATGTTAAGGCCCTACTAGATCAGTATGGGTTTTCACATGTATTCATGGATCCTCATAGTGTCTCTTTAAAGTCATTTCCTTTTATTTTCAAACAGCGTGCTATTGATGTTTATTTACAGGAATGGTATGGTACCGTCGATCGTAGTTCTGCACTTACAGACTATAAATGTTTTAAACATTGTTTTTCTTACGAGCGTTACCTGGATTATTTACCTTATGTATCACGTTGTGTTTTTACCAAATTTAGAAAAAGCCGGTCATTCTCTCCGTGTGCAAACGGGTCGATATGGCAGGAATCAAATTCCAAGGAACGAGAGGTATTGTTTATATTGTGGATCGAGAGATATCGAAGATATTTATCATTTTATTTGTATATGTCCATGTTATAAGAACCTACGTAAACAATTTATTGATGCACACTATTGCAATAGACCTTCTGTTTTCAAATTTAATAATCTTATGAGTTCCGATAATAATACCACTATACATAATTTAGCCAAATTTATAAAATTGTCTTTAGTTATTAGAAATAATATAAATGTGTAATTGCCAAATTTTATTTATCACTCTCACTTATATTTATGTGTCACGTGATCATTAAATATATATATGTTATTACTAGTTTTGTTAAGACGATGTATGTATGTACAAGTCTGCCAAAATAAACTTCTGTTCTGTTCTGTTTACACCGTGCACGTAACAGAGCCAGAGGATACTCTGGAATGGGTCTCTGTCTGTATCATTACACTATCCTCCAAAAATCTAAAATGACTACTCTCTTCAGGAGTCGTCGCTCATATGGGCAACCGGTAGCGTCAATAAATAAACGTAAATCACACACTTTCTTTTTCCGCAAGTGTCTGAGACACCTTTGGTTCTTTTACGTGCACGGTGTGAAACACCGACACGAGACCTCAGTTTAAAAGTCCCATCAGAAAGACTATTAATTGTATTAGGGCCAGACGGGGGATCGAACCTGCGATACATGGATTACCAGTCCAGCGTGTTACCACTGGACTACATATCCGTCTGTGAAAAGAAACGTTGCCTAAATTGGAGAGTTGTACGTTTCATGCTGTTCAGTATGTGTTTTAGTAGTGTGTATGTGCTATCAGTGACCTTTTAGAAGCATTCATTTTGACACAAGGAAATTTGCATTAAAATGAAATTGATATCGATTTGCAGATCTTGTATTACTGATTGCAGTCTGTGTTATTTTGGTGTGATATTTCACTTTGCCTGAAAGTATACACAACAATTAGCTCGTACAAGATGTATGGCCCCTAGTTTGTTTGATTTAATTTGTGAGCTGAAATACTTACCGAACGTGTTTTAAAATCTAAATCAGACATGCCGTGAGTGACAACTATCAATAGTACTGATTTATCGTATTGCCAACGAATGGTTATGAATTATATCCATTGCACCTATTGTTGTCATTGGGACAATATGTTGGTATAGTGTTTGTTTTATTACAGTGTCATCCCTATTTAAAGGGCCAGCTATTTCTGACTTATGAGGCACCTCTTTTTATGAGCATCAGTACTTCCCAAATCATATGCTTGTATGTCAGGTGACAGGCTGGTAGGCAATCGGTAGCCATTATTTAAAACGCTGGCGGCTAATCAACCCGACATATCAGAATGAACCCCTGGCGAGATTCGAATCTTCGACCTCCCGCTCCGTAGGCGGACAACTTGACCACTAGGCTACGGATACAGTATAATTTTAAATAGATACAAAGTACTTAATGATACAAGTCCAAAATTAAGGGAGGTAAGTCAGCACAGAATGAGAGTATATGTTTTAAAATTTTGGACACAGTTTTCGAAGACGAAAATATGTGAATATCTATTTAATAAGATAAACTAAAGATTAATATAAGCATAATGAAAGTCGTAATAGTACAGTGGTAGCGCGTTCGCTTCACCCGTGGCGATGAATTCCAGCAGGAATAAGGTCTCGAGAGTGATTCATGTCAATTTTAAGAACTTGTATCACAATCAATCTAAGAATAAATATGTATACACTAATATAGATATTTCTTAATTACTATATTCTCATAAACAGCATAAACAATAGAGATGCATTGTACTGGTCATATTCACAACATCACTGGGTATGGACGAGACACAACATCATTGGGTATGGACGAGACACAACATCATTGGGTATGGACGAGACACAACATCATTGGGTATGGACGAGACACAACATCATTGGGTATGGACGAGACACAACATCATTGGGTATGGACGAGACACAACATCATTGGGTATGGACGAGACACAACATCATTGGGTATGGACGAGACACAACATCATTGGGTATGGACGAGACACAACATCATTGGGTATGGACGAGACACAACATCATTGGGTATGGACGAGACACAACATCATTGGGTATGGACGAGACACAACATCATTGGGTATGGACGAGACACAACATCATGGGTATGGACGAGACACAACATCATTGGGTATACAACACAACACATGGGTATGGACGAGACACAACATCATTGGGTATGGACGAGACACAACATCATTGGGTATGGACGAGACACAACATCATTGGGTATGGACGAGACACAACATCATGGGTATGGACGAGACACAACATCATTGGGTATGGACGAGACACAACATCATTGGGTATGGACGAGACACAACATCATTGGGTATGGACGAGACACAACATCATTGGGTATGGACGAGACACAACATCATTGGGTATGGACGAGACACAACATCATTGGGTATGGACGAGACACAACATCATTGGGTATGGACGAGACACAACATCATTGGGTATGGACGAGACACAACATCATTGGGTATGGACGAGACACAACATCATTGGGTATGGACGAGACACAACATCATTGGGTATGGACGAGACACAACATCACTGGGTATGGACGAGACACAACATCATTGGGTATGGACGAGACACAACATCATTGGGTATGGACGAGACACAACATCATTGGGTATGGACGAGACACAACATCACTGGGTATGGACGAGACACAACATCATTGGGTATGGACGAGACACAACATCATGGGTATGGACGAGACACAACATCATTGGGTATGGACGAGACACAACATCACTGGGTATGGACGAGACACAACATCACTGGGTATGGACGAGACACAACATCATTGGGTATGGACGAGACACAACATCATTGGGTATGGACGAGACACAACATCACTGGGTATGGACGAGACACAACATCATTGGGTATGGACGAGACACAACATCATTGGGTATGGACGAGACACAACATCATTGGGTATGGACGAGACACAACATCATTGGGTATGGACGAGACACAACATCATTGGGTATGGACGAGACACAACATCATTGGGTATGGACGAGACACAACATCATTGGGTATGGACGAGACACAACATCATTGGGTATGGACGAGACACAACATCATTGGGTATGGACGAGACACAACATCATTGGGTATGGACGAGACACAACATCATTGGGTATGGACGAGACACAACATCATTGGGTATGGACGAGACACAACATCATTGGGTATGGACGAGACACAACATCATTGGGTATGGACGAGACACAACATCATTGGGTATGGACGAGACACAACATCACTGGGTATGGACGAGACACAACATCATTGGGTATGGACGAGACACAACATCATTGGGTATGGACGAGACACAACATCATTGGGTATGGACGAGACACAACATCATTGGGTATGGACGAGACACAACATCATTGGGTATGGACGAGACACAACATCACTGGGTATGGACGAGACACAACATCATTGGGTATGGACGAGACACAACATCATTGGGTATGGACGAGACACAACATCACTGGGTATGGACGAGACACAACATCATTGGGTATGGACGAGACACAACATCATTGGGTATGGACGAGACACAACATCATTGGGTATGGACGAGACACAACATCATTGGGTATGGACGAGACACAACATCATTGGGTATGGACGAGACACAACATCATTGGGTATGGACGAGACACAACATCACTGGGTATGGACGAGAAACAACATCATTGGGTATGGACGAGACACAACATCATTGGGTATGGACGAGACACAACATCATTGGGTATGGACGAGACATAACATCATTGGGTATGGACGAGACACAATATCATTGGGTATGGACGAGACACAACATCACTGGGTATGGACGAGACACAACATCATTGGGTATGGACGAGACACAACATCATTGGGTATGGACGAGACACAACATCATTGGGTATGGACGAGACACAACATCATTGGGTATGGACGAGACACAACATCATTGGGTATGGACGAGACACAACATCATTGGGTATGGACGAGACACAACATCATTGGGTATGGACGAGACACAACATCATTGGGTATGGACGAGACACAACATCATTGGGTATGGACGAGACACAACATCATTGGGTATGGACGAGACACAACATCATTGGGTATGGACGAGACACAACATCATTGGGTATGGACGAGACACAACATCATTGGGTATGGACGAGACACAACATCATTGGGTATGGACGAGACACAACATCATTGGGTATGGACGAGACACAACATCATTGGGTATGGACGAGACACAACATCATTGGGTATGGACGAGACACAACATCATTGGGTATGGACGAGACACAACATCATTGGGTATGGACGAGACACAACATCACTGGGTATGGACGAGACACAACATCACTGGGTATGGACGAGACACAACATCACTGGGTATGGACGAGACACAACATCATTGGGTATGGACGAGACACAACATCATTGGGTATGGACGAGACACAACATCATTGGGTATGGACGAGACACAACATCATTGGGTATGGACGAGACACAACATCATTGGGTATGGACGAGACACAACATCATTGGGTATGGACGAGACACAACATCATTGGGTATGGACGAGACACAACATCATTGGGTATGGACGAGACACAACATCATTGGGTATGGACGAGACACAACATCATTGGGTATGGACGAGACACAACATCATTGGGTATGGACGAGACACAACATCATGGGTATGGACGAGACACAACATCATTGGGTATGGACGAGACACAACATCATTGGGTATGGACGAGACACAACATCATTGGGTATGGACGAGACACAACATCATTGGGTATGGACGAGACACAACATCATTGGGTATGGACGAGACACAACATCATTGGGTATGGACGAGACACAACATCACTGGGTATGGACGAGACACAACATCATTGGGTATGGACGAGACACAACATCATTGGGTATGGACGAGGCACAACATCACTGGGTATGGACGAGACACAACATCATTGGGTATGGACGAGACACAATATCATTGGGTATGGACGAGACACAACATCATTGGGTATGGACGAGACACAACATCATTGGGTATGGACGAGACACAACATCATTGGGTATGGACGAGACACAACATCATTGGGTATGGACGAGACACAACATCACTGGGTATGGACGAGAAACAACATCATTGGGTATGGACGAGACACAACATCATTGGGTATGGACGAGACACAACATCATTGGGTATGGACGAGACATAACATCATTGGGTATGGACGAGACACAATATCATTGGGTATGGACGAGACACAACATCACTGGGTATGGACGAGACACAACATCATTGGGTATGGACGAGACACAACATCATTGGGTATGGACGA
>CM026404.1:38060938-38077755 GCA_014843695.1 Archivesica marissinica | reverse complement strand
AAACACCATTCATTGCTCTCTGAATAACGTGCGAAGACGCTCGCCGAGTGTGGTGATTTGTGTACGGAGCGCCTCCCGGTTGGCAGAGGCGGCCTCCAAGCGGGCTGCTCTTTCATCCTGGAGCCTCTGCAGACGGTCAGTAATCTCTTGTTTATCGTGTGTTGTGTCGGCCTCGACTAGTTTACTTTTTTCTGTAGCGATGTGTCTATCAAGTTCCGTCAATCTGGCGAGGTTGTTGGTTAGCTCACCCCGGACCGTCTGCATGGTTTTATTAAGCCCGATGAATTCACGAAGGTTTAACCCCTTTTCTTCTAGTGCGGCTTCTAACTGATCGTCGGTGATCACCATATCCACTGTTTGAATAACAGTGGTTGCGGCTTGCGGGACCTCGCTGAGCTCACCTGTTTCTATTTCGGCTGATGCTCCATCCAGCTTAGTGTTAGTTGTATTGAGGGCTTTTACTGCCTTGGCAGGTATTTCATCTTTCAGCTCCGGGAGCACTCCAAGCGCTCGAGCAAATTGTACTCTATATCGCTTCACAGAAGAAGCACTGAGAAACTTGCCTGGCGTTTTCCGGGACGTCAGCAACTTCCAAGCACCCGCCTACTTTACCCAGAGATCCTCTTTTGTCGTGCTGCGGAACTCCAATGCGACCTGGATTCCTTCTCTGGACACCTTCTCCCACTTCTTCACTAGGGACTCCGTTTCCTCGGGAGGCGCCAACTCATCACTGGTAATCCCCGCAGGAATCTCAGCGCCGCCCGCCCATGACGGGGCAGCGGATGGGGCCTACCAAATGTCCTCGGCGTCCGCCGTCGTATCGTCCAAGAAGGACGTTTCCTCCTCGATATCATATTCGGCGCTGTTATCGTCTCGGCCACCAGCCGTGAAATCATCCATATCAATGTCTGCCATCGTATTGAAGGCTACCACATTTGGGTTCAATACAGTAATGGCTTGAACTTAATACGGACGCAAACTCAATCAATACCGCAGGCTGCAAAGGGGCAAAGGGCATAAGACAGAGCGTGGTCATTACGAACAATCCATCGACGATTGACCAGAACCAGCAGCTCTTGGTCCGCTTCCCCAACCTTGGAGCTAACGACGTGATTGTGCCAGGGACTGTTCGCCTCGCTTTCACGATCTCACTGACGTCGACAGACGTAAATCGAACCGTCGTCCAGAACCTGGGCCGCGCCATAGTCAAGAAAACGACTATCAAAATCAGTGGTAATGAGAGTATGTCTATCGATGACTCTGATGTCTACTACTGTTACCAAGATCTCTGGAAGACTGCACAAGAGCGCGAAAATGCGGTTTATCAGAGTATTGACACCAGCAACAATCGGAACGTAACCAAAATCGCAAAATAACGAAAAACAAAAACGACACCCTGTGAAACATTAATATCAACGTCCCAGCCCGCTCGTTGAAGGGAATCCTGATGCTGTTCGAGGAGGTCGGGGCTAGAGAAACCGAAAGCTTCTACAATCCCAAAATTACCAAGGTTGAGGTGACAATTGAGGGTGTCCCCAACCAGCTGTACCGCCAGGGTCTGCGCGCCTACTAGCTGTGGGATGAAGCCAAAAAGCAGTTTGCATGCGGCTCTAAGCGCCCCAGAGGTTGCTGCGGTCGCCAAAGACCTACAGCTCGCGAACGTCTCTCTGGCAGAGTTCCTAACTTCGAAATACGCATTGTGGCTCGATTTGCGGACCAGCGATGATGACCAACTCCATGGCAGTGGGTGCAGGCTGGAGAATGCCAGCAAGGGTGTAATCATCCAGATAGCCAAAGAAGCAGATGCCGATGGCGCATTGACCGTGTATCTGTATATCATTACAGATGCACAGCTCAACATTGAAGATGGTCGATTCGTCAGTGCGCTCTACTGATCTGCTACCCCGCGACCCCCACTCGGCCATCATATGTGGTCAGACTGGTTGCGGCAAAACTGTCTTCACACTGGACTTGCTCGAGGGCCCCTACCGCGGGATCTTTCGGCACATAGTGATCCTCTGCCCCACGATTGTGCATAACACAACTTACCAGAGTCGCCCTTGGATCTGGATGACCCCTGTGAAAAGTTACATACCTGGCTGCGGGTCTTCTACACCATGTTCCAGGGCGAGCCCACCCTGTACGTGATTGACGACTGCTCGGCCAAGGCAGCTATGACCAAAAAGAAGGACATGCTGTCAGAGCTGGCCTTCAGCGGGCGTCATGCGCTACAAAGCGTCTGGGTGTTGACCCAGAAATACAACTCGCAGACAATACGCGAGCAGACACGCTGGAATGCCGTCTTTCACTACAAAGATCGTGACTCCTTCGAAGAGTGCCTTCGAGAGAATGACGTCATCCCCACGTACGAAGAGCGAGCCATGGTACGGCAGACGCTTGCAGGAACAAAATACAGCAAGCTGCTGTTAAAGACTGACCAACCAGCTGCTTATAAAGTGCTATTCACAGCTTAGCATGTGGGAAGCAATTCTGCTGATCAACCATATCATAATTTTCGCCACACTGGTGGTGCGTGTAGCAGAATGTTAGACTAAAGAGGCGGGTACGGATAGCACTCAGAAAAATGAACTGCGACGAACTTCTTGATCAGTTGATGGATGTCGGAACGACAGGATCTGTCACTCCCACCCCGATTGATGGATGTGCTAGAGTCGGGATGACGGGAACAGCTACAGCGGCAGTCGGAACGACTGCAGAGACGCCGGGAGATGAGAGCGCCCGTCAAGACAAGCGTCAACGACTTGCAGCACTAGCCACAGGGGGGCAGACTAAACAATATCTAGGGCGACAGCTCACAGCCGACCAGGTTGACAATGTGGCAGACAATGACGTCGAGAGGCTCTACGCGCGCTATGAAGCGAAGCTCGGGGCCGCGATGACAAAAACCTTAGGGACCGCAGCCCTTCAGTTCTACGCAGCAGCAGCAAGTATGTTTCTACCCATACAACCAGAAAATCAACCGAGACTAGTTGCCGATTTAGAAGCCGACCCGTTCGTCAGCCATGCGTTAAGCACAGCCACGTGCAAGCTATACCACAGGTATGGCATGTACCTCGCACCGCTCACCGCGGCGTTAACCACTGCGAAGCATTGCCAATTTGGACACGTATGTCCGCGTACCATAGCTGACGAATTGGAAACAACAAACTATGTCTACACCGGAGCTGGAGAGAGTGACAGATCCTGTCGTGGCAGCGAAGCTGCAAACACCAGCGACCGAGACGGCGCCTGCCCTGGCAGCGACAGTCGGGACGACAGAAACAGCACAATGGAAGAATCCTAAAAAACAAGCGGCGGCAGGGGCTGCGGCTCGGAAGGCCAAGGAATATAAAATACGTGCAGAGCTCAGAGATGCCAAAGCGGCGTTGCAAACAGCGGTTCCCGCGGCGGAACTCGAGAATCGCAAACCCTCAGCTGCAGTTGTCCTGACACTAGTCTCTCGCGCCCCGGCGGAACAGGGCAACGCTGGAGAACAGACGGTTGCCGTCCCGACGCCAGAACCGCAGCACACTGGGACCAGTGTAGCAGCAGCGGTCGGAACGACTGCGAGCAGCAGCGGGAACCGCGACTGGACCCCGTGGATCGTTGGCGGTCTTGGTGTTGCATGCGCCTTATGGGTTGTTGTGAAAATTAGGCGGGAGTCGTTAATGCATAAACCTATGCCCACCCGAGCTAGCACTGGAACTGTCGTTCCGACAGTGGCTGCGATACCCGAGGTCAATTTAAAGACTTCGCTTGACCCGTTCTATATGCAATAGTCGCGCGAAGAAAAACAACTCAACAATGTCTACTGACGGAAAAATGCTGTCCAATGCGGCATATCATTCGGCTGTGGTATCTGGCCTGGCTGTGGGCTACGCACGGCTAGGTAAGATGGCCTTCAAAGCAGCTATGCCCAAGCTGGACTTCAATGGTTATGACGTCGGCATGGTAGTTCTTGATGTAGGCCTGGCCATGGCCACGAAAGATGCTAATTAAACAAGGGATCATACCTGCAGATATAATGAAGTAGACGTATATAACAATTCAAACGATGGCCTCGATCGCAATGCTAGTTGGGGGTGCCTTGGTCAACGCCCTGGCCTTCAGCTGTAGCAACTTCCTCTTCTCGACGCTGCGAAACACAGGTGTTGACGGGGAGCGCAAACAGCTCCAGGCCGCGCAGTCAGCATGGTCCCAAAAAAACGGGCCGAGCGCCTTGATTGGATCAATGAGGAGCACCCGTCGGCAGAACCACGCAGTTGTGACCTTTCACGATGTCGGCACGGCGATCCACCCCTGCTTCTTACGTAGATGCTCCCCCACCCGACCAACAGTGAAGGGATGCGCCCCTGGACTAAATTGCCACGCAGTAAGCTGCATGGCGCCCGTTAGAGTGAGAACGTCGCTCAAGGGCACGCCTTCTACGTTCGCTCGACGCATCATGCTCGTCAGGAACCCATACTCACGCACGAGGTCAATGGCATCGCCAACTCCTCCCATAAGAGAGTCTTCACACGCCAAATAGGCCGCTCGCATATCCAGATGATGATGGTCGCTCCTGCCTGCGTCATTCGAGTTCCAAACCTTGGTCTCCACTTGAGCCGACTTCCAAGCGTCCCTGTATTTCTCAGGGGTCAGCTTAATGTCCTCTCGAGCCAACCATTTCTGGAACCGATAGGACAGCGCGCCGCCTACCGAATGTGCAGCCACAACATACTCGAGTTCGAGTCTCGTATTCGAACGCGTGATCGATGGCGGCTGAGGCGGATCGCGATATGGAACCATCACTCCCCACGAGAGCCTGGCCACACACCCAGAGTCGGATCGTCGAGGGGATAACCCTAGCAGCAAACGAGACCAAATTTCTCGCATCTTTCGGTCGAAAGTCTTTTGCGCAGCCGTGGTCTTTTTGTCTTCCTTGATGTATGAAGTCACAACCTCTGACAACGCTGCTTCAGCTCGGTCGTCCAATTCATGGACCCGTTTGATTTTTGGCGGGTCGGTCGCGAGGTCCGCCCAGGCGTGCAGGTTGTGGCAAGGTACAACGACCTTTGTACTAGTCAGATACAACCCACTATCCCAAAGAGTACCTCCTAGGGCATCGACGGCGACCAGTTTAACCCGGAGCGCGGTCTCGAGGGCGAACATATCACGTGAGCAGCCTGTATCGGCGAGCTTCCTGTCGAACCGTTCTAGTATCCGCCGACGCTTAGGCGTCAACCCACTCCCCGCTCGGGTCATTTTGTTCCTGAAGCGGTTGACTACATACCGAATGAAGCAGTTCACAAACTCACCGTCTTCTGGGGCCAACATCGGACCCAGCTCTCCTACCTCAACAGGAAGCGGTCATAACGAACAAAGACCAGATATTCCCTACCCTTCTCCCAAATCTGCTTGTCGATACCATGGAGAGCGCCTGCACTGACCTTATCCCCGCGGAAAATAACTTTTCCCCCGATGCGATGTTCAGACGCCACTTCGTCGTCAGTCACTAGGGCTAGAGGTTCCTTAGCTGCCTTGCCCACGACCGTGAAGAGCTTGTACCGTTCGTCCGGGTTTAGGAGTTCGAGCACTTCCGAGGCAATGTCCATAGTTACCCGAAGGTCCTCGTTCTCGATCGAAACCCAATACACCTCACCTTCGTCCGTGTTGTCGGGCCCTCTTGCAACCGGCCGGAGATCGAACCACCCGTTCTGAGCCTTGAAAGTTTGTTTATTGCAAACCAACAAACGGTAAAGTTCACTGCCGCTCCGCCATACATAGAAGCTCGTGCATGACACTCGGATATATACGTGTTGAACGGGCCTCGACCCTGTACAATGCTTTTTGACCCCGGTCGGTACCGCAGGCCTTGGAGCACAGCCGGGTCTCCGACTTTGTTCCCTTTCCACACTTCCGACACGGGTGCGGCTCCGTACCCGGCTTCTTGCGCAGTTGAGCTCTATGGATGCTACAAAGGTGGTCTACACACCTGTTTGCGCAGCGACCGAGTTGTTGTACAACCAACCACTCACACGTATTATATTTGACCATAATTTACCGTTATATACTATGGTCGAATATCTCTCTAAAACAACGGAGCATCCCGTCCGAACGCGAGGCTGCGGAGGGGGGCTCGCCACACGAAGGCTACGAACACCATGTTGTTGGGGGCGTGGTGTTAGCTTTGTGTATACCCTCCGGTCGCTAGTCTCACGAGGAGGCTTCGGCGCCCTCCCTTGGCGGCTCCCTGGTCGAGTATGTACCACCCTCGGCGAACACCCCTCGGCGGCTCCCTAACCGCCCTAGCCCTGTGTGGAAGCCTCAGCGAACCCCCTCGGTGGCCCCCTGGCCGAGTATAAAGCACCCTAGTCCCCCCCATTGGCGCCAGTGGCGCGGTGCCATTGGCAATCGACAGCGGAGCCCCTGAATTACATTATTATTGTCCCAGGACTGCTATCCAGGTAAAGTACTACTAATACAAACTGACAATAGGCTTACATAACTGTGAATGTGTCAATTAAATATGATGAATACAATCACAATTCATTCACCTTGATTTTGATATTGAACAATGACATTGGCATGGTCTAGTTAGTAGTTAGCTGTCAGGGCTTATAATACTACAGTAATATTTGTTATAGAACAACAGGTTTCTTAGGAGTTAGAAAGTGATGTATATACATTGTAAACGTTAGTTTTAGACTAACTATGTCAGAGCTGCATGGGCGTGCGTATCTATTAGTGATGTGCATCGGTTTCAAAATCCATAATCGATTAATCGGAATAATCGGACGGGTAAACCGATTAGATAATTGATTATTAATCGGGCAATTGATATAGTTATAAATCAAAATCATTCCATATAATTTGTGAGTTTAACAATCTATTTAGTACTAATAAATTACTTACAAGTTACTAGTTTCGACAAATTAGTTACTCAGTTACATCTGAGTACTAGACTTTAAGTTACTGGACTGCCACCTGAAATAAAATTAGTTTTTAAGTTAATAGAGGTCAGAACACTTAGTGACATACTAGTGAAAAGTCTAGTACTAGATACAGTTAGAATTGTTGTTGCAAACGTGCAATGCTAATAAAATACAGCCAATAGTAAATCGTAGTTTTATTTGAGGTATAAACAAACATAAAAGTAAGAGACAAAAATAAAGACATAAAACCATCCGTTCAACATCTGATGTGTCGATTAAAACTATTATATGATACTGAACGTGTGAGACAGCTTCAATACAGAACAAATTATTTGAATTTGACGAAATATGGAAGCAATATGCTAAAAAGTTTTAATTTAAAATTATATTGAAAATATTTGTCATCAATCACTTGGTAGAATGTAGGCTGCAGACCACTTTTCTCTTCTTTTTTTTTCTAAGTGTAACTGAACATTTTTTCACCACTTTAAGCCCAACATGATAATGACTTGATATATTTATATACACTATTATTCATGCCGTTTGTTTATTCTACTCATTAAAAAATGTACATTATTGTAAGGTGCTTGTGGGATGCCCTCGACCCACAGGTCACCTATGACGAGGAAAATAAACGGGCCTTAAACGTGGTTTAAAAAAAAAATAAAAATAATAAAGACTCGTTGATTATAATCGATTACACATTTTCACAATCGATTATCGCCGATGTCCATGCCGGCGAACGATTGTCGGCGACTTAGCGATAATCGGTTTATCACTAGTATCTATGCAATCGGCTGCCTATGGCATCAACTCATCAAGTACACACCCACACACAAGTCCACAAATCAATTTTCTAGAAACAAAACACGGACATTCCATATATATTTATAGACACGCACCTGTTTTGAAGCGGTTACGTCTCTTTTATAGACAATAATCTTATTGACAATTTTGTGCCTCGGGCAAAACATCTGTCTCGGATGGGTAATGTATGGCTTTGGGATTATTGGACAATTAACCCTTCTGGTGCTATGTAAATTATCTACTGATAAAGCTGCTTTGCAAAGTTGTAGGAATTTTCAAGATTAGTGGGTGGGGTTGGAAATAATGAAATAACAGATATATGGTATTGATAAATATAATCTTATTATATACCAATGGAAAGGTTATAAAATGTTCTACATAATGCTGTTAAAAAAATTCTAAAATAATTAATTAAATGTGAACATTTTACAGGTTAATCAAGGAAAATGTGTGAAAACATCTTTTTCCCACAAGTAATTACTGTTTAAAATGTTTATATATAAGAAATACATAAACTACAGCCACTAAAAACATAAGTTGTACTTTTTCAAACATATTTACAAAGTTTCCTTGCAAAAAAACAAACAAAAATAGTGTTTTTAATGCATTTATTTGAACAACAAAATGAACAAACTGAACAAAATTCCCGAAAACTCTTTATTTTCATTCTAATATAGCAGTACTATTTTACATTGTTTTCACACTATATACAATAATTTAACACCATATAAACCTGATTTAGGTGTAATTATTTTGACTACCTGGATAAATCATGTCGGTCAATAGTAATTACAGGTAGGTCATGCTAATTACAGGTAAATGTCTTGACATAATACTAATAGCATCAATTTTCAGCCTGGGTTTGTTTATAGTCTTTGTATGCTGAAATGAAATCCTTGTATGTGTGGTATAGTCTGAAGCAAGGGTCAACACATAGAGCCTTTTTACATTCAGTGCATTGGTAAGATGACTCTTTACCACTACGCTTACGTTTCTGTCCAGCTTGCTCCAACATTTTCCTTTCGGCTGGTTCACAAACTGCACATGCACGTGAAATGTTACTTTTTTTGCCAGTACCAACTATTTTCTCTGGGAAATGTCTACCTTGTAGCCTAAATATAGGATCTGCACATGTAGTGGGTCTTCCAGCAGGATTTGTGGACATTCCTGGCACATTTTCCTTGTCCACAGAAGACACTAAACACTTCACAAGTTTCTTTCTGAACTGACGGTGTAGAAGTGGTACACGGTCTGTTGTCGTCATCTTGTAGATCAAGTAGGCATTTAACGTAGCCAATGACAGTACATGAAATGTTACTCTTTTCCACCACTTCAATGTCCTGGCATTAAACGTAGCATGGCTGACCATTTGATCCGACCTGTCGACGCCCCCCATATACTTGTCATAGTTGGTCACTACTTCAGGTTTCATAATCCTCTCTCCATTTCTTGGATCTGTCATACCTGTGGGAACTTTCACAGCTTTATGCGCAGTGCTGAGCAAGTAAACCACTTTCCTGTCATTATATTTCATCAACATTAAATCATTGTTGTGGTAGGTACACGTTTCACCTTTCTCTTTCAGAATTTTGAGGCACACCTTTACGATTTGAACGTAATGTTCCTGAGGCACCAACTGCCACAAATCCCAATAAAGCGGAGGGGAACTGTAGTAGTTGTCCATATACAAAACATACCCTTGTCCGAAGTAATTCCTCATCAGTTCCATGACTAAATCATACGTCGCACCATATCCCGATTCAACATGATATGTATGTTTGCCTGTGTATAACTGGTACTTTGTACAGTAACCATTTACAGCGTCACGTATCATATACGCCTTGATCCCATACTTTGGTTTGTCTGGGTTGTACACTCTGAATGAAAGATGGCCTCTCCAAGGAACCATTCCTTCATCCAGTGACAACTGTTGATTAGGAATGTATATCGAACGAAATCGGTTGATCATGTTCTTATACAACCAGTTTGAAGAGTGCATCGTGTCCAGGTAGTCCTCGCCGAATCATCTCTCTGTTATTAGTCAGGTGAAAAAATGACATCAATAGCCAGAACCTGAAATAGAAACACACTAATATACAATCTATTTCATACTAACACACTAATATACAATCTATTTCATACTAACACACTAATATACAATCTATTTCATACTAACACACTAATATACAATCTATTTCATACTAACACACTAATATACAATCTATTTCATACTATCATACAATATATTCAACTTTGACACATGGAAATTGTTACATTCCGACCACCAGAGAATGTTTAACAACAAAAAGTTTCCACATTTGCATTGACTGTAATCACACAAATTATTGACCAAATATCAATCAGCCATATAGCTTGATAGGATTGGCATTGTATTGAAAAAGTTAAATACTGTTGGTTCATATATATATCATTATCAATGATACACGTCGATTTTACAATGATTTCCAAATTTTATATGTACCAAAACATGACATTTATAATCACATGCTTGACAATGCTAGAATAATCATTGAAAAATATACACCTGTCACATGGCATGCATTTCCTGAAGAAAGGCGTTTCCACCACACCATCAGTTGCCCAGTACTCGGCCAGATGCAGTTGCACAACAAGACCCATTGCAATCGTCATTGCGATAAAGACTTTCATCTCCTGCCATGTTGTTTCTTTCCACTGACGAAACCGAGAGTTTGGTTTCAAAGTTGCAGTTTCCAGAAACTGAGTAGCATATCTGTTTGTTTCAATAGACATTCTCTCAAAGTCCTCCTGTTTAACAAACAGATCTAAGAAGTCTGAAGGTTCAGGATTGTCTGGGATATCGATCCCATCACGTAAGCCGGGTGTGGCTGTAAAGTTCATGTGGGTGGCGTTACGATCACCATCTTCCCAGTTTTGTATGGAAAACTGGCTTTCGTCGTCCGATAGATCGTTATTATCCGAATGTTCATTAATATCCCATTCGTCAAAACCATCAAAAGACTCGTCGCTATCCATCATTAATTCATTGAAAAAATCATCGGTAGAAAGCACATTTGTCGCCATTTTTCTTCAATTTTTTTTTTCAATTTTCTTCACTAAAGTCTCGCTTTGTGCGTTATATCCGGGTTGTCAGCCAATGAAACATTCTGTACTGTTTCTACATAACGTTTTTAACGAGACTTCATGTAAAAATAGATAGCATGACTCATTGGACAAAATCATCGATCTATTTTTAAAGCAAAGTGGTATTCTGGAATATTCCGGGGTTCACCATAGAGACTAAAGGACGGTGCCCGGAACGTTCCGGGTTCAGCACGACTAGGGTTAAGATGGATCAGTCAAGAAGGTTGCATATCGATCTTACCGGAAACACCTTATCGAGAGATTATATTTACCAATTTAGGTTTGTTAGAAAAATGTAGATCTTTCGACGGATTTCTTGGCCTTTTCAACAATTTTCTGGACCGAATGTTTATGACTTCTTGGTTCTACAATCGGTCCGCCAGTTTAAAATTTAGTCCTGGAACGGGAGACCGGCGATTTTAGAAGCCCTGGTAATAATAATAACTGTAAAACTATTAAACTTTTTATTGAACTGCTTTTCATGGATTCATTCGATACTTGACCCAGATCTACTTGCCAAAGCGACTTACGAGTTTGCATGTGGTGTAATATCGCAGACCTTTATAGCCAGCGAAAAACGGTCAGTTCAATAAAAACGTGAATCATAATATTCGCGATAGTTTCTAGGTTTACAGTAACATCTAGCCCATGATGTGTTTGGGTGCAACCAGATCAGCATGCCACTGCATGTGCAGAGCTGTAAGTTGTTTTATCAGAATTAGAGAAAACATCGACTAGTTTGTTGGGATCTGGGTTTAGGACCTTAGAAGTAGGATTTTTGTTACTTTGCAACTTGTAATAATGCATAGTCCTACATTGTATGAAAAACTAATATAAAAAACGATTATACAAAAAAACAATTGATCTGTATTTAATTTTATTAAGCACGAAATCAGATCTGTATTTAATTTTATTAACCCTTTCCCACTTATAACCGCCATACACCGCCAGTATCGAGTCCCACTTATAACCGCCATACACCGCCAGTATCGAGTCCCACTTGTAACTGCCATACACCGCCAGTATCGAGTCCCACTTGTAACGTAACCGCCATACACCGCCAGTATCGAGTCCCACTTGTAACTGCCATACACCGCCAGTATCGAGTCCTACTTGTAACTGCCATACACCGCCAGTATCGAGTCCCACTTGTAACTGCCATACACCGCCAGTATCGAGTCCCACTTGTAACCGCCATACACCGCCAGTATCGAGTCCCACTTGTAACCGCCATACACCACCAGTATCGAGTCCCACTTGTAACCGCCATACACCGCCAGTATCGAGTCCCACTTGTAACCGCCATACACCGCCAGTATCGAGTCCCACTTGTAACCGCCATACACCGCCAGTATCGAGTCCCACTTGTAACTGCCATACACCGCCAGTATCGAGTCCCACTTGTAACTGCCATACACCGCCAGTATCGAGTCCCACTTGTAACCGCCATACACCGCCAGTATCGAGTCCCACTTGTAACTGCCATACACCGCCAGTATCGAGTCCCACTTGTAACCGCCATATAAAGCCGATATCGATTCCCGCTTATAACCGCCATACGACGCCTTTGCAATATGTCCATGTACACGCCATATGCCGCCATTGCATTTAAACATTATTTACTATTGTATATCATAAAGCGCCACCTATTAAAATTAGCTCATTCATTTGATGAATATATTAACTACAGATCTCGCGTGAAATATGACATAGTTACTATATAAAGTTACGCTATAAATAGCGATCCAATCAATGCAGTCATATACCACGCGCGCACATGAAAATCTCGCAGGTGCTCATTGAATTTGCAAATTTGGGTCAGAAAACTTACGGTAATAAAAAATGGCAGATGAAAGTGATTTTGATGGTTTTAATGAATCCGAGATTGGATCATAGATCTTCCAAATTCAAGTGATATTGAAGTTAGTGATGTATCGTCTGTGTCTTCTGTCTCAGACTCGGAATCAGATGGCGAGAATCTACCAAACGACGAGTGGACTCATCGGCTATCACGCATTACGGTTTGTTTGTTTGTTTATTATAATGTTTGACCTATATTATATATATATATATATGGCATTTTACGATCATTTGACTATGTTTACTAAGGTCACACATTTATTCGAAAAATGGAATCGTCACAATTGTAAAATTTCTAATATTTTAGTTTACATTATACTCGGGTAGTCGTACATACAATCGAACAATCAATTCAATTGTGATTATGATTGGCTTGTCCATTATTTATTTGTTTGGGACTAGTTCAATCCAGAATGCGAGATGTAACCCACTGGCATTTTTGACATTTCCGGGTAGTCATTCATACATACAATCAGTCTGCCATGCCACCTGCTCGGGTAGTCGTACATACAATCAGTCTGCCATGCCACCTGCTCGGGTAGTCGTACATACAATCAGTCTGCCATGCCACCTGCTCGGGTAGTCGTACATACTATCAGTCTGCCATGCCACCTGCTCGGGTAGTCGTACATACTATCAGTCTGCCATGCCACCTGCTCGGGTAGTCATACATACTATCAGTCTGCCATACCACCTGCTCGGGTAGTCATACATACTATCAGTCTGCCATGTACACTGCTCGGGTAGTCGTACATACTATCAGTCTGCCATACCACCTGCTCTGGTAGTCATACATACTATCAGTCTGCCATGTACGACTGCTCGGGTAGTCGTACATACTATCAGTCTGCCATACCACCTGCTCGGGTAGTCGTACATACTATCAGTCTGCCATACCACCTGCTCGGGTAGTCGTACATACTATCAGTCTGCCATACCACCTGCTCGGGTAGTCGTACATACTATCAGTCTGCCATGCCACCTGCTCGGGTAGTCGTACATACTATCAGTCTGCCATACCACCTGCTCGGGTAGTCATACATACTATCAGTCTGCCATACCACCTGCTCGGGTAGTCTACATACTATCAGTCTGCCATGTACGACTGCTCGG
Organism: Archivesica marissinica; assembly: GCA_014843695.1. Taxonomy (NCBI): domain Eukaryota; kingdom Metazoa; phylum Mollusca; class Bivalvia; order Venerida; family Vesicomyidae; genus Archivesica; species Archivesica marissinica. Next base: position 38,063,938 of record CM026404.1, on the reverse strand, counting down.
GTAGTCGTACATACTATCAGTCTGCCATACCACCTGCTCGGGTAGTCATACTATCAGTCTGCCATACGACTGCTCGGGTAGTCGTACATACTATCAGTCTGCCATACCACCTGCTCGGGTAGTCATACTATCAGTCTGCCATGTACACTGCTCGGGTAGTCGTACATACTATCAGTCTGCCATACCACCTGCTCGGGTAGTCATACTATCAGTCTGCCATGTACGACTGCTCGGGTAGTCGTACATACTATCAGTCTGCCATACCACCTGCTCGGGTAGTCATACTATCAGTCTGCCATGTACGACTGCTCGGGTAGTCGTACATACTATCAGTCTGCCATACCACCTGCTCGGGTAGTCATACTATCAGTCTGCCATGTACGACTGCTCGGGTAGTCGTACATACTATCAGTCTGCCATACCACCTGCTCGGGTAGTCATACTATCAGTCTGCCATGTACGACTGCTCGGGTAGTCGTACATACTATCAGTCTGCCATACCACCTGCTCGGGTAGTCGTACATACTATCAGTCTGCCATACCACCTGCTCGGTAGTCGTACATACTATCAGTCTGCCATACCACCTGCTCGGGTAGTCGTACATACAATCAGTCTGCCATACCACCTGCTCGGGTAGTCGTACATACTATCAGTCTGCCATACCACCTGCTCGGGTAGTCGTACATACTATCAGTCTGCCATTACGACTGCTCGGGTAGTCGTACATACTATCAGTCTGCCATGTACGACTGCTCGGGTAGTCGTACATACTATCAGTCTGCCATACCACCTGCTCGGGTAGTCGTACATACTATCAGTCTGCCATACCACCTGCTCGGGTAGTCGTACATACTATCAGTCTGCCATACCACCTGCGGGTAGTCGTACATACTATCAGTCTGCCATACCACCTGCTCGGGTAGTCGTACATACTATCAGTCTGCCATACCACCTGCTCGGGTAGTCGTACATACTATCAGTCTGCCATACCACCTGCTCGGGTAGTCATACATACTATCAGTCTGCCATACCACCTGCTCGGGTAGTCTACATACTATCAGTCTGCCATACCACCTGCTCGGGTAGTCGTACATACTATCAGTCTGCCATGCACCTGCTCGGGTAGTCGTACATACTATCAGTCTGCCATACCACCTGCTCGGGTAGTCGTACATACTATCAGTCTGCCATACCACCTGCTCGGGTAGTCATACATACTATCAGTCTGCCATGTACGACTGCTCGGGTAGTCGTACATACAATCAGTCTGCCATACCATCTGCTCTTGTAGTCGTACATACTATCAGTCTGCCATGTACGACTGCTCGGGTAGTCGTACATACTATCAGTCTGCCATACCACCTGCTCGGGTAGTCGTACATACTATCAGTCTGCCATACCACCTGCTCGGGTAGTCGTACATACTATCAGTTTGCCATACCACCTACACGTGCAGTCGTACATACCATCAGTCTGCCATGCCACCTGCTCGGGTAGTCGTACATACTATCAGTCTGCCATGCCACCTGCTCGGGTAGTCGTACATACTATCAGTCTGCCATACCACCTGCTCGGGTAGTCATACATACTATCAGTCTGCCATGTACCTGCTCGGGTAGTCGTACATACAATCAGTCTGCCATACCACCTGCTCTGGTAGTCGTACATACTATCAGTCTGCCATGCACCTGCTCGGGTAGTCGTACATACTATCAGTCTGCCATACCACCTGCTCGGGTAGTCGTACATACTATCAGTCTGCCATACCACCTGCTCGGGTAGTCGTACATACAATCAGTCTGCCATGCCACCTGCTCGGGTAGTCTACATACTATCAGTCTGCCATTACCTGCTCGGTAGTCTACATACATCAGTCTGCCATACCACCTCTCGGGTAGTCATACTATCGTCTGCCATGCCACCTGCGGGTAGTCGTACATACTATCAGTTTGCCATACCACCTGCTCGGGTAGTCATACATACTATCAGTCTGCCATGCCACCTGCTCGGGTAGTCATACATACTATCAGTCTGCCATACCACCTGCTCTGGTAGTCGTACATACTATCAGTCTGCCATACCACCTGCTCGGGTATCGTACATACTATCAGTCTGCCATGTAGTCGTACATACTATCAGTCTGCCATACCACCTGCTCTGGTAGTCGTACATACTATCAGTCTGCCATACCACCTGCTCGGGTAGTCGTACATACTATCAGTCTGCCATACCACCTGCTCGGGTAGTCATACATACTATCAGTCTGCCATGTACGACTGCTCGGGTAGTCGTACATACAATCAGTCTGCCATACCATCTGCTCTTGTAGTCGTACATACTATCAGTCTGCCATGTACGACTGCTCGAGTAGTCGTACATACTATCAGTCTGCCATGCCACCTGCTCGGGTAGTCATACATACTATCAGTCTACCATGTACGACTGCTCGGGTAGTCGTACATACTATCTGTCTGCCATACCACCTGCTCGGGTAGTCGTACATACTATCAGTCTGCCATACCACCTGCTCGGGTAGTCGTACATACTATCAGTTTGCCATACCACCTACACGTGCAGTCGTACATACCATCAGTCTGCCATGCCACCTGCTCGGGTAGTCGTACATACTATCAGTCTGCCATGCCACCTGCTCGGGTAGTCGTACATACTATCAGTCTGCCATACCACCTGCTCGGGTAGTCATACATACTATCAGTCTGCCATGTACGACTGCTCGGGTAGTCGTACATACTATCAGTCTGCCATGCCACCTGCTCTTGTAGTCGTACATACTATCAGTCTGCCATACCACCTGCTCGGGTAGTCATACATACTATCAGTCTGCCATGTACGACTGCTCGGGTAGTCGTACATACTATCAGTCTGCCATGCCACCTGCTCGGGTAGTCGTACATACTATCAGTCTGCCATACCACCTGCTCGGGTAGTCATACATACTATCAGTCTGCCATGTACGACTGCTCGGGTAGTCGTACATA
>CM026404.1:38040784-38059938 GCA_014843695.1 Archivesica marissinica | reverse complement strand
GCCGACGGTCGGTCTGACGAAAGAAAAAAATTACTCAGTCGCCTAGGCACATAATATGTTTGTGTATGTGTCTTCGTGGGGGTCTGAATGAACAAGAACAACCGCCTGAATATACACCTCGAGTTGTTCCAAGTGCGCCTTTAATGTAAAAAATTCTCGGCTGGGGTTTGAACCTACGTTTGTTTGACCAAGCGACAACCTGCCGGCAGCGGCCGCGCACACGGGGCTGCGGAGGAGGGGAGGTGAACCCCCTCGGCGGTCCCCTGGCCGAGTATAAAACACCGGCGGTCCAGGCACACGAGGGCTACGGACACCACGTTGTTGTAGAAAGGGCGGCGCAGTGGGAGGCGTAGCGGGGGCTGGGGCGGTCCCTAGGGGGGTGGGAGGCCCAGACCCAGCCTTGTGTATAGGGAGGGCCTCGGCGAAACCCCTCGGTGGCCCCTGGCCGAGTATAAAACACCCTAGTCCTGCGGGGAGGCCTCGGCGAACCTCCTCGGCGGCCCCTGGCCGAGTATAAAACACCCTAGTCCTGCGGGGAAGACTCGGCGGCCCCCTGGCCGAGTATAAAACACCCTAGTCCTGCGGGGAAGACTCGGCGAACCCCCTCGGCGGCCCCCTGGCCGAGTATAAAACACCCTAGTCCCCCCCGCCAATGGGTTAAATGCTATATATAATAGATATATCCACTTTTGTTAACATAAAGTATCACATAAAATGCATTGGAAAACATAAATACGAAGTATGACCTATCTCCGTACATTTATTTAGCTTTCTGGTGATTTACTAACATTCATTCATGCAATTTAACCCATTCCCGTTGAGATGCGCCATTGAACACCCCTATTGACTACCGCATACATACGCACTTTGACGCCCTTATCAGTTCCCGCATATATGCACCTTTTGACGCACTAGTCGTATCTGCATACATACGCCATTGTGCAACCTTGATTTTAACCTCTATTTGTTGATGTTTATAAGCAAGTGACCTTTATGCAAAATAGATTCCCGCCTAAATTAATATGTTAGGTCAAGCTCCCGGATGATAAAAGGTTATGTTACTATTAAAAGTAATGCCGTAATTAGCCTCCAATCAAAGGCACGGTAAGTCACAAGGTTAGCTGCGCTGTAGACCGCATGCGCAAGGTGAAAATATATGACAGGATCAAAAATTCTAAAACAATGGCGGCAAGCAATGGTATTTTACGAGACGGGCGTGATATTTTTGATGTTTTATTGCAATCGGACGATAGTAATGATGGGTCGTATGAGTTTCACGAGTCCGATATTGACATTTCCGACGCGAGTTCCGTGTCTGATGTCTCCAGTGAAGGCAGTTTGTCGGACAGCGAGAATGAGAATGACGATCTTCTGCACGGTGCCTGGACGCCTCGATTTTCTCCTGTAGTGGTACGTATTATGAAATATTATATCTATTTCTTCTTCATATAGATAAACAAAAAATACAATGTGTTATTTCCACCGTGGTTCAAAGCTGAATGAATCTTCAAGATCTGATCACAAATCCTGGCGACATTTTTTTCGTCACGTAACTTTGGGAACTTTGTCTAATAATGTATGTTCCGGCCGAGTGTCGAACCCAGGACCCCGATTGCCATTCCGGCACTCTACCACGATGGTATATGCATGGTGAATCAGCAACATGCTTCATGCAGTGTACGTTTATAAGTACATGCTATATCTGACAAAATATGTTTGGGTTGATGTCTATTATGTTTTCATTGAATTTGGATTTTTATCTGACTGGTGCATTATCAAAATGTTTATCAGCTTTCCGGTTATTATTACAACATGCAAAACTGTCCATATTTGTGATTACGTAACATGGTATCTTGGAATAATATATCTCATCATTTATGTCAAACCCATTGTGGACTTGTTTTCCTGGGCAGACTTACCCAGTACAAAGCAATGCCTGTGAGGTGCCTTGCTCAAGGATATACATGCCCTTACTGAGTATTGAACCCGAAACCCTTCGGTTCCAAATCCGACGATCTACCACTGGACCGCGGTGGTCCCAATCTCCCTGTCGACTTTGATCCGGTCACTGCAGTACCGCTCGACTACTTCTGGCTGCTATTCAGCAAGGCCATGCTGTTGAAGATTACTGATCACACCAACAGCTATGCCCGCTGGAAGATCAGACTATCTGGAAGGGCTGATCCATACTGGGCTGAGACGACCGACAGCGAGATGCGTGCATACATCGGTATGAATGTCCTAATGGGCATCAACAGTCTACCATCGCTGAACATGTACTGGTCGAAAGATCCATATGTCAGGAACGCTGGCATCGCTGACATCATGACAATAAATAGGTATGTCAATGACTGTTATTATTTATTTTTATTTCCATGTAGATGAGAATGATGTTAATCAAACAATTGTACTCCCGCCCGGCACAACAATATCACAACTCGACAACGACCGAAAATCATTGATACCGAAACTTTTCCTTCCAAAATGGTGCACAAATAATACCATGCTATAATCAGCTATATGCAGCAATCCTGTACGAGCGTCCATCTTGATTGGTACAAATGTAAACATACATAATTTATAAGTATTTGTGTTTATCTGCTATATAATTATTTTTATGCATACAATCAAATAATAATACACATAGATATACGTTTCAACCAAGGGGAGTAACACAAATCGGTATGACTCTTGATTGAAGCTTATCTAAATACCACAAAGTATTCAGGTCCTGTGTACTATTCCTTATTCACACGCCCAAACCGGAGGGCCTAATCCACCATTCTATAGTATGAAACCAGGGTTATTGTATCCCTCTCCCATTTGGCCCATATAAACAATGAAATAATAATAGTTGCAATAATGACATTTTCTATGATTTTCAGGTATCAGAAGCTCAACCAGTACTTCCATATCTCGGATAGAGGCCGAACCTGGACAACAGCATCCCGATTATGACCGGCTCTATAAGGTACGGCCCGTCTTGGACCATGTAGCCCAAATCTTCCTGGCAAGCTACACACTCGGCCGGGAACTAGCTGTCAATGAAGCCATGATTCGCTACACAGGTCGCTTATCATTCAGACAATATATGCCCGCAAAACCTGTGAAAAGGGGGATCAAAATCTGGATATGTTGCGATTCGAATACGTCGTACCTCTCGCGCTTTGAAGTTTATCTGGGACGGACAAACAATCGGACGGAACATGGCCTTGGCTACAATGTTGTCACACGTCTGACTGACAACTTACATGGGTCGAAAAGAAGAGTTTTCTTTGACAATTTCTTTACTGGCTTAGAACTTGTCCAGGACATCCATGGAAATGGACTATATGGATGTGGGACCGTTCGTGTCAATAGGAAAGGTTTTCCGGCAGAACTGAAAAAGCCACATGAAATAAAGAACCGTGGTGAGTTCAAGGTTGTGCAAAAAGGACAGTCTAACCTCATTGCAACCGTATGGAAGGACAAACGGTTGGTGCATCATCTTTCAACAATGCACGACCCACAGGACGCACAGAGGCGCAATGGAAATGTTATTCTGCAGCTGAGACAGTCGTCCACTGTGCACAGCTACAACAAGTTTATGGGTGGAGTGGACATGCACGACCAGCTGCGCATGAACTATGAAGTGGGAAGGAATGGGAAGAAGTGGTGGCGGTACCTCTTCTGGTATTTTGTGAACTGTTATGTTATAGTTATGTTATATTTCGGGTTTTACGCCTGCATCAGCACCATTTTGGGCTATATCGCCGGCGGGCAGTTTACCTAACAACACCTTTCCTGGGCAGGCTCCAGCGGTTAACCAGTACTTGGGTGCACCAACCTCCGTAAGAAACTGCCAACTTTTTCATATAAATGAGACACGGTCTGAGCGGGGCTCGAACCCGTGACCATCAGTGATGATAGGTTACAGTGGTATACAAGTCAGCGACCTTAACCACTCGACCACGGAGGCGGACCTTTGTGAACTGTTATATTGAGAATGCATTTCTAATTTATAATGAAACATCCAGACGAACAACAAAGAAGAAAAGGTACTGCCACCTTGACTTCAGATTGGAGCTCGCGCGGCAATTGATTGCAGGTTATGCAACCAGGAAACGGCGTGCATCTGCACTTGATAACATACATGTTGATCAAGAGAATGTGCGTGGTCATATTCTTACCAACCTAAAGACTACCCTGGGACAGGCCAAGGGCCGATGTCGGTTCCACTGGAACCATATGGTCCCAAGTAAACGGGTCACAACTGTGTTCGGGTGTGCCATATGCAACATGCACCTCTGCAAAGACTGTCATGGCAGATTCCATAACTTGTAGACAATATTGTGGTCTTGATTAAATAATATGTATATCTTGCACATGAAATTGTAGTGTTTATTTTGTGTGAATAGTGTTATGATTATGGATTACAATTTTCGGTGTGGAATTCCACAATCAAGGATATTACATTTATCATTATATTGGTCGGTAAGTTGGTATAATAATTTGGGGGGGAATTGAAACTGAAATGTGGGTATTTGTTTTGTGTATAACCAGTAGTTCATAATTTGACACAGTTGATTTGGCAATATTTTATGTACATTTTTGTAAAAAGACATTGCACACATGTGCTTTCACATTATAGTGTAACTTATGTGTATATTTGAATTTACCTGTTTCTACTTATTAGGAATTCCTTTGTGTATATATATCAAATTTATCTTAAAACTATTTATTAATTTCTGCAAATAATAAAATGTTAAACTTTTGAAAATACTAACAATTGTTTTCTCTTGTCAAGTACATGTACAAAAACTATTGCAAGTAATAAAAAAAATATAAGAGAAATATTGCATAAATTTGAAACTCAATATGTTACTGATGAAAACTGCATTTCTTTGTTCATGTAACTCCTATATAAAATAAGTAGTATTTCATTATTTGACACTATTTTATGTACATTTTTGTAAATAATTGTTGGACACTATGTTCAGATTATAGTGTAAATTATGTGTTTAGTGTAGGAATATTGAATTGAATTCAGTATAATTTTGTTTATTATGAATTAGTTTCTGTATAATCAAAGTTATATTAAAGAATATTTATTTATTTCTGCCAAAAAATAAAATTTAAAACTTGAAAAAAGTGAAAATTGTTGTCTCCGGTTTACTTTCAAGCCCTGTATTACACAATCTATTATTCATACAAATATTAGAAAAATCCCAGTAGAAAGGAAATTTTATTCTCTAAAATTTATACATTGACACTTTAATTAATTGACCTTTCTGCAAACGCTACTTAGGCACGCCCCCCATAGTTACCGGTGCTCGCTGTAACCACGCGAGACAAGCTATCTAACAAAATGGCGTCTAACGCAGACCTGCATCGAGTTAATCTAGATAAAATTCCGTCGAATTACTCGGTTTTATTTCACCCAGATAAGAATATCTCGTTGAAAGCAAGACAGCAATTGGTTTAAGTTCTTCAGTGAAGTTTATTTCTCTAAAGTACAGATATATTTAACGGGTGAGGACGTGTTAAGTGTTCATGGAAAATGCTTTCGCAATCAACGGAAGAGTGAACAACCATATCGTGTCAACTTTGACAACAAAAGAAATGAAATATGCCACCGTCTTGAGAGACTCGACCCTATGCCTCCTAGAAGACTCGAACATTAGGCCCATAAACTGAACACCAGTACGTTCACTGAGCTAATATGGGAATCCCACAGCTCTGCACATGCATGGGTACTATTACTACCATCTGATCCCTAGTCCACCATCCACGACAATATGTATGAACCACATGTATAATTTTAATCACCTATACTCACATATCTCTTGTGAACAGTAAATCTATAAATGCAAATATATTTTTTCGAAACATTTTATTATGCATAAATAAATTAATTTCAACTTACTTTTGTGCAAATATATCTGTTTGCATTAATTTTGGATGTATTCAGCTGGTCGTCCACACAACTTAATTCACCTTAGACATGTTTCAAGATTTGTCTTAGGTTTTGGAAATGGCACGAATTTAACGTCACCTATCAATCGATCTGGATATCTACTATCACTGTCACACAGACCATAACTACATCTTTTCACCATTGATGATGATTGAGCTTATTTACCCTCGCCGCCGGCGAACCATATGGGCGAGCAGATTTTCACCATTGTCAATGACAGACAGCATTAATTAATTTGTAATTATTTTTCAAAACATAATTTCAGATCACGATCACTCGTTATCAGATTTGATTAAAACTTTACTAAATAACTCGTTTGTCAGACAGAACGATAAAACAATGACTCGGTGTAGTAATCAATACAATAATTATGTGCACACATTTTATAATTGACCAATTAGCACAATCAGTGCTAAATTCCGATGTGCAATACTTTGATCTTGATAATAGCAGTAGGCCCCTATCGGGATATTATAAAGTCGGCAGTCTCTGTGATGTACCGGTATTTGGTAAGTTGTTGATTACTCCCAATAAACAGTGTGACACGCTTAAATTTGATTGCTGTGTTTGCTAGAGAAGAATGACTATATGGGGTCAGTCGGTGTTTTTATAGATGCATTGTTTTTAAAGCAGCTGTCTGGTATTTTGTGGTTCATATACACACTTTTAGATTTGTCCAAGGATTTTGAAATGGGTTGAATTTAACGTCAATCACCAGGATATCGACTAATTTTATACTATAACTAACCCACACACCAAAGCTACACATTTTCAACATCATTAAAACAATTTTAAACCCGTATTTTTGATCAAATTCACGCCTTTTCAAATTTGTCTACTGGTTACTAGTTTGTCTAATATGCATTGTTTGTCTAACAAGATGGCGGCGATAAGCCGTTGCAGGGGGTGTGCGCGAATGGTGCGATGCGATTGGCTAACGCCAGCTGTCAATCAAAATCGACAGAAAGGTCAATTGTCAAACAACTAGAAAATCCCATAATAAGGGTCAGAATAGCCTAGGGGTAAAATCAAATCAAATCTCCAATTATCCATATGCAGATGGGGTAGATAAACTGGCTTCTTATCTATTGATTATCGATTGGTAAATAGCTGTATAGGTATGCATATACACTAGCAGATTAGCTTACTAGAATAAGTGGGAATGGGTTAAGACTAATACATATCACAAAATTAAAATAACAACTTACACCATATTTATATTATTATGGCATCCACATTCAACTGCTATATTCAATATTCTATCAATATATGACTTCAACTTGTATGTCAAATATTATGTCTTCTCCGGAAGAAATATGTGAAATTTGTATGATCATTTATTTGAACAGTTTTCCACATAATCTCTTAATTCTTTCACTTTTATGTTCTAATTGATACATAGTATGAATAAACAATATTAATTGTCTGTGATATTGACATGTTTTCTTAATGGCAGGAATGACAAATAACACACATGATTAGGGCTGCGGCGATATACCGGTATACCGCGATACGCTGACGAACGTATATGCGTATCGTATCGGGAGGGTCTGTATCGCGTATATAGGCCGTATCGAAGATTAAAATTCCATTGTGTGTTTTTTCTACCGATTCTAATTAAAATACTTGAAAACGTTCGCTAAATGAGCAAAACTTTCCTGTTATTTTTAGCATTCCTCAAAGCGTGCACCTGCTGCTGCAGAGCTAGCGTTAAAGTTATCACGCAAGTTCGAATTTTTAAAGTGGTGTTTAACAATAAAAACGTCGCCACATTGAAACAGGTCTTTAGTTTTAAACATTTTAAATCGGGCTTAAAATCTACGAGTTGTATTTTTCGAATTATTTGACCTTGTTGACTTCCGGATGACATTGCTATTTTTAGCAACGGGCGCGGACTCGTAGAGAACCATATAATAGTTGGGATCCCAGATTTGCAAGAGCTTGGAATTATAAATCTAGAGCTAATCCATTATTTATTGTATGGTTTGGTATATGTAGGCTAATAAACAAAATCTGTACCCTTTAGTTGTTTTTATTACCAGTAGGCCTATGCTCATAGTCATAGCCTCATACAAGAACTAGATCTATATATTTTCAGAGCTAGACCCAGAGCGTGTTGATTCTTTGATCTTTTTGAAGAAAAATCTTCTTGATAGTGACCTTCAAAGTATTAAGATCTAGGTATTGTTTTTTGGGGGGGGGGGGATATAGAGAAATCTATAAAAACTTTATTGATTAATAACTTAATACTGTTCTACTCTGAATGACTTTGTTGGTTATTTTTAGTATTTTTACTACCTTGATTAGACGGATCCAAAATGTCAAAATCGGCGCTAAATAACAAATGTCCTATAAACAAATACATGTTGACATCATGAGCATCATTGACGTTACTCTATCCTACAGTAGCCCAGACGACACAGGACTCAAACGGAGGTCAAGTGCTCACATAGAGAGGTCATTTGCTATGACCCTAAAGCTGGATCTGTTCTCCGATATTGCCTGTAATCCCTGTATCGTATTGTATCGTATCGGCAGTCCCGTATTGCAATACGTATCGTATCGGAAGGGGTCTGGCAATACGCAGCCCTACACATGATTTACAGAAAATAATACATTAACACCATATTTTAATGAATTTAAGAAGCATTGAATGAATTTCAGTAAACAGTATGCCAAAATGATCATGTGAATGAAATAAGGATTTCTGGGGCCTCTTCATAGTAGAATCTATTTTACAAATCAGAACATGAAGCTCTGAAATTGTTCACATGTGTTAATCATCTATATAATAATAATAAATTGATCAGTTTGATTCAATATTCAGACGTTGAATTTTGGAGGTCCGCGACACATACTTGGGTTGGGTCCACCGATTGTGAAACAGCCCATATACAGTACTGTACTTCCTAGACCAGTTCTGTTCTGTTCTGTTCAGTTCTGTTCTGTTCAGTTAGCTGAAGAATTGTGATGGTGCAAAGCCAGGATCGGAATGAAAGTAACCCCAAAACACTGGGCAGAATAGCAAACAATATAGAGCCTGATCAGATGGTGTACTACATGCCGGCTGATTTAGCTCTTTGTTCTTTGAACTATTCAGCACTTTATGGGTCAATATAGGCCTAGTAGTACATCAAGTGCTTAGCTGTGTAGTTGTTAATTATATATAAAATTATAATAAAGATACAATTACATCATTTTTGAGTAAATTTTATCATTTTATATAATCGCCTTTCGGACTGACAGATTTTTGTTCGGACTGACAACATTTTTGAGTCTGTTAGTCTGATTGACCTGTGGTTTCTAAAGGTTTTTGCATAGTCTGGTCATTGCAATAAACAGTCATATGTAGTAATGAAATTTTGGAGATAAAGGCATGGACAAACATTGTGTTATAAAATTGTTCAAATGGTCATAAATCCACAAAAAATCATCCAACCAGGACGGGGTTAAAATTTGCACAACACATCATTCTGGTGGTTCCTGCCAAGCTATGGACATGAAGTGCAGACAAGCAATGACAAAGTCTCCCCCAAAACATAATATCTGTGCCGCAACAAACTTTTTTGAATAAATTTTCGCTCTTTGATATATATCCAGTTTTCACAGAAGATTTTTCATTGTACCGGTATTCGGTTATATAGGGTGTTCATAAAACAGCTCACTTACCCTTTCCAATATTGCCTCGAATGAAGTACAGGTTATAATGGTATTCACTCTGTTCTGGACTTTTACTTTCCACATGGTTTGCAACATCTTCCCTGTAACATATATGCGAACAATGGATGTTATCTCATCTAAAATAAATGTGCTTGAATAGTATAAAATGATGCTACTGTAATCATGTATGTATAGGTCGCACTGGAGTATAAGACGCAGTTAAAAAACAGAGAAATTCCAGGGAGGAAAACTTATTTGCTGTATAAAATGCATCTTTGAAGAAAAGGACCAAATGTCTCGAAAACTAATAATACACCGAATGCGATTTTGACTTGTGTATGACCACTAAATCGTTAATATGCCATATTCTCCCTCACGGCTCTGTGTACCCATGTGCTTCGAAGTAGGCGGCTAACTTCTTATTCGCCGGCTGATGACTTCATTTATACAATGAGTATAATAGCTTGTTTGACATGTGTCAGTGAGTGATACAGAGAGATCTGTAGTCCAGTGGTAACACGCTGGACTGGTAATCCAGGGATCGTAGGTTCGATCCCCCGTCTGACCCTAATAAAATTAAGTCTTTCAGATGGGACGTTAAACCTAGGTCTCGTGTCAGTGCTGTACGCCGTGCACCTAAATGAACCAGCGGAGACTCTGGAATTGGTCTCTGTCTGTATCATTGCACTATCCTCCAAAATCTAAAATCACTAATTAGTGCAGCGGTCAATGGCCCAAAAGAGCTCTAATTAAGGAGTTAATGCTCCCCGAGGTAGAACAAAACGAAATTAGTATATTATCATCAATTAGGGTCTTATGCAAGCAAGTTCTTGGCATGTTCAATTTGATGATTCAATGTTTTTTATTCTTACTTTACTATATGGTATTGCTATTTTCAAAAGTAAAATAAATTGCAGGGTAGGGTAAATATTTTGAGAAATGCATATTTATAACACCTATAAAACGATACATGTTACATACCGTTGGAAAGGTAATACATTGTTCTAATTGTTTGGCTTATTTAATATAATGTATTAATTACGTCGGCGTCATACTGACGTCATAATTAACATTTTGCCATCGAAACTGTAAGTGCGCATAATCTTGGTCTCAATACTTCGTTTTAATTTATGTCTCATCACAAAATTACACTATTTAGTGGAAGAAATGGAGACAATAAAGAGTAGCTACTGTGAAAATTAAACTTATATGCCGTTGTTAAAGGGGAAGTGTAATGCCGATTTTAACATAAAATCACAAAATCTTCACTTTGAACTATTATCAAGTGTCCATGTCAAGTACTAGCGTATACAACCATACTATTATGTTTTGTACCGATACATCAGATTAATATTGGTCTTCTAGTGTTGCTTGGATGTTGTCCTTTAAACATTCTGCATAACAACGACATTTTTCAGTACAATTAAGTCCGGCCTGAATGCATTGACAGTGCTGCTCATTGAATCTGTGCAAAATAAGTGTCATTGCTCTAACTTCAACTGGTGCTGGATCTTTCTCGAAAAAGACAGCGGCAATAGCACCATCAGGCAGTCTTCTCCAGCCATGGCCAACTGGGCTACTGACATCAGGCCGCTGAATGTGACTGCTTCCAAATGTATAATTGGTAAGCGCAGCGACGTACGGGCTGTGTGAAAGCATCCTTGGTTGGTGGTAGATCGGCAACAGATTTGTCTGTAGATGTAGCAATAACATATCTAAGTTCATCTAAATCAGCACACAATTGGCCGTTTTCTTTCTTATTATTCCCATACAGTGTCAATGCATACAGCCTAGTTATACTCTGCATCTCATTAGATACCTGTAGCTTGTCACCCAGCAATGATATCGGCTGAATGTCATGCATGTTCTTTTGTAGGATGTTGAATGCTGTTCGTTTGCCATTCCTAAACAATGAACTTGTACCATCACATCCCGTTAAAGACATGTATTGCAGGTAGGCATTGTGTTAGAGCTGCACCCAAGGTTGACGTCACTTCATTGATTGGGATGAATCTTTGCCTATTCGTCAATGCCCCTTCATGCATGCACGTGTTGATGGGTATATCTCCGCGGCCACAGTAATACAACAGCAACACCAATACATCGGTTTCATCACAGCGCACAATAATGCGAGTATGGTTGTCCACAGAATCTATAACATGCAGTAACATTCTTGTGTCAGTTTCCTCGTGTGTACTGTACAAATGTACCAGGTCAAACACCGATGTTGGTGTTATTTGCCTGGTAATTTCACATTTGTCATAGCCACCTGCAAGTATAACGCAACTTCCAACAGGGATGTGCACTTGTGTATGTGCTTCTATGTACTCTGAAGTATGAGATGTCAATGAGCCTTTGTTCTTTGAATGTTTCAAGAATCGTTTGTAATTTGGAACATTGCGTGCACCCTAGACTACATGTGACACAGTTTCACTACCACCAGCTTGCCAGTTACGCTCAGCATTTTTAATCGAGTCAGGCGTGTCGTATCGATCGAATACAATAACACAAGTTACAACTGATAGCCTACCACGCATGGTTGATATAAGTCTATTCATAACAATATTTGCTAATTCATCAAATGTCTTGAACAATCTATCATTCAGTGTCTGTAACATGGCCATTCCATCAATAATGTATGCGGTGCTTTGCAATTGTTCTTCGCTGGATATGTCCGTGTGAGCTGGGCATATAGATTCTATCTTGCATGCAAGATCTGACTTTGTAGTCTTTCGAATTGTTCCGTCGTCATTGAATAGCGCAGGGGGTACAGCGGCTAACTTGTGTGTTATAACAGTTTTCAGATCAACATTTCTTTGTTTTGCAACGGCTAATAATGGCCTGAACAGTACTTCTGAATTGATCTTCAGCTGTTTCGATTGCAGTGTGACACTTGGTTTCATATCAGCAAATGTTAATGGTTTAATTCTTGCATCGGGCTTCCAAAAGTTAACTACCTTGCTATCGTCACAAAACCTCTTCTCAAAGAACTCGACTGAACGTTTATTCCCATTTTCCATGTAACCAGTCAGTGATGTGGCTATATCTTGAGATGCAACCAAACCAGTGAATATGTTAATCAACATTTCAGGTACATCTTCCAAGTCGAATGGATTTTGCCACTGGTCTGATATAATATCAACTATTTGACGTGAATCCTTTGCATCTCATGTACTATTCTTAGCACTCTCAGTCTCATTCTCGTCGGCAATGCCACAAAACGACTTAACGACACTGCATACTTTCCAGTTAAATGTCGGGTAATCAGTCACCTGGTCAAAGCACTTTTGATCAATGTGAACCCGACGACCCCATCACGACTTTTACAGTCCTTATTCACTGACTGTTCCAATGCCTGGTCAGTGGCAACACAGTTGAATAGATTGTTGTTGGTGTTGTTGGATCGCAGGAACATAAATCCCCCTTCAAGAAGATATTGGTACGCAGGTGGGTTTTTGGATTCCAACATTCTCATCTCGGTAAGATATACAGGTAAGTACTTTGCGTAATTATTACGCCCAGCAGCCCGCAGGATGGGGATTGCTTCTGCAACAGCATTCAGGTGGCAGCGTTGGATATTCGCACTCGCCAACTCGCCATGGCGATAACGTTTTTAGACTGGCGAGAAACGTTTACTACGCACTCGACATCGTGGCGAGATGTCTTATTTATTTTTTTATTATTTTTTTTTTTTTTTTTTTTTTTAATTTTTATAATTTATGTAATTTTACAACGATTGCGAAGCAAGTTTGAACAACTTATATTAATCACTCTCGTTGGCTCGGATGTAAGCGTATATGTGGTTATAAAGGTTTTTAATAAAAAAAGATAAGTTGAATGGGGACAGTCCTAAAAATGATTCAAAATCAACCCCCCTTAGTTAAACAGTTACTTACATAGCAATTTTGAAGAAAAATTATCTAAAAAAGTGACAAAATTTAAGACAAAAAAAGAGGTTGATTTTACCCCAAAGTCCACCAGAATGCACCATTTTGTGTCTACTTAAAACAAATTTCGTGGGGGGCATGCCCCCGGACCCCCCATACCATTTATTTACCTGTACCATTTATTTGCGGCCGGAACTAATTCTTAAGTACAGGCCAAAAATTGGCCTGTACTATTTCATCTTGGCCGGTACCTTTTCTCAAGTACAGGCCAAGTTGGCCGGAACATATTGACACGAATATCCAATGCTGAGGTGTAATAGAAAATCTGCGCTGCGATCTTCCCGAAGTAGACGTAACAAAACATGCACTCCTTTTAGAAACTTAAACCAATAGTCAAATGTCTGTGATTGCTGTACCCCTTTACTCACAAACTTAGCTTCAGAAATTGAAAATAGCATCTTGTTAATAGTGCCAATCAAATCAGTTGACAAGAGCCTTGTCATGGTAGGTAAATGAACGTTGCAAATCTTCTAAACCAAGCCGAAGTGCATTGGACATGAACTCCGTGCCATTGGCAGCAGCCATCCATTTTGTCAAACCTTCAAACAGCAGTTCAGTTAAAGCTTCCATTGCCAACCAAAGTGCTCGAATGCCTCTTGACAGATGTTTTCCTTGCAAAAGCATTGTGCACGAACTATCTGCATACACTCCCGACTCAGTCAAGAATGCATGCAGGCCACCATAAGCTTACAGTTTACCGATGCTAGCTATCAATGCCATCAGAAGATGCATCACGCCAAGCCGCATAGTCACCTTATCTTGCAACAACTCCATAACAATTCCTGAGCTTTGCTATAAATGGAAAGGTCTACGGTTACAAATATATGTTCTTGGCCAAGCGATTCTGCCAAACGTACTATTTGAATCAAGGCAGTATATATCGTATTCAGATCAGTGGGATGAGCATGTATAAAAGGTAATTATCGTATGGTTGTCACAGGCTGTGTAGATTCTGACAACATGGCATTAAATGCTGTCCACCAAAGGAATCTCATTTTGTTTGCTTATATACCTAGCAAGACACCAAAGCAAATCCATGGAAACAGCTGTATTGAACGAATATAGATATTTGTCCATGTTGCTGGAGACTGTTGTTGGAACAACTGGGGGCTCGGGGCGATTGGGCGGTTTTCTATATCTCTCAATCAAGTTAGATTCATCTATACCACCATTTTCTGTCAGCGTCTTACTGGTTACTCGTGGCATGCGAATACTTGGCACATGTGTTGTGTTACGCTGATAAATGACAGCCGCCATTGAGTGGGTTGTGGACTCTTGCCATCGAGTGTTTCTTCATTCTGATCGAAGTTGTCAATTGCTGCATCTATGGATGAAGAGCCTTCTGTCCCGATCAGGATCAATCCTGCAGGAATATACCTGTTATCATCTCCGATCTGGCATTTCGCCAAAGACGACAGAAATCGCCTTACTTCATCATAACTCATACAAGACCCAAGAGAATGCAACATGTCAATTAGTTGGTCATGGTGAATTTGTACAGCTAGTCCAAGTTTTGTAAATTACTCATGATCTATAATGTAAATTGTTTAACCCTTTACTCCACAACAGAAGAGGCCATTAGTTCATTTTATCTCCATACAGCTGATAAGAAATATGTACACTGTACTACATAACCAATACTCAATATCTATGACACCATCTCCATATAGATTATTGGAAAATATTGAATAATAGATACCAACCTGATTCAATGCTAATTTGCAATACTTTCTGATAATGTAATCAAAATTATGTCAATGTAAATCTTTTGTATAATTTTTTATGAAATATTAGCAAATTATTCCCATTTCATCAATGATATTGTTCATATAAAAGTAATTTATTGACACTAAATCATTTTATTAATATTTAGTATCTTATTAATATTAATATCTTTAAACATTTATAACTAAATAAATAGTTATTTGTATAAAATATATATATATAATATTTAGACATTTTTGACATATCGACTGAAACCGGAATTTTGAGAAAAAAGTTACTTACTTGTTGGTGTTGTTCAACTCTAGGTACCTCTGCATACATGTATATATGTATGTACTGTTATCCAATATAATCCAATATAATTCCAATATTTCTTGTCACCAAAATTGGATTTTAAAATTTGACAGAACACTATATTATTTTACACTAATATTTACAGTCAGGAGTTGTTATTACCGACATACACTGTACAAAACCATGCCCAAACTGGCACGCGGTTAAGTTTGTGTATGGCGGCTTTAAAATTTTACTTTAATTCTTTGACAAACAATATAATTTACACTAATATTTACACTAATATCAACACAGGATGTTCACAATTTGCATACGTGGTCATTATCGACATACACTGTACAAAACCACGCCCAAACTGGCACGCGGTTACGTTTGTGTATAAAGTGACCAAGCAAAGAAAGAGCGGAAGTTAGTGACCAGACGTGGGACTCGAACACACGACCTCCCGAACACTAGTCGGACAGCTCTACCAACTGAGCTAGCCGGGCCGTTGTTCTACCCACGCCGAAATACACTACACTCCTCCTTCATTTATTCTTTAGGAGCCGCACTCCGATCCCTGGAGCCGTACCCCTACCCATTTCCCCGTACCATCCATCCTCGTCGCCATTAAAGTGGCCAAACAAAAGAAAGAGCGGAAAAGTTAGTGACCCGACGTGGGACTCGAACCCACGACCTCCCGAACACTAGTTGGACAGCTCTACCAACTGAGCTAGCCGGGCCGTTGTTCTACCCACGCCGAAATACACTACATGTAACGGTACTGTATATACTGTGTTCCATTAATTACGTAATGCTTGTGTCTATTTTCAGATCATTGGTGGAATTGGGCGTGGCACACATCATTTTTGCATAAATGTACATTGCATGTTGTACACCCATAGACAGTCTCACGGCGTATATTCAGGGTCTTCGTATGATATTTGCAAGTTCTTTTCTTGCCTGGTAATCTACCATGGACATGACCCTGGATGTTCTCGCCATCAACCAGTCCTACATTGTCCATTTCCCGAGCCGGTCTCTTTCTCTTGGAGTAACCCCCAATGATGCCCCTAATGACTTCAAGTCGAAAGTCCAAATGCGAAAAGCGTTTCTTTTTTGTCACTCTCCTGGATGTGAGTTTATACAATATAAACGCATTCACAATGGCACAATTGACCAAAAACCAGAACAGGTACTTCCACCACTTTTTGCTATTCCTGCCAACCTCGTACTTCATGCGGTGTTGATCATGGAGGTCAACACCTCCCATGTATTGATTGTACTGTTGGCAGGACTGCGGCTGTTGAAGCGGTATCCTGTGTGCTCCAACACGTCTTGTACAGGGTACAATTGTGGCTGCATCACTCAAGGTAGACAAATGATGCACCAGTTTCTTGTCTTTCCAGACAGTGGCGACGAGTGGACCTCGAAGAACTTTAGATTCTCCACGGTTCTTCACATCGCGGGGCTTCTTCAGCACATTGGGGAATTCCTTCCGATTACATCGGACTGTCCCACAAGCATATAGACCGTTCGCCAATAAACTGGTCATGAGGGGAACGCCCGTAAAAAAGTTGTCAAAATAGACGTGACGTGACTGTGCCTAATATCACTGGTCAGGTTCATTACAACATTGTGTCCTAGGCCATATTCGGTGTTATTGGTCTGCCTTCCTAGGTACACACTAAACCTGTTCAGGTAAGCAGTATTGGAGTCACACAGCATCCATACTTTAATACCCCGCTTGATGGGTTTTGCCGGCATATACTGTCGAATTGATAAACGCCCAGTGTACATGGCTTCATCAATAGTGACCTCGCGTGATAATGTGTAGCTCTCCGAAACACTTTTGAGCTACATGATCTATCACAGGACGCACCTTGTATAATTTGTCATAGCCTGGTTGACCATGTGCTGGCTCAGCAGCTCTGTCAGCAACATGAAAGTACTGTGTCAATTTCTGAAAACGGTTGCACGTCATTGTACCTTGAACACCACTACCCAGTACATATCTGCTTCCGGAAGACTCTGGATACCCATTAATATGTTTATCCCGACATATGCACGGATTTCTTCTGCGGTTGTGTCAGTCCAGTATGTGTCGGTCGTTCTGGATGCCGCCATCTTATACCTAGCATAATTGTTTGTATGCTGGGCAAAGTTGGCAAACAGATCTGGCTTCATCATCAACCAGAAATAGTCGATTGCCCGAGCAGTCTCGACATCAAACCCTGCCGGGAGATTGGCACCATCTTCCTCCACAAAGTCATCAAACTGAAGAAAGATCAACAGTACATAATGTTATGACTTTTATTTATTACATTTTGTACGAGACATTGTTTTCTTATTTTTAGTGTTTCAGTTTATTGTTCATCAATAAAAAATATATATAGTGTACATGTATATAGTATATATAATATGATATCAGTATCAATGTGTCCTGTAATTATTTACATTTCTTATTTTTGAAAGACTTGTGCATTACATTGCGTAAACTTGAGAAAATAAAATATATACATGTACAACCCTTAACGGGTTTGTTTGTTTATTCATTCTTCTGGGATTTATCCATAATGAAAGAAACGGGACATGGTTTTATTATTTCATTGACTATTAACTTGCTAATACCATTTGATGAAGCTTAATTGGAGAAAAACTATTTGTAAACAAACATCATTCGCAGGAAAATTGAATACACACCCTCAAATTTGATGACCAATTTGAAGTATTTTCGTCCTCTGAATCGGCGGCATCGGACGAACATCCGTCGGACTCATCATCACAGACTATTGGTACGTCGATGTCGGATCCAACCTCGCTAAATCCTTCAAAATCTGATTCATCGTCGCTTGATTCTATCATTCGTGAAGCCATATTTGTATTGATAACTTTTCAGAAAATCGACCTGTGAACTTAGCGCGTGATATATTGGGTGTATACGATTGGACGCTATTTATACGTTAACTTTTAATTGTAACCATGTGCTTTTTCATGCGTAAAAGATAGATACAGTTTACATCTAACAGTCGAGCTAAATTTAACCGGGGTCATTGTATTCTAAATATAAACATATCAGTGTCAAAGTTCAGAGGCGTTGTAAGGCGTGTATATGGAGATCGGACAATGGCATTCAATGGCGTTTGTATGTGGGAATCGATAAAGGTGTTGCATGGCGTCTCTATGGGGGAGGCAGTAAAGGCGTTGTATGGCGTGTATGTGGAGTAAAGGGTTAAAGGGAAATAATTTCAACCTTATGTGATGCTGTTCTGCTCTAGAAACAGTTTATTCTCTGTATCATATTAAAAGTCTTGGCATCAGAACAAATAGCTTAATGTTTTATCAAATAAATATAAAATGTTGTTGAATTGTATAATTTTATTTCACATTTCACTACAGCATCATGCTACTATATATAGGAAATGTTCACATTTCAATACTTCTAATTGATAATGATGTTTCGCTTATTGATCAAGCGAGTACAATTGATACCCAAATCACTCATGTTTTGTACAAATTATATATATAAATAATATAACATATAAATTTAGCATCACAAAATATATCTACTTCCGTTTTTGACGACTACTATT
>CM026404.1:37984273-38039784 GCA_014843695.1 Archivesica marissinica | reverse complement strand
TATTACGTATGGCGTCACCCTGGCGTCATCCTCATATTACTGCAAAATAAATCCTTGCAACATCGAGTACAACTCATACCCGTTCCAACGGTATATAATATAGACAATTTCATTTCTTTGATAGTTGTTTTATTTTCAAAATACTACCCCTACCCCCCTTTTATTTTAGGCGTTTAAAAAACACTACATCATCATATTAAAAGCTCTATAATTTTCTTGAATCACCGTTTTGAATAGGCCAAGAACTATTTTCGAGTCTATGAAACATTAACCTACAAGAATATACCAATTTCGCTTTGTTCTACCTCGGGGAGCACCCTAGTCAAAATGCCTGGCCCCAAACCACTGCTCTAAATCTCTTCAGGAGGCATCGCTGATATGGGCAACCGGTAGCGACGATAAATAAACGTAAAACACACACTCAGTGAGTGAGTAAATCTCAACAAGTTTTAGTATTGAAAGTGACTTAATTTCATCATGTCAACACCTAGTGAAACTTGTCAATCTCAACACATTAACAATGATAATTAGAAGCACATACCCCAAACAGCAGTCGGTTATTGGATGTTTGGATAACTTGACAAATTTGAACCATCATTAATTTTCCTTCAATAAAAGTTGCTTTTCTTGATTTTAATATTTTTTAATAATCTATTTTCTAACTAGATTTTTTATCAACCTGTCAAATTGGTTTCCTTCATAGATATTTAGGTTAATATACTACATGTATTATATCTCCATGCAAACCACAGCCATTTAGCCCTTTCCTTCATAGATATTTAGGTTAATAAACTATATGTATTATATCTCCATGCAAACCACAGCCATTTAGCCCTTTCCTTCATAGATATTTAGCTATCATGCAGTGGATAAGTAGTTAGGTTAATATACTGTTATATCTCCATGCAAACGACAGCCATTTAGCTATCATGCAGTGGATAAGTAGTCGCCATATCTATCCCACCTCCATAGATATTACTGGAACTATATGAGATTCTGGCCTTTATTATGAACATTGGTTTGGCTACTACATTGTCAATGTATGTCGTATTGGTAATGGCGTCAAGAGGTGCTTCTATGAGGGAAAGGGTTAATACAATCAATATGTAACGCCAACCAGCTTAACCCTTTCCCTCATAATAAAACAGTCATATCGGGTTCTCCAGCCCAATACAGTAACTATATAATAGCTTATCAGTTACCAATAGATAAGAAACCAATAACTGTACACTGTCCCCATACAGTATTTCAGGAAAAACTGATAAAATGACCCCTATCATGTTTAACCCTGTTTTTCCTGATAAAAACTTAATTTAAATATATTTATGGTAAGAATAAAAAATTTAGAAAAATAAATGATGTTTTCAACGATATAATTTTTAAAAGAAACTTTTTAGTATTTACTTAAATACGGAGGTGTAAATATTGGACATGCAGGTTTTGGAGAATAATTATTATATTCGACTATATTTGTTTATTTAAACTGAATTTTGGTCAATGTAAAGTTTGTAGAGAATAAAATTCTCTTTCTAACAGTATCAAACTCATATTTGTATGGTAAGCCTGTCTTTCTCAATTGGGTTATAAAGACAATGAATGTCCTAATATCTGGATATTGAGACAGATACAGCCATGCTAGATTGCTCAGGGTATGTTGTATATATAGCTATATGTCCCTTTTATTCCAAGATATTTCTTTCAAGTAAAGACATTTGGAAAGAAGACACTTTTTTACCTTTTCACTGCTGTAAAAATCATCAATATAATGTATAGGCATTGGTGTTTACACACAAACTGAATGATTTCATCCATACAGTAGGCCTAATGATTATTTTTCACACCAATTCTGGAAGTCATAAATTTTAATTGGCTTTGATGTGTTCTGTGTATTGTGTTGACATATATATACATGTATATATACAAGTTTTACTTACTTTGATCACAAAGGTTTATTGCCCTGGCAGGCAATAAAACAATAAACAGGAAACAAGTGTTTTCACAGCTGCTGTCAAACACTGTCAATTATGCGTCAATTATGCAAATGTGATCAATGGCATAATGCATGTATTAAATTTGATTGGTTGTCTCATTATAAAGCACACGCCTTGCACACATTTTCAGAAATTGAAATTATCATTTACAGAACAGAACAGAACATGCAAATATGAGGTATTTACAATAAACAAGACATACAAACGAGGCTACAAAACAAAAGCACAAAACAGAATATATCAATTGTCAAGGTGAATAAATATTTCCAATAGTATTCTTAGTTATAGACACAAATATCACAAATTTGGAAAAAGAGTATACCTGTTACATTCTTGTATGTAACATTATTATCATAATAAACTTACATAATTTCTGAAATTCTGAACTATTTTTGGTGCAAATTAATTTCTCTAATTTAAACATATTTGGGCGTCGAAAATACATCGGATTAATATATTGTCTTCTTTCATTTGTAAATTGTTCACATTCAAACAAATAGTGAAATTCATCCCCAATTCTGTTTCTACAAGAGTTACATGTTCTTTCATTTATTGGTGTTCTTGACCAGTTTCCTGTTTCTATTGGTAATCGATGGTTTCTTGTTCTAAATTTAATTAGGTTATACAGTGTGGAGTTTTGTAATTTTGATAAGTAAGGTTCAATTCCAAAAGATCTTTTAAACACTCGATAAAACATACTATTACTAGAGTTGTCTACCATGGTGTACCAATTATTTAAATATAAATCATGTAGTTTTTGTTTTACCGCTAGTTTTAACCATTTTGCATTAGGAAAACTATGTTCAGTCCATACATTTATGAAACCCCATTTTATTAGAATTGTTTTACCATTATATAGTCATGGAAATCTTACCATAAGCAATTCTTCGGGTAAATTTTGTGATGTTTGTAACATATTTTTATATACTAGATGAGACAATTTCTTTGGTATATCACCTTCTTCCGTAATACATAGTTTTACAAACCTAGTAATTTTCCATGATAAATAAATTCCTTGTTAAACTCTGTGACTTACTGCATTCAAAGCTAAGCTGTGACGTATGCCTCTTTGATCTTTATGTTAACAAATAAGTATAAAAGTCGTAACCTCAGGAATTTCAGAAAATTAAACCAGCCCAGATAGTCTTGTCTATTACATGTATCTATTTTTAGAACGCCCAAGTAATTTTCCATGATTATGCCAGCATTTACCCAGCTGTGGTGATTTATATAACACCTGCAGGAGATATTTTTAATTGACGATTGCCGTAGAATTTCAAATGTAAGCATCATTGTTTTTCAAAATAAATCATTATATAAATAGCCAAAATGCTCTTACAAAGATAAAATTTGCAATCTTTAGGTTTTGTTTTAGAACTCCAAAACTGCAGGCGTGATGGTTTTAAAACGGACACGTAAAAACACGTATATATCAGGTGACTGGTATAGTCGTATATATACGTATTTATCAGGTGCCCGATAACACGTAGAAATACGTATACATAAGGTAGTCGTAGCACACGTAGAAATACGTATACTGAACCAAAAAAGAAACTTTCGCGAGACTTCAATGGGACTGTTTCCACATATGTGTATATTAACAGTTTTTATTCGTATTTGTTATTGCACAATAATTTAAAATCAATTCATCAAAGTTCATTTACAGTCTGAAAATTATCAATTTCATTGGATTTTTCAATTTCATTTGAGGTAGGTGTCGATTCAATTTTTTTTGGCTTTAGTAACGATTATGCCCACCGCGAGCATTGCTAACAGCTTGGCAGCGACGACGCATTGAGTGGATGAGATTATTAATTTGAGCCTGGGGTATATTATTCCACTCTTCTAGCAAAGCGTCACGGAGCTCATTGACGTTACCAGGCGGATTTTGACGTTGCCGTACACGTGTGTCAAGATTATTCCAAAGGTGCTCGATGGGATTTAGATTCGGGCTTTTTGAGGGCCAGTCGTCTATGAAATCAATATTGTTGTTTCGCAAGAACTGGATATTGTCACGGGCGACGTGAGGTCTGGCGTTGTCTTGCTGAAACACAGAAATAACGCCGTGATTTTGTAAGAGAGGAACAACGTGTGGGGCAAGCACACAGTCTCTATACTTTTGAGCATTCAAATTGCCATCAATGACCACTAATTGGGTACGATACCCATAACTTATTCCGGCCCAGACCATCACGGAACCCCCACCGCCAAAACAATCCCGCTGAAGAACGCAACAGTCAGCGTAACGTTCATTCCTACGTCGGTAGACCCTGATCCGACCATCACTATTGGAAAAGGCAAACCTGGATTCATCTGAAAAAAGAATCGTCCGCCAGTCTTGCCTTGTCCAGTTGATGTGTCTATCAGCCCATTGAAGCCTGTCACGGCGATGACGATCCGTTAATACTGTTCCGACGTAGGGACGACGTGCACGTAAATTGTTCTCAGCCAAACAATTTCGTACAGTTTGAGCGGAAATCCTGGGGTTATAAGTACCTGGGGTGACAGACGCTGTAGCTGTCGCAGTTAAAAAACGATTTCGTAAATGTTGGTTCAAAATATAACGGTCTTGCGCCGGCGTGGTTACACGTGGTCTACCGCTACGTGGAAGATCTTCCGTGCTTCCGGTCTGCACAAACCGCCGTCTCAGACTTCTAACTGCCTGCACAGATGATCCAACGTGCGCAGCAACATCTTCTGTTGAAGCTCCTGCCTCTAGCATCCCAACGGCTCTCTCTCTTAAATGTTTCGCAATTCGAGGCATCGAAATTTTGCCCAAATTGTATCGATATAAAGGTGTTTAGGTATTTTTATGACTGTAGTTGTCAAGTGCAATAACTTGCAGTGAAAAAAGTTAACACATGTAAACCAGATATGTCCACCCCGTGCGTGCACGTGAAAATGGAGGTTTTGTCAAAACAGACGATATCGTTCGACATGAGGTGATTATCTGACCGATTTCCCAAAGTAGGACGTCAGTGTAAACTACTACATATACACATTTTTCTACATGTTGTATTTAACCTTATAAGTTTAAGACCTACTTTGCGAAAGTTTCTTTTTTGGTTCAGTGTATATATCAGGGAATGGGTTAATTAAATAGATAGCCAGATTATATTATGCAAATTATCGATGTTGTATGACACAAGAAATCAATTTATAACATCAGTGTTCAAATACAGAACTTAAGATAATTGCCAATTTAGCTATTGTCGAAAATATGTGCGAAAATTTACTAATAAAATAATCAATCCACTGGAAATAGGAGTTATTTATGGAAAATTACTCGGGTCAAGGTAACATTCTGTGGTCATGTCTAAATTTATCCAATTGGTATACCAATTATTTCAGTGCCTACATGTATGCAGTGTATATAAATTGATAGCCAGTCGTAGAATCATGCAAGCATGTTTACCGGAAGTAATGACATCATTGTAAATGATGTTTATTGTTCTGCAAATACTGACAATTATTAAGAAAATATGCTATTTCGTGATATATTTCTACACATAAGAACTTCAAACTCGGGTTATTCTGCGATATACCACGGTTGATACTTATTATTTCGATTCTAACATGACTTACTTCTAATAATTTTAGACGAGAATCAAAGGAGTATTTTCTTCAAACGCCGTGCTACTCCCGCTGCATTTGGCTTTCGAGAAATTTCCTCCCGCGTAAGGGGCGATGACGTTATTTTTTTATGGAAAATATCAATCTAGTGCATAAATGAAAAGTTGTAACTGATCAATAATTTTATTTATTTTATCAAATAAAACTGTACAGAATAGTAACTGAAACGTTACTTAACAGAAAAACAAGACGGACAAGAGATTTTCTGATTCTAAAAATAGCTCACTTCCGCGAATTCCCACAGTAGTATTTACAAACATCACGTGACTTTCATTCATAAAACTTTACACGCATTGTATAAATGGAATAGCCAAAACACGATGCGCGCGCAGCATAGTTCAAGGTAGGTATATCACACAATAACCCGAAGTAGATTTTACTCACCGAGGTAGATTTTACTTTAGTATGTATGTTATTAGCTGGGTCGTGTTAGAATACAAATTAAATGCAGAGCGTGAATGATAATTGTTGTCTTGGGATTTAATGATTCATGTAAGAAATTCAATACTAAAATTTCAACATACTTGTATTTAAACTGGAACAATTGTATATACAACATACTTCCTTCAAAATGCATTCATATACCTAACATTTATTTTAGTTTTATAATTCTAAAAATGAAAGATGAAACAAATAATGTATTAATGCAATGTTGCATTGATGTACACCGGTTCTGTTTAGGATCAACATTACATCAACCAATGTAATGCTACATACAATAATTCTTATGTCCTGCAAACCTCGACTAAATACGGGTTCACTATTTGCAGTCAAAGTCTCCCCACTTCTCCCTAAATGTTCTCACTTCTCCCTAAAGTGACTTTTCCCAAAAATTGGAGTCTAGTCAATGATACTTTGGATTGAATACACTTTTTTTGCACATAAATAAAAAAGCTTACTATTTTTATTTTTCGATCACTGACCGTAAGACTTTTAGTGAACAAATCTGTATACCAAGAAATAATAAAAAAAAGTGGCCTAATGTGATAAAAAAAATTCAATAAAAAGGAATACGACGGACCAAATAAAATAAAGCCAGTTGGCAATTTAAACTGCCGAATTTAGCTAATTTTAATACATTATATGACAGCAGTGACTGGACCGACTAGTCGACTATCAATGTTAATTACATCGATGTCGATTAGTCGTCTAATCGTTTCAATAATACATACATCCTAACAATGGATGATTGTGAGACATATATCTGAACAATGGATGATTGTGAGACATATATGCGAACAATGGATGATTGTGAGACATACATCCGATCAATGGATGATTGTGAGACATATATCTGAACAATGGATGATTGTGAGACATATATGCGAACAATGGATGATTGTGAGACATATATGCGAACAATGGATGATTGTGAGACATATATCTGAACAATGGATGATTGTGAGACATACATCTGAACAATGGATGATTGTGAGACATATATGCGAACAATGGATGATTGTGAGACATATATCTGAACAATGGATGATTGTGAGACATACATCTGAACAATGGATGATTGTGAGACATATATCCGAACAATGGATGATTGTGAGACATATATTTGAACAATGGATGATTGTGAGACATACATCTGAACAATGGATGATTGTGAGACATATATCTGAACAATGGATGATTGTGAGACATATATCCGAACAATGGATGATTGTGAGACATATATTTGAACAATGGATGATTGTGAGACATACATCAGAACAATGGATGATTGTGAGACATACATCCGATCAATGGATGATTGTGAGACATATATCAGAACAATGGATGATTGTGAGACATACATCAGAACAATGGATGATTGTGAGACATACATCAGAACAATGGATGATTGTGAGACATATATCTGAACAATGGATGATTGTGGGACATATATCTGAACAATGGATGATTGTGGGACATATATCTGAACAATGGATGATTGTGAGACATATATCTGAACAATGGATGATTGTGAGACATATATCTGAACAATGGATGATTGTGAGACATATATCTGAACAATGGACGATTGTGAGACATACATCCGAACAATGGATGATTGTGAGACATACATCCGATCAATGGATGATTGTGAGACATACATCCGAACAATGGATGATTGTGAGACATACATCCGAACAATGGATGATTGTGAGACATACATCCGAATAATGCAGGGTTCACAATTGACAAAAAACAAATACTGGCACTAAATTTTGTGAATTGGCGAAAATATTTGGTGCAACTTTCTTTTATTTTTGGTAAAATATTTTTTTTGAGGCCCCAAAAGTGGGTAACCCCGTTTATTTTTTTTAATATAGCAGATACATAGTCATAGATATCACATTCAACACATAGCAATTATACACAATGACCTTGATTTAACATAGTAGTCTATTTAATTTGAAAATGCAAAGGGTTAATGAGTTGTCTCCCTTTACAAGTAGAAACATAATCGGCCGAAAATCCATGAAAATGAAGGTCGCGTGTGCGGTCACGCGTGCGATGATCACACGCGTTTGTTTATTGGAAATCAGCTGTTTGGCACTTGATTGCATGAGGTGTTGAGAAGTTGGTGACATTTTAATTACGGATAATTGGATTAAATGGCGGTCTTTAATCCTACAACTGATTAGCACAGATATTTCTGTACATTAGAATTCGATAATGCAGTGTTTTCTCACTGTGCGTTTCTTGCGGTTTTGATGCAATGAAATGGCCAGAGACGCAATGAGAATCATTGAATGCGTTTTCTGTGATGCAACAATATTTTGACAGCAGATTATATGGACCTTTCTGCAGGGATAAAATGTACAAGATCACCGAGTACTTGTTCATTGACGAGACGCTTTTACTTGTTACAATTATGTACAACGAAAAGCGTTTAGATGATACAGATAAGTAAGTACATCATATGTCGGGAAATGACCGGTTTAGTTTCCAAGCAGAATAATTCTGCTAATCCTGAAACCCCAGAATATGATTCGGCCCGGACAATTTCCAACTATGAAAGTACTGAAACAC
This sequence comes from Archivesica marissinica, assembly GCA_014843695.1. Lineage (NCBI taxonomy): Eukaryota > Metazoa > Mollusca > Bivalvia > Venerida > Vesicomyidae > Archivesica > Archivesica marissinica. Next base: position 38,031,136 of record CM026404.1, on the reverse strand, counting down.
CTTCAGTTTAGTGATATGACTAATAGTCCCTACAAACGTAAAACTGTATCAAAACGCGAAATTAGAATGTAGTGGGTGCAATAAAATGCATAGTTAGTCTTAGTGCACTTTCCAATTTCCCAAACATGATTTTTTATGATTGGTAGGTAATAAGTTACACAGTATTTATTCATAAGTACATGTAGACAACTACAGCAGAAGTACAAGTAATTAGCAGTAGTACATGCACACAAGTTGACAACTTGCTTAACATCAGCACATACCAGATGTCCAATTGAATATGGCACTATAGACTGCTGGCTCCAACATTGGAGCCATTGGCGCAAACTTTTTCTGATTGGCGAATTTGCTGGCGCAAACTTTTTCTGATTGGCGAATTTGCTGGCGCAAACTAAAATTGACCCAGATGAAACCCTGGTTAACCTGTGTATAAATTATTCCTGCTCGGAAATAAAAACAGTATATTGATTGTAATGTAATGAATGTGAAATCAACAATAAGTCATGAATTGCTGTAATACAGAAAGAAAAAAACAAGGTCATTCTCGAGAGACGAGGTCACTCTCGAAACAGTACAAATGTACTTTAGATAAACTGGAATGTGAAAAAAAAGAATAGAAAAAAAGAGTACATATACAAGGTACAGAGAGTGGGCTATATATAGAGACTGGTCCGCCTTCCACACAACACACTAGTTTCCATCTCCGGACAATACTGCAAATTCCTTCCAATTTTGTTCGAATTTATTCATTGCTTCATTTTTTCTAGCATTATATTTCTCAGTCTTTAACACTTTCCTCATAATAAAACAGTCAATATCAGGTTATCCAGCCCATACACTGTCCCCATAAGGTATTTCAGGAAAAACTGATAAAATGACCCCACCTCTATCATGTTTAACCCTATTTTCCCTGATAAAAACTTACTTTAACCCATTCCCTGATATATACGTATTTCTACGTGTGCTACGACTACCTTATATATACGTATTTCTACGTGTTATCGGGCACCTGATAAATACGTATATATCAGGGTTCATTTTTGGTCCAAATTTTAGGGAGAAGTCACTTCTCCCTCCCTTCTCCCTCCAGCCAAAATAGGGAGAAGTCACACCAACTCAGGGAGAAGTGAGGGAGAAGTGTTGATTTCCTCGCGACAACACAAATTTACAGTTATAATACTTGCCAAGTACTGGAAAGTTTTGTTGTCGTGAGGCAAGTCAATCAGGAACTGAACTATGCTATATGTTATAATTATATAAGGATATGACAAAGTAATTGACACAACACAGGAGATGGTCAATTAATTTGGCATAAAATTATTTAATGACATATATAGAGCCTAATCCAGTTGTTATATGTATCATGAAACCCAGGGGCGAGTAAAAAAAACAGTTTTTTACTCTACATTCTATATGAAATAGATATATATATATAGAATATAGGGGAAACAACTCTTTTTTAGAAATATGAAAGAAAATACAAGCAATGGTTGAACAATATTTTATTTAGTATAAATGATAAATACCATACTCATGATTATTACTAAACCTCATCAAAATAAATAAAAAATATCGGTCCACAAAACATAACATGTCGGGTAATTACGGTATTCGGACAGTAGTGCATAATCAAGCGAGACCCGATTAAATACACAATAGGCACCAATTTAATCCTATAAGCGCTTACGGGAGAGTAATGTTTATCACAGGTAGTTTGGATCAGACCAATGACACACACAAAAACGGAGCAATATAAACATTTGTTTACCCCACAAACTATATACTGTTTATATTGCTAAGTTTTGTGTGTGCCATTGGTCCGATCAAACTAGGGTTAGGGTTATAGGTGATAAACATTACTCTCCCCTGCAGCTAATGACCTGTGTGGCCTTCGCGTGTAATCTGATAAGAGACGCGATCATGTTTTGATAGCATGATGAAAGACACGCGTGTCTATATTTAGCACAAATGCTGTCTGTTAACACTGGGCAGTATATTGATTTTCTGTGCACACTGTGCTGGTCGCGAAATTAGTCTGCAGTTTTTAAATATTGCATTACAAAAAAAACAACATAAAATGTACAGTCAATTTGCATGTTTAGACAGATGGCAATTAACGTTAAATTTTAAGTAGCCGAAACGACGGACAGAGTTATTTCCCATCCTAGGTGTCATGGCGGCTCCCAGCGCGATCAAGCGAAAATGATAGATTTCTCGGCGAATTTTGATGGAAATTAACCAAATTTTGCCGAAAATTGGCAGGGCGACTTGCACTTCCCTATTTCCAAACGCCAAGGCGAAATGGAGCCAAAAGAGGCGACATTATCGCCCACGTCGCCCCCTAAACTGGTCCCTGATATATACGACTATACCAGTCTATATAAGAGCATTATCTAATATTTTGGACATTTATATAATGATTTATTTTGAAAAACAATGATGCTTACATTTAAAATTCTACGGCAATCGTCAATTAAAAATATCTCCTACAGGTGTTATATAAATCACCACAGCTGGGTCAATGCTGGCATAATCATGGAAAATTACTTGGGCGTTCTAAAAATAGATATATGTAATAGACAAGACTTTAGTGTACTATGTAACTCTAGGCTGGTTTAATTTTCTGAAATTCCTGAGGTTACGACTTTTATACTTATTTGTTAACATAAAGATCAAAGAGGCATATGTCACAACTTAGCTTTGAATGCAGTAAGTCACAGAGTTTAACAAGGAATTTATTTATCATGGAAAATTACTGGGTTTGTTAATGATAATTTCAATTTCTGAAAATGTGTGCAAGGCGTGTGCTTTATAATGAGACAACCAATCAAATTTAATACATGCATAGATCACAGGCATTATGCCATTGATCACATTTGCATAATTGACGCATAATTGACGGTGTTTGACAGCAGCTGTGAAAACACTGGTTTTCTGTTTATTGTTTTATTGCCTGCCAGGGCAATAAATGTTCATCAAAGTAAGTGTGATCAAAGTAAGTAAAACTTGTATATATACATGTATATACATGTCAACACAATACACAGGACACATCAAAGCCGACTTCCAGAATCGGTGTGAAAAATAATCATTAGGCTGTATGGATGAAATCATTCAGTTTGTGTGTAAACATCAATGCCTATACATTATTTTTGATGATTTTTACAGCAGTGAAAAGGTAAAAAAGTGTCTTCTTTCCAAATGTCTTTACTTGATAGAAATATCTTGAATAAAAGGGACATATAGCTATATATACAACATATCCTGAAAAATCTAGCATGGCTGTATCTGTCTCAATATCCAGATATTAGGACATTCATTGTCTTTATAACCTAATTGAAAAAGACAGGCTTACCATACAAATATGAGTTTGATACTGTTAGAAAGAGAATTTTATTCTCTACAAACTTTACATTGACCAAAATTCAGCTTAAATAAACAAATATAGTCGAATATAATAATTATTCTCCAAAACCTGCATGTCCAATATTTACACCTCCATATCTAAGTAAATACTAAAAAGTTTCTTTTCTAAATTTTTTATTCTTACCATAAATATATTAAAGTAAGTTTTTATCAGGGAAAGCAGGGTTAAACATGATAGGGGTCATTTTATCAGTTTTTCCTGAAATACCTTATGGGGACAGGGTACAGTTATTGGTCTCTTATCTATTGGTAGCTGATAAGCTATTATATAGTTACTGTATTGGGCTGGAGAACCTGATATGACTGTTTTATTATGAGGGAAAGGGTTAAAGCAGTTTTTAAATGGTTTGCTATACTGGCAGAGGCAATCTTATAGGAAACATTCAATAAAGAAATTGGACGCCAGTTTTTTAAAAATAATTTGTCTTTATCTCCTTTTGGTATACATGTTATAACACCTTGCTTGAGAGTCACAGATAATTCCCCTGTATCAAATGCATAATTAATAGATCTGACCAAAAAATGACACAAATCATTCCAGAAAAATTTGAAGAAGGATGCTTCCTGGAGAAGAAAAATTAGAATTTTTTTAACCCTTTACTCCACATACAACGCCTTTACTGCCTCCCCCATATAGACGCCATGCAACACCTTTATCGATTCCCACATACAAACGCCATTGAATGCCATTGTCCGATCTCCATATACACCAGGCGTGTATATGGAGATACAACGCCTCTGAACTTTGACACCGATATGTTTATATTTAGAATACAATGACACCGGTTAAATTTAGCTTGACTGTTAGATGTAAACTGTATCTATCTTTTACGCATGAAAAAGCACATGGTTACAATTAAAAGTTAACGTATAAATAGCGTTCAATCGTATACACCCAATATATCACGCGCTAAGTTCACAGGTCGATTTTCACAAATTTGAGGGTGTGTATTCAATTTTCCCGCGAATGATGTTTGTTTACAAATAGTTTTTCTCCAATTAAGCTTCATCAAATGGTATTAGCAAGTTAATAGTCAATGAAATAATAAAACCATGTCCCGTTTCTTTCATTATGGATAAATCCCGGAAGAATGAATAAACAAACATCTGTCATAGCTTCTAATATAGGAGAATCTCTTATTGAGAATGGGCACTTGATTTCCAATATCCTTATATGACCGTTTTCACACACTTTGCCATCAGGTGACGCACCAATATACGGAAAATCTGGATGTATTACTAATCCGCAGTCGCGTACATGATTGTTGGTTCTTTTTCTGTACATGTTCCGTGCCACTTTTTCATTAGCAGTCCCATAGCTAGTTGCTGCACTAGTAAATGGTTTCGATCTTAACACAATGTCAACAAATTTTTATTTGTTACTGCTGTTTTCCGAATTATTAATCGGCCAAAGTTTGAAGCAGTCACACATTTTGACCTTTCTTTGTGCCTGATCCCTTGTATTCTGTTTTCAGCATCCTCCATGCTTAATTTAACCTCTGATAGGCTCTGTGAGTTGTGGTACATTTGTAATGTCCGTTTTGTATGGAAATGTAAGGTTACCACATGGTGTACTTTCCCGCGAGGGTCCTACTGGCTGCAATAGCAGCAACTGAAAGAGAGAAATCAATTCATTACAACAACATACATCTGTTTCTTACATTTCAGAGTTGTCTGCTCTGGATATATTAGCCTTAGCAGCAGAGAACAAGATGCTACAACATCAATTATCCAAGCAGGTGTTGTTAAATGAAGAACTCTGCAGAGACAATGCTACTTTAACCCTTTACTCCATATCCATATAGGCTTATCTGCTATCCCATGTCCATACAATACACAGTATAATTGATAATCAATGATCAATAGAGGACATAGATAAGAGATGCATTTACTACACTGTCTCCATACAGGTTATTGGGAAAATAATGAAGACCTGATACCTGTCTTATTCTAGGCAAAATTAATGTATGAAGCATTAGTTTTACCATTTTGTGATGAATGTAAAGTTTTTATAGAATTAAATTATCTTTACAGTGATGTAAGTTTCATACTGGTGGGACAAATATTTATGTTGCAGTTGGGCTGTAAAGAAAATAGAAAACTAATTTTTCTGTTAAATTTGAAATTTAAACTTAATGTTTTTAATTTCATAGGCTATATATACTCCAGTTCTGTAAATATCATACAAAAACTTAACAACATTCTTTACCTAGTATTTACATAATATTTACATTAAAAATACATCTAATAATTTGATGATGTAAATATTATAAGATCGATGTTAACTGGTCGGTGTTCTCAAACGAACTAATTCAGAAGTATCCTAAATGTCTTTAGAAATTTTAATTGGCAGTAATTAGACGCTAATCTCTCGCCCCTGGCTAAGTGATAATGTAATATACCAGGTTTGATTAGATTTATTACTTGGGGACCACGATTTCCAATATACAAGCTTCAATGTTTTGACAGCTGAGTCTGGTAGTATCCTCGTTAGTATGCATGGGTGAACTATGGGAATCGAGCATTTTTATTGGTTATTATTTTGATAAAATTAATGATATTCATGAATAGATTTAACTTTGACCTCGCTGGTTCCGATTTGGTTCCAATTTCGCAGTAGTTACATCACGGTAAGCCTTTTTTCTCAACCACCCAACTGAATAATGACATCAACCACGCGTTTTGACCCTAACCCTAGGCGGAGCAAGTGATGAAGGCGCGTTATGCGTGGTTGATACTATATTCTGATCGGCTGGTTGAGATAAAGACTATATTCTGATCGGCTGGTTGAGATAAAGATTTAACGCAAAATCACTCCCGTGACATATGCGATTCCCCAATTCTTGTAAATTTCATAAACTCCGATTGAGTCGCGTCGTGGCTATCAAAAATATTAGTAGCCATACGCCTAACGAACAATAGTAATTAGGAATTAAATTGACAATAAATGTCGATCTTTGTGTAACACGAAGTGATGTAGGAGCATAATTTTTCAGTTGAAATATTATAATTACTCGCTAATCCGAAGAGTATTGACTGTTTGACATACCCACCCAAGTTCAAAGGTTACGCTGTTCTCCGCGGTCTCTGTGAAATACAAACTTCAAAGGTTATAATATACTAGAAGCCTGTATGCTTGCAATATACAAGCTACTTTATCTTGACATGATGTTTTGACAGGTACAGTCGCTGGTGTGTGATCAATTTCGACACATTTATGCATGGCAGTAATGCGTGATATATGGAAATCCATCCTTTTCATTGGTTGTTATTCTCGGGGAATCCTGTTTTCATGAATAAATTTTATCATTGGCCGTGCCTCGTTACGAAATCAAGCACATTTTTAGAACAAATGTTTGGAAATTTCTGTGAACTCTAAATCAAGCGTCTGACGATTGGGGATTCCTACCTTCGATTTCAAGCTATTTTCGCATGCCGTTTTCGTAAGTATTTTAAATAGCAACACCATTATTTTTCATGGCCTATTGTTTCATAAATGTTCAATGCTTATTTTAATTCATTTGCGGGGTTTCTGACATTAATAAATGTATTGGAAATTTACATTTAAAAATGGACGCGTGAAAAGTCGTATGCATGAAGATCTCCACAAAGCGGGATAAAGCGTATGTATGGAGGAATCGATAGACACGGGAAATGTCGTATGAATGGAGGAGTCAATAGACACGGGAAATGTCGTATATATGGAGTAACGGGTTAAAGGACAGAATTAATCGAAATCAGTAATCTCTGAAAGACGTGCAAGAACAGTTACTGTAGAAGCAGTCAGAGACAGCCGTATAAAGGATAACTTTAAATACTATACAGGATTTATATTTTTACAGTTCATGAATATTTTTAAATTTCTTGTTCCTAACAAATTTGAATGCCCTGTGAACTTCTCAAGAACAATATCAAGCATCAGAGACATCAAACTGGAGGATCAGCTTCTTCTAACATTGATCAAACTTAGGCTTAACTTGGACTTTAAGCATTTGGCAAATCTTTTTCAAATTTCTAATCAAGATGCTTTCCGTACCTGGATTAATTACATGTATTTTAGATTTGGTTCCATCTCCATATGGCCAGACAGAGACATACTAAAGTTAAAAGTGCCAAGTAGGTTTATGGAGGATTTTCCAGACACGTTGATCATTTTAGACGGGACAGAGATTAAAATGGAACTGAGATCACAAAGTCAGTGTTACTCTGACTACAAGTCGGCAACTACATTGAAAGGGCTAGTAGGACCCTAGAGGTTCATTCACATTTATCTCTATGTTGTTTTCCGGATGTATATCGGACAAAGTTATAACAACTAAAAGTGGGTTATTAGTGCTCTTACAACAGTTGATTGCGGTAAAATGAATAAAGGAGATGGTGTCATGGTAGACAAAGAGCTTCTAATACAGGAAGGAATAGAAAAACTTGGACTTAAGCTGTACATTCCACCATTTGCATCGAGCTCTGTACAAATGCCAGTCGGAGATGTATCCCTTACAAAGAAAATCGCTAAGCATCGTGTGCATGTGGAAAGTGGAAAGAGCTATCTCTAGAGCGAAGAAATTCAAGATTGTAGATAATAAAATTGATCTAAGTTTATCCCTGTGTAAACCAGATTTGGTTTTGTTGCTGCTTTTTGACTAATTTTATGCCCCTTCTCATTCAAGACTAACCTGATACGCTAATGCACTGCCAACGTTCTGAGCTCCATGTTCAGTCATCACTGTCATGTAGGGCTGGCTAGCTAGGTACGATATTGGGCTTAGGGACTTCAAAAACAGTAGGTCACTTTCAAGTATCTGTATTTTCCTGAAAATAGAAAAACATGTGTTTGTCATTGTTTGCTATTTTACACATATAAATTTGTAACATGATTAAAACAATACAGCATAAAACATGTATAGTATTTTCGTGTTATTTGTTTGTGCATGTATTATCTTTCATCTTCATTAAATCTATTTCCCACATATGCATCTTGGTATTTATGTACAGTGTTCTAATGTATGCATGTATGTTCCATTAATGTCAAACCCCTTGCGGGGACATAGGTCGGCTAAGCTTGCCCAGGAAAACATGTCTAAGTGGTTAACCAGTACTAAGCAATGTGTGTGAGGTGCCATGCTCGATGACACTACATAATTATGTGGCCTGACCGAGTATCGAACCCGGGACCGATCAATTCCAAATCCGACGCTCTACCACTGGACCACGGATGCCACACATGGTTCGATGGTTGATCACTGCAAATATGTCCTTGAGCAGGGCACCATATTTGCTTGGTACTGGTTTTAATGGTACCGAAGCAGCTAGGCATGTCCCAGGTGAAGCGGTTTGACATTGATGGAAAATAGAATGTACCTATTGTCTTGGAAGTCTGCAGTAAGCCAGGGCCCGCGCTGGCAATAGCCAGAGTAGCCATTGGCTAATGTATGGCAAAATTGGCTAATAAAATCTCAGTTTGGCTAAAATGATAAAAACGACAAAAATCTGTTCAATATTCGAAAATTGGAAATTGTGATCAAAGAAATAATAGATATTTACCACATGCCATGGCATTTATTATATTTAATATTCCAATTTTAAACCTGACAGCTATTCAGAGTAATCCCATCAAAACAGGATGTTTATTTGGCATAGAGCAATGGTATTGGCAATATAAGTGGCAGGTGTTAATTGATCTCGAGCAGCAGTACCCTGTCAATCAAATAAATCTTGTTTACACGATTAACCCAAAAGATCAAATGTCTTATGTGATGTAATAAAATGTGCACAGTTGACATGCAGCACTAGTCTAACTGTCTAACCCTGGGAATGCATTTTAAAATGATTCTGAAAATGAAAGTTGACACAACTTGTCAAGTAATGTATCACGGCAAATGTAACTCTTACCTCAGTTGTAGTTTAAGGGCATACATCATTTAGGTGATACAATTGCATGACACATTAAAATATATTATAATAAATATACTATAATAACTCTGTTTGGGAGAAATGGCGCGCGTCGGAATTGGCTAAAGGAAGCACAGATTTGGCTAAAAATAATTGGCTACAAAAAAATAAGAGCCAGAGCAGGCCCTGGTAAGCGGTCTCTTTTTTCGAGTCGAGTTTCCTGGTTTGGCAATTACCATGGTGCTGACGGGTTCAGGCTCGATCTTTACACCTCTTGGTTTGTCCCACCATTGTGGCATGGAAGTGCAGGCTTGGTATATCTGCTAGACCTTCAAGGATCCAATCCGTCAGCTGCAATACAACAGCTAGAATGTGGACACATTCACCAGAAGCCCTGCAAATAGAATAAATGCAGACTGTTTAGGTTTCGGTAATCAAAAACATTATTGTCTGTACCATCAACATGTTGAATGTTACGACAATTGATGAAATGTAACCATCAACAAGTTCAATATTGCGGCAATTTAAGAACAAAGTGATGAAGCATTTGTTCTACTAATCATCAAATGCAATGTTTACACATGCCGCCATTTTGTTTACCAGCGGCAGTGACTAGGACTAGTAGGGGTTTCCGCCGTCTCCTTTAAGATGCCATTTAATGGGTGAAACCAAATAGTAACTTGAACACTATATCAATATATAAAACATGTTGCGGTACTTACCCTGCTTTACAACTGCAGAATGCATCTGTAACCTGTTGCTGTCCGACGAATATATTGACGCGATGGCCATTGTCATTCTTTCGTTGACTGCGGAACACGACGGCTTGAACTTCTAAATCCAGATTTCCAGCACGGTAAAGTTTTACAGAACTAATATATAATTTGTTTGCAAACTTCTTAGCCTGAACTCTTTGATGCAAAGAGGTTCTATACGGTAGAAAATACTCCCCAAAGTCACATGGTAAATCATTCAATCTAAGTGCGTCCGCCATTTTGGAATTTGTTTGTCGGAGGTTTTGCGTTACAGGGTCACGTGATGTTAGGGGCGGAGCGATAGGCCATCTCGCGACTGGTCCATTATGAGCGACATGTCATCACATCCCATTGTTAATTGGAGCCATATCACTACATCTGTTCGCACCTCATGGTCTGGATGGGGCCATTCTTTTGTGTTTGAATCTTACTGAATCTAACTGTAATTTATTGAAATTTTAATTCGAATACGATTTTAACATTCCAATATTGAAAATACTTTAAATACCAGAACTTTTGAGATTTACTCATAACTTACTGACATATATCATATATTGATTGCATAATTAAAGTCATGGGCAGATTTCATTGATTCACAGCACATGAGAAGTTAGCTGCCTATGCCGAAGCACATAGGTACAGAGCAGCAGGTAGACAATATGACATTAACGATTTATTACTCATACACCAATAGTCAATATCACGATTTCGTAACCTTTACGAATCATAGTATTTGTTTTTCATGAGATTTGTTCATTTTCTTCACTCTTAAGATCATGTGCGTTTTATACAGTAAATAAAAAACGAGGCTCTAGGTGAATAAACCCTTATAGTGAAATAAATAGATGCCGATAACAGGCCAGATAATAGGCAAGATAACAGGCCAGTCTTGAGAAATGATCATGGATAGCTTAGCACTTTAGCTTAATGGCAATTGTGCTATCTAACTTGATAATATCTTTACGTTACAATATGTGTGAAATGGTGCATCTAGTGTATAGTACCAGTTTCCAAATCCATATTGTTCCACAGCATCAAGTAACATGGTTTCCTCTGCCAGAGTCCATGGTACCTCACAGTTGAATGCACCAATAATTGGCCCCGTCTGTAATATAAAGTATACCGTCATTAGTTAACCCTCTCCTCCACAGATACGCCTTTCTTGTACCCTATACATTACTCCACAGATACGCCTTTCTTGTACCCTATACATTACTCCACAGATATGCCTTTCTTGTACCCTATACATTACTCCACGGATATGCCTTTCTTGTACCCTATACATTACTCCACAGATATGCCTTTCTTGTACCCTATAAATTACTCCACAGATATGCCTTTCTTGTACCCTATACATTACTCCACAGATATGCCTTTCTTGTACCCTATAAATTACTCCACAGATATGCCTTTCTTGTACCCTATACATTACTCCACAGATATGCCTTTCTTGTACCCTATAAATTACTCCACAGATATGCCTTTCTTGTACCCTATACATTACTCCACAGATATGCCTTTCTTGTACCCTATAAATTACTCCACAGATATGCCTTTCTTGTACCCTATACATTACTCCACAGATACGCCTTTCTTGTACCCTATACATTACTCCACAGATACGCCTTTTGCGTACCCTATACATTACTCCACAGAAACGCCTTTCTTGTACCCTATACATTACTCCACAGATACGCCTTTCTTGTACCCTATACATTACTCCACGGATACGCCTTTCTTGTATCATATACATTACTCCACAGATATGCCTTTCTTGTACCCTATACATTACTCCACGGACACGCCTTTCTTGTACCCTATACATTACTCCACAGATACGCCTTTCTTGTACCCTATACATTACTCCACAGATACGCTTTTCTACGCATATACATGATTCTGATACATACGCATTTCTACGTCGCAGTTTTGGAGTTCTAAAACAAAACCTAAATATTGCAAATTTTATCTTTAGAAGTGCATTATCTAATATTTTGGACATTTATATAATGATTTATTTTGAAAAACAATGATGCTTACATTTGAAATTCTACGGCAATCGGCAATTAAAAAGATGATGATTGAGCTTATTTACCCTCGCCGCCGGCGAACCATATGGGCGAGTGGGCAATTAAAAATATCTCCTACAGGTGTTATAATTTAAATCTGGGTCAATGCTGGCATTCATATAAATCATGGAAAATTACTTGGGCGTTTTAAAAATAGATGTATGTAGAGACTAGTTTAAATTTCTGAAATTCCTGAGGTTATGACCTTTATACTTATTTATTGTTTACAGGGATACATCACAGCTTAGCTTTGAATGCAGTCAATCACAGAGTCAACCAGGACTGCTGGGTCAATGAATTTATTTATCATGGACAATTACTGGGTTTGTTAATGATAATTCAATTTCTGAAAATGTGTGCAAGGCGTGTGATTTATAATGAGACAACAAATCAAATTTAATACATTCATAGATCACATGCATTGGTCACATTTGCATAAGTGACGGTGTTTGACAGCAGCTGTGAAAACAATGGTTTTCTGTTTATTGTTTTTATTGCCTTCGAGGACAATAAATGTTCTGTGATCAAAGTAAGTGAAACTTATATGTATACATGTATATATATGTCAACACAATACACAGTACGGGGGACGGACATTTGCCCCGGCAAAACTCTGTTTTGCAAAGGCGGACATCTGCCCTGACTATGTTTTGCAGCGGCGGATATGTGCCCCGACTAAAGTGGACATCTGCCCCGATTCTGTTTTGCAAAGGCGGGTATCTTGCTCGACTCTGTTATGTAGAGGCGGACATCTGCCCCTTGTAGGGAGGACAATTGCCCTGATTGTATTTTAAAATATTGATATTAACCCATACCCTGATATATACGTATTTCTACATGTTATCGGGCACCTGATATATACGTATATATACGACCATACCAGTCACCTGATAAATACGTGTTTCTACGTGTCCGTTTTAAATCCATCATTTTCGCTACTTAAATACGGCAGAAAAGCGGTCAAAATATGTTTCACTAAGCAACAAGTATTTATCTATAAATGTCTGAAGTCAAAATGAAAATAAATCTAAAAATAGCAATTACTCAGGGCAAAACCCATTGTAGCTTGCATAAAAATATCTAGGTATTTGGTAAATTTCCACAGTGAAGGCCAATTCATGCGTATGGTCTAAAATTAGAATTGGATTGAAATTAGAACATTTATCACGTGACATTATGATGCATTAAATGGGTTCCCTGATGGGGGGGGGGTGCAGGTGTTAGCGAAACAAATTTGTTTGAAGTTTCTGTTGTATGACCACGGCTATAGATCAAAGTGCATGTAAGTCATAATGTTATGCAAGCATGATGTTTTTTGCTATACAGTATACATGGCCGTAGGGTAATCAAATTTGGGTTCAAAGGTTTTAATGCTAATTACCGACTAATGTCGGCATGACAACAGTTTGACAGGAAGCATCCAGTTCGAAATACACAGGGCGGTGTCTTAGGAACTTGTTGATATCAAAGGATGTGTGTTGTCGCCTCATGGAATGGCTAATGTTGCCAGCTAAACAGAGGGTAATAAACCCATGTGGGTGGTGGAGTCTTTAATCAGAAAGTCCAATTGATTTAGGAAATTGATTTAATCAACTTAGGTTGCCATGCCCTTTTCCATGCACTATTAAATAAACAAATATAGTCGAATATAATAATTATTCTCCAAAACCTGCATGTCCAATATTTACACCTCCATATCTAAGTAAATACTAAAAAGTTTCTTTTAAAAATTATATCGTTGAAAACATCATACATTTATTTTTCTAAATTTTTTATTCTTACCATAAATATATTAAAGTAAGTTTTTATCAGGGAAAACAGGGTTAAACATGATACATTTTATCAGTTTTTCCTGAAATACCTTATGAGGACAGTGTACAGTTATTGGTCTCTTATCTATTGGTAGCTGATAAGCTATTACATAGTTACTGTATTGGGCTGGAGAACCTGATATGACTTTTTATTATGAGGGAAAGGGTTAATAATGGATAATACTCTCCAAATGTTAGCAAATATTGAATATCTCTGAAATCATTCTAATAATTTTAATATATTGATCATGTGTTAACAATAGTGAAATGTACTCAAATCAAGAGCTAATTACATTAATATAATCCAATTATAATCCAATTTAAATACATGTGATTAATTATTATTAGTTGTGATCATGGTGATATGTAATCACATTAAAATACTCACATTGGGATCAATGTTTTCTTTAATTGCCAATTAATCTTTAATCATGGTCATATGTAATCACTCAAATTAGCACCAAATTCTATATAAAGAAGGGTAAACATGCCTGGTCATCATTGCATTTCTGAACATGGAAGTAATTCAAAGTATCTGGGGTGCTAAGAAGCTATGTTATGAGGGATGCAGAAGAAGCTGAAGTCACTCTGCATGCAGTACAATGCTGGTGACGAGACGACAGCAGAGTTCCTGAAGTGCATTGGACATTGCATTAGACTGCATTAGAACACTGTGCAAATGTGCTGACTATTACATATAGTGCAGTACCTGTGCTGTATAATATTATATACTTGAATGTGCTATGTACAATTCAGCAATATATCGTTATTCAATCAATGACCTCTCTACTAATAGTGATGAACATGTATATACTTATATTATATGCTAAGTATATGTTCCAAATATTTGCACAATTTGGCATAAAGAAATATCAATTATGTTTTGTCGACTATTAGTTCTTTATATCTTTGTATGTGTGTCTAGGGGATTTGGGCAATTGTCATTGAAACTACTATATTGATCATTCAGCATATCAGATCAATTTTCCATTGCATTAATGTTTCATTTACATGTTTGTGTTGCATAAATAAAAAAATCTTATTTATTCGGTATTATACAGTACGTATGCAATCTTCGGGGCAGTTGTCCTCCCTAGTTGGGGCAGATGTCCGCCTTTGTAAAACAGAATCGGGGGAGATATTCGCCCATGCAAAACAGAGTCGGGGCAGTTGTCCACTTTAGTCGGGGCAGATTACCGCCCCTGCAAAACATAGTCGGGGCAGATGTCCGTCTTTGCAAAACAGAGTCGGGGCAGATGTCCTCCCTAGCCATTTTTGGAGTCGGGGCAGATGTCCTTTGGGGCAAATGTCCTACAATCACACAGTATACATCAAATCAATTAAAATTTATGACTTCCAGAATCGGTGTGAAAAATAATGATTAGGCCTACTGTATGGATACTGTATATTCAGTTTGTGTGTAAAGACCAATGCCTATAGATCGATATACCTGTTTTAAACTTATATTGTGAAAGTACTCTACCATTATAAATTATATAATGGCTTATGATTAGGGTGACGAGTCAGATTTTTCGGGATTTGGGCTATAGCTATATAGCTACTAATAAAGATACCCTGAAAAATCTAGCATGGCTGTATGTGTGTCAATATCCAGATATTAGGACATTCATTGTCTTTATAACCTAATCAAAAAAGACAGGCTTACCATACAAATATGAGTTTGATCTGTTAGAAAGAGAATTATATTCTCCACAAACTTTACATTGACCAAATATCAGTTTAACCATTTCCATCATAGAGATTTTGGTTAATATACTATTATATCTCCATGCAAATGACAGCCATTTAGCTATCATGCAGTGGATAAGTAGTCGCCATATCTATCCCACCTCCATAGATATTAACTGGGACTACATGAGATTCTGGCCTTTAACGCAGTATCAGGCTATTGCATTGAATTTGAAGGTGCAATTGTGAGTGTGAACATGAACATGGGGAATTTATTCGGTCTCATTATTTACCGACTAGAACCGACTAGAGGTTATTTAACAAAAATATATGAAACATTATATATACAACTCAAGTTCTATTAAATTCATCCTGCTATAAAACCGTATTAATCATTATTCATTCACCAGACAGCACCTACTAGAGATTGTAGCCGCCATTTTGAAATGACGACCGGAGAATAGAAGGGGAGGTAGCTAGTACCATATATGGAAGAATAGTTAATCATAGGTTGTCTATCTTTTCAATTGGCGGACTATGGAATAGATTTAAGGACTAGAGATTTGTTGATTGATTACCAGACGCAACATAATATACATATAGAATATCAGATAGCATGAATTCATTTAATTTTTCTATCTATTCAATGTGATATACACATATTGGGTACAGTGTATAAGAATGACCCATCATAGCGTTATTATAGAGATTTATTAATGGATAATTATTGCCATAGATCCACAAAATCACAATTTAGTACCGACTAGAGAACACATATTGTATATTATTGACATGAGTACAGTGTATAAGAATGACCCGTCATAGGGATATTGAATAGAATTGCCGACTAGAGATTTACTGTATTTGTTTTCACAATGTGTGAAAGTATGCAGTATGTAGATTTTTTTTGTGCTTTACAAGATATAGTTAGCACCTTTCTAGTTGTGACAAACATGCACGCCGACTATGAAAACCCCGCGTGTGTATTTTAATACCTGTCAATAGCTGACATTGTAAACTTCATGGTTTGAGTACCATGAATGATATATATAAAACTGAATGTAAAATGTATCTGCATTACACTCCTCTATGTGTAAACATCAAGCCTGCTTGTTGTATTCACTTGCTGTATTGTGCGTTTGCGTAATATTCAGAGAATTGACAATATATTTGCTGATATTATATTTACTGCTGCTATTATTATCATTGTATTAATTACTGTTATTATTATTAGTATATTTATTGCTATTTGTGTTGTTTAGTTGTTTGACAATGGCATATCCTTGTGGTGATTGTGGAAATAATTGTCTAGGTTGGTGCATTGCTTGTGAGAAGTGTGACAAGTGGTACCATTCGAAATGTCAACAACTGTCAAAGAAGCAACTGGCGATTCTAACTAATTCTTCATGTGATTATTTTGTTTCATAACAACGCTCGGTGACGGATTTAATTTTGAAATGTCTCTCTCTGAAGCGGTTGCAGGGTCATGCCGATAATGGAAATGGGTGGTTTAAAACAAAATGAAGCCATTTGTTTAATACTGAATAAATAAAATAGTTTTAGACATATAAATAATCTGTTGGTCTATTATTTGTGTCCTATAATGCTTACAATTCACACAAAGTTTCAGCTTAATCGGACAAAGTTATGATAAAAATTATGGTAAAAATGTCCCAAGTGTAAGATTTTAGTGTGACAAGTTTCACTTAACCCATTCCCTGATATATACGTATTTCTACGTGTGCTACGACTACCTTATATATACGTATTTCTACGTGTTATCGGGCACCTGATAAATACGTATATATACGACTATACCAGTCACCTGATATATACGTGTTTTTACGTGTCCGTTTTAAAACCATCACGCCTGCAGTTTTGGAGTTCTAAAACAAAACCTAAAGATTGCAAATGTTATCTTTATAAGAGCATTATCTAATATTTTGGACATTTATATAATGATTTATTTTGAAAAACAATGATGCTTACATTTGAAATTCTATGGCAATCGGCAATTAAAAATATCTCCTACAGGTGTTATATAAATCCCCACAGCTGGGTCAATGGCATAATCATGGAAAATTACTTGGGCGTTCTAAAAATAGATATATGTAATAGACAAGACTTTAGTGTACTATGTAGCTCTAGGCTGGTTGAAAATTTCTGAGGTTATGACTTTTATATTTATTTGTTAACATAAAGATCAAAGAGGCATATGTCACAGCTTAGCTTTGAATGCAGTAAGTCACAGAGTTTAACAAGGAATTTATTTATCATGGAAAATTACTGGGTTTGTTAATGATAATTTCAATTTCTGAAAATGTGTGCAAGGCGTGTGCTTTATAATGAGACAACCAATCAAATTTAATACATGCATAGATCACAGGCATTATGCCATTGATCACATTTGTGTTTGACAGCAGCTGTGAAAACACTGGTTTTCTGTTTATCGGTTTATTGCCTGCCTGCCAGGGCAATAAACCTTCTGTGATCAAAGTAAGTGAAACTTGTATATATATACATGTATATATATGTCAACACAATACATAGGACACATCAAAGCCAATTAAAATTTATGACTTCCAGAATCGGTGTGAAAAATAATCATTAGGCCTACTGTATGGATGAAATCATTCAGTTTGTGTGTAAACACCATAAACACATTATTTTTGATGATTTTTACAGCAGTGAAAAGGTAAAAAAGTGTCTTCCTTCCAAATGTTTTTACTTGATAGAAATATCTTGAATAAAAGGGACATATAGCTATATATACAACATACCCTGAAAAATCTAGCATGGCTGTATCTGTCTCAATATCCAGATATTAGGACATTCATTGTCTTTATAACCTAATTGAAAAAGACAGGCTTACCATACAAATATGAGTTTGATACGGTTAGACAGAGAATTTTATTCTCTACAAACTTTACATTGACCAAAATTCAGTTTAAATAAACAAATACAGTGGAACCTCTCTTAAGCAGCCACTCTTGGGAAGGGCACAAATTGGCTGCTTAAGGGAGGTGGCTGCTTAACGGAGGGAGATTGCTGGACAACTAGAAATTATTTTCAAAGCAAGCATGCCTGGAAAAGCTGTGATAACAATAATCTGTCAATGGGATTGCCTTATAGTATGATAACAACAAGAAATGAGACAACATAATCTGAAATTTATTTATTTATTAAGCCAGAATGAAAGTGAAAGCTGAGGAAGGCCTTATTTAAAGAGCTGATTATTGAGTAATTAAATGCAGGTGTTTCCTAATTATGCTTACCTTAGGAGATTAACTTTCATCAAACAATGCGATCGAATAATCGGCCTTTGATATCCCAGTAATCCGATCAAAACAATGGTTTTCAGCGCCTTGTGTGATCACTCCAAGTTTGTTTATGATTTAACAAAATATTGTGTGGTGCCCGACTTTGTATTTTACACTCTTCAAAAATAGAATGGAAAACCAGGATGACTCATCGATTTCCCGCATAATGGCGGATAATCACGTATGATTGGAGACTTCTGTAAAAACGTGTGAAAAACTAATCAATATTGTTTTTAAGGCCAAAATATCATTTGATAGCTGTAATATAAACTATTAAAAAATGATAATTATTAATAAAATATTTCTTTTTTTCCACTCAGTAAATTCAATCTTTCAATGTCTACATCTGATTTGAATGTTACATATTTTCGCGACCGCATCTCTGTAAATATTTTGCCGATTTTTGATGGATTTTGACCGTTTAAGGTAGGAAATTTTGTCCCAAAACGGTCACTTTGGTGGCCGCTGGCCGGAGATGAGAGGTGACCGCTCAACAGAGGTGTAATATATAGGAAAATCGCTCGGGGGGATAAATGTGACCGTTTACCGGAGGTGACCGCTCACCGGAGGTTGACCGTTAGTGGAGGTTCCACTGTATAGTCAAATATAATAATTATTCTCCAAAACTTGCATGTCCAATATTTACACCTCCTTATTTAAGTAAATACTAAAAAGTTTCTTTTAAAAATTATATCGTTGAAAACATAATTTATTTTTCTAAATTTTTTATTCTTACCATAAATATATTAAAGTAAGTTTTTATCAGGGAAAGCAGGGTTAAACATGATAGGGGTCATTTTATCAGTTTTTCCTGAAATACCTTATGGGGACAGGGTACAGTTATTGGTCTCTTATCTATTGGTAGCTGATAAGCTATTATATAGTTACTGTATTGGGCTGGAGAACCTGATATGACTGTTTTTATAATATTATTAGGGTCAGACGGGGGATCGAACCTGCGATCCCTGGATTACCAGTCCAGCGTGTTACAACTGGACTACAGATCCGTCTGTTTATTTATTTATCTGCTCATGACTTCATTTATACAATCAGTATAATAGCGTGTTTGACATGTGTCAGTGAGTGAGTAAATCTTTGTGTATTTTACGTTTATTTATCGTCGCTACCGGTTGCCCATATGAGCGACGCCTCCTGAAGAGATTAGTCATTTTAGATTTTGGAGGATAGTGCAATGATACAGACAGAGACCCATTTCAGAGTCTCCTCTGGTTCTTTTATGTGCACAGTGCAGTGAGTAAATCTCAACAAGTTCTAGTATTTAAAGTGACATAATTTCATCCTGTCAACACCTAGTCAAACTTGTCAATAATTAGCGTCACATACGCCAAGCAGCAGTCAGTAATTGGTTGTTTGCAAAACTTGATAAATGTGAACCATCATTAATTTTCCTTCAATAAAAGTTGCTTTTGTTGATTTTAATGTTTTAATAAACTAGATTTTTTTATCATAAATTAAATAACATTTTTAACTTTGAATGATTTCCCACACGATATAGATATATAGACTCAAAACGAAATCCGGAATAAATACGGCACTTAGAAAAAAATAGCCTGATCAGACGGAATGTTCCATGGCGGTTAATCTGGCTCTATGTTCTTTGCAAATACCGTTTGAACGGTATCAAGAATGAAATGGGTTAATAGACCTATTAGCAAGCGACTTAATTAATGAGTACTTGAATCGAAAGCGAGGCAATGCAATGTTCATAAAACTGTATAACTGACAGCCATTTTTTTTACGAGTGATCGGAACAGTATAGGTCCCTGAGAGGGGTTTGACATTAATGATACATACATACATACAACAGTAAATCATTTTAAAATTACAGTGTGCATCTAAAAGATGTAGGCCAGTGCAGTTGCTTTCACTTAGTTATTGATTCAGATACGATATAGAGTGGTGTAACCTATGCTCGGCGTAAATCCGACATATAATGGCCAGTAAAATATGTTAATTGCAATTGTCGTATATTATTATTTTCTTAAGTCTTTTAAAAAACTCTTGATAATTTTAGCTTCATCACATGACCTTGCTGCTCAATTCAGCTATCGCAACGGCACCCATTTATATGAGGAACTTCAGGAAGGAAGACTTCAGGGCACCTATGCACAGCGTACTTGTTAAGACTTCAGGACACCTATGCACAGCGTACTTGTTATTTTTATGTATGCATCACAACTTGTTAGATATCTTATTTTGATACAGTAACATTATTGAATCAAAACAATTATTGGTCAGAAATGGTATAGAAACTATTTTTCGGATTAGGTGTAGATTTTTAAATTCGGATAGCTACCTGAATTGCTGATACATCGTTTCAGTGGAAATATTCTCCCAATGCAGGGTTCCTGCTGTCGGTCGCATTTGTCGTCAAATGCGCATAAAAATTAATTCTGGCTCCAAAAATCTTCAGTTGGCGAATGCCATAAATATCGGCAAAATAACATTGTTCAAGAAACATAATCGGCCGAAAATCCATGAAAGTGAAAGTCACGTGTGCGGTCACGCGTGCGATGATGACAAGCGTTTGTTTATTGGAAATCAGCTGTTTGGCACTTAATTGCATGGGGTGTTGAGAAGTTGGTGACATTTTAATTACGGATAATTGGATTAAATGGCGGTCTTTAATCCTACAACTGATTAAGCACAGATATTTCTGTACACCAGAATTTGATAATGCAGTGTTTTCTCACTGTATGTTTCTTGCGGTTTTGATGCAATGAAATGGTTTTACTTGTTACAATTATGTACAACGAAAAGCGTTCAGATAAGTCATGTCGGAAAATGTCCATTACTGAAATAGGTTTAGTTTCCAAGCAGAATAATTCTGCAAATCCTGAAACCCCAGAATATGATTCGGCCCAGACAATTTCCAACCATGAAAGTACTGAAACACCTTCAGTTTAGTGATATGACTAATAGTTCCTACAAACTTAAAACTGTATCAAAATGCGAATTTAGAACGTAGTGGGTGCAAGAAAACGCATTGTTAGTCTTAGTGCACTTTCCAACTTCCCAAACCTGATTTTTTATGATTGGTAGGTAGTAAATTACACAGTATTTATTTATTCATAAGTGCATGTAGACAACTACAGCAGAAGTACAAGTAATTAGCAGTAGTACATGCACACAAGTTGACAACTTGTTTAACATCAGCACATACCAGATGTCCGATTGAATATGGCACAATAGACTGCTGGCTCCAACATTGGCGCAAACTTTTTCTGATTGTCGAATTTGCTGGCGCAAACTAAAATTGACCCAGAGGAAACCCTGCAATGATTTGTTTGCTTATATTTGTCTACTGGACCAGGCATGTGACAGTTGTATCAGGCTACCGATACACACAATGGAATGCTATTGAACCATGCTTCAGCTCTGTCAGCTAAATTAGCTTAGAACTATATAAATATTTTAAATGGTGAACGGACGTTTTGGCCAGCGGACGTTTTGGCCAGGACGTTTTGGCCCGGACGTTTTGGCCAGCTGGGTTTCAGGGTAGGACGTTTTGGCCAAAATGAGTTTTTGAGGGGAAATTTTCTGTTTTGGTTGTTAGAAGTATAAGATGTATTTCATTTATTAAATAGAAGTAATTGCATTTTCTACACTACGTTCAAAGTCTATGATTATCACAGAGGGATCACAGCCAGCCTGGTCGAGAACGTTGAGAAGTGTCTCGTAGGTTGTCTGGGTCTTGCGTTGGAGGAGGGCATAGACGAGTGGCAGGAAGACACCGTTGACAGAACCGTGGATGACATAGAGTTGGCCGAAGAGGTGAGGAGCCACTGCAAATGTACCGTCCATACACCAGGTGTCACAGGATGCAAGGCGTTGAAGATGGTCTTGTGTAGAAAAGACGACAACTCTCTCGTCAGCATCAGGGCCGTTGTCAAAGTGCAAGAAGGCAGTAGGAGCATCACCGGCAGTTTGGGTCCACTGGTTCTCGATCACCAAGTCTTGTAGTCGTTGTGGATCTTTGGGTCGATGTGCTGCTCTGGTGCGTCGCAGGACTCTCTTGACCGTGTCTGCAGTGGGGAGTCTGGTCTTGACTTCGTCAGGAGCCGCAGCAGTAGAGAAGGTGAAGATCTGGTTTGGTTTGTCGTTGGTGGTGCAGGCTTGCTCTTTCATACCCTGACGCAACTTTTCTACAGCTACTGATGTGTGGTCTGCAAGATGATTGTGTTCTTTGATGACTTGGGGCTGCTCGAAGCCTTTGGTCGTCTGTAGAATTGCACAGCAGGAGTCAGCTACTCGACGGACACATCGCCATTTGATTTCATCTTTGGTTTTGGACTCGACCTTGACAGTGTACATCAAACCATCTAGACATAGTTTTTTGCCGCCGCGTTTGGTGTTGATGATCTCCATTGTGGAACAGTAGAGATTGTTATGAGAAAGTTGTGAGAGGGCTGAGAATTTATAGTGTTCCTACCCAAAAATTATCACCTACAGTTAAATACAAATTGCAATAACAATAATTTCAATTAGTGGAGTTCAAAGAGGATATTTAGTAATTGCATTTATCTCAAAGTAGTTCAATTGAGTAGATCAAATACTTCAAAGGTTTCACATTATTGGAATTGCAATTCGTAATTAAATTCAAAGTAGTTCAACTGAGTAAATCAAATACTTCAAAGGTGTTACATTAACAACCAAAACAGAAAATTTCCCCTCACATTATTGGAATTGCAATTCGTAATTAAATTCAAAGTAGTTCAACTGAGTAAATCAAATACTTCTGAAAGCACAGCATCACCCACTTGCTAAATAGAGCCATCCTGGGCCGTATTCTCGAAATTACTTAATAAAAAATTTTCCCCTTCATTTTAAATACGGCTGTACAAATAGTCCAAATATTTAGACATGAAAAATGTGACATTTTACTATCCATGCATTTTTCAAAGTCTAAACCTCAATTACGCGTAGCATATTTTATATTCTAAAAAGTCGTTTTTATAAATTAAAATTGTTAACAAGATGAACACACAGTTGTTTGAATTCTGCACAGTCTATAACGTCTCTCGACACAATATTATATTGCGAAAAATAGAAATCATTAGACGAAATCTCACCTGTCGACTTCAAACAGCTAAATGATATGCACAACGGTTAGACAATATATTTTAAACCTTCTTAATATCTACCGTACTTACTCGCCTATAAGACGACCCCCCTACTTTGGTTCTGTAATCTGTGGATTTGGCATGCACTCGCATATAAGACGGGTTGATAAAATTGACATCAAGAGTTGGAGAAATTTTCCGATAATTGATTCATAAGATTTTTTGTGAACAATAACATAATGTTTTATTGCTAATTACTCAAAAAATCCGACATATGTAAATGAATACACGGCAATAATAAGGACAACCTTTCTCACAGACACAGCCAATCAGATTGATCATTAAACGGTTAGCCCGTATAAGATCACCTTAGACTCGACAAATAGAAAAATACGCAGGTGTTGTTAGGTAAACTGCCCGTCGCTTAGATGGGAAACCGGTCGCGACAGTAAATAAACATAAATTAAAAATACAATTAGAAATGTCACACAAACTTGTGAAATTATCAACAAAATATGATGTTTTGTCCACTTAGGCCGGGATAATTGATATGATTACTTTTGGTTACTGCGTCGGGTATTTTTTTGAAAGTGGCACATATATTCCAAGTGAGTTTTAAAACAAATATTGCAAACTGACGTCGGCGAATTAAAATATTTTATAGTTATGATAGGGTTATCAAAGCGAGGGAAAATATATTTTCAACCTGTATTCCGTATAGGTTTTGTTTGGTACATAATTCAGAAAAAACTAAAATTTACTTTTACTTGGCCTGCACATGTCAAAATGTCATTAGTTTACATTGCCCATCGGTGAATGACTTTGAAGTTTTTTCCTCGCTTCAGCCCATGTCCATATATAGAAATCGATGTAAGGTTAAACTGCTCTCCAGGTACTCACACTACACACATGTTGGTTCATTGCTATGGATACGCTATACTAGTGGATAATAGGGACTGTTTCAAGAGGTATGAAGGGGGTTTAACCCATACCCTGATATATATACGTATTTCTACGTGTTATCGGGCACCTGATATATACGTATATATACGACCATACCAGTCACCTGATAAATATGTGTTTCTACGTGTCCGTTTTAAATCCATCATTTTCGCTACTTAAATACGGCAGAAAAGCGGTCAAAATATGTTTCAGTAAACAACAAGTATTTATCTATAAATGTCTGAAGTTAAAATGAAAATAAATCTAAAAATAGCAATTACTCAGGGCAAACCCATTGTAGCTTGCACAAAAATATCTAGGTATTTGGTAAATTTCCACAGTGAAGGCCAATTCATGTGTATGGTCTAAAATTAGAATTGGATTGAAATTATTTATCATGTGACATTATGATGCATTAAATGGGTTCCCTGGTGTGGGGTGCAGGTGTTAGCGAAACAAATTTGTTTGAAGTTTCTGTTGTATGACCACGGCTATAGATCAAAGTGCATGTAAGTCATAATGTTATGCAAGCATGATGTTTTTTGCTATACAGTATACATGGTCGGATGGTAATAACATTTGGGTTCAAAGGTTTTAATGCTAATTACCGACTAATGTCGGCATGACAACAGTTTGACAGGAAGCATCCAGTTCGAAATACACAGGGCAGTGTCTTAGGAACTTGTTGATATCAAAGGATGTGTGTTGTCGCCTCATGGAATGGCTAATGTTGCCAGCTAAACAGAGGGTAATAACCCATGTGGGTGGAGTCTTTAATCAGAAAGCCCAATTGATTTAAGAAATTGATTTAATCAACTTAGGTTGCCACGCCCTTTTCCATGCACTATTAACTATTAAATAAACAAATATAGTCGAATATAATAATTATTCTCCAATACCTGCACGTCCAATGTTTACACCTCCATATCTAAGTAAATACTAAAAAGTTTCTTTTAAAAATGATATCGTTGAAAACATCATTTATTTTTCTAAATTTTTTATCCTTACCATAAATATATTAAAGTAAGTTTTTATCAGGGAAAACAGGGTTAAACATGATAGGGGTCATTTTATCAGTTTTTCCTGAAATATCTTATGGGGACAGTGTACAGTTATTGGTCTCTTATCTTTTTCTTTTTTTTTGAGTTTACGTTTATTTATCGTCTCTTATCTATTGGTAGCTGATAAGCTATTACATAGTTACTGTATTTGGCTGGAGAACCTGATATGACTTTTTATTTTATGCTAATTGATGAAATACAGTGTTCTATCAGTGAGATATAATCCATAGCTCATCGGTGAGATATGGATTATATCTCACTGCCGGACAACTTTTTTATTATCTCCCTTTCCAATACACTATTCTTGCACTATTACTCTCCCTTTAAATGCTTAGACAACAACAACAACAAATCAACCGTCTGCTATTGAATAATAATATATAAACAATTAATAGCTCTAACAAAATTTAAATAAATAAAAAATGGAATTTAACAATATTGAGGATATGTACCTGGAATGTAAAATAATGTTATCATCCGATGTTGTTTTTTTCACAAACTTGCACTGTGTCATTTAATTTTCACCGTTTACCTGGCTTCAATGACACTATTTACCTGTATTATTGTTTTTGTTATGAAACAAATCAAAAGCGAAATACAACTGACAATGTCTGCAATTTTGTCACTAAATTTAAACAATAAATCCAAATTAAATTAAGGCCTGCTCTGGCTCTTAATTTTTTGTAGCCAAATCTGCGTTTCCTTTAGCCAATTCCGACGCGTGCCATTTTCCCCAGAGTATTTATAGTATATTAATTTATTATATGTATCTTGCAATTGCACCACCTAAGTGCTGTATGCCCATAAACTACAACTGAGGTAAGGGTTACATACTGCTTTCCTTTGAGATATTCAAATTAACATACACAATTAACGACAACAAAACAAAAGTTGCCGACACACTTACGTCTAACCACAGGCACCATACACCAAAAAAAGTGTGCGTCTAACAGTCGTGTAAAGCTTTTCAATTTGGTAGCATAATTTTCATCTACAAAGGATTTGGGCAACAATGTAATGCCGCCCTGCTCTTAACTCATTCAGCCCTGGTGTTGATTTACTGATAAGCTCCTGTTAGCCAGTTCTTATCTAACTCCTACAGCAGATATCAGTAGTTTAGTCCTGTATTCCTGGAGCAATTTATCAATATTGATGATTTATCAGAATGTTTCATTTAGAATTGTTACTAAACTTGCTAACTTTGAATGCATGTATCTTTTTCTAATGCTGAATATGAATAAATTAAAATTTTCACCTATGACTTGTTGATTCATTATTTTTACAATCCCCATATTTTATATAAAATCATAAGTAAAATCATGCAAAACAGGGTTGAACAGGGTGAATATGAAACATTACTTACGGAGGAAGAATTCATTTATTACCTACCCATTCAATGAATGAAATTCACACACATTATATTTACACTATTTACAACACAATAATAATAGATATATTGTGATGTATTTACATGCTACTCTTGCACTAATTTACTATGGATGGATTGTTGGTCGAACTCAAAATGGGCCTGACATATTCGTCTTCATTTTCTGAGCTTTCATTTTCTGATGAAAACTCTAAATCGCTCGGTCGATCGTCCGAATTAAATCCGGAAAAGTCACTCTCATCACTGTCCGATTGCAACATATCGTCAATGTCCATATTTTCGTTGGAATCGGCAGCCATTTTTACAAATTTTATTCGTTTTTGTACACGGAAATATCTTATTTTGCTGTTTTAAATCTCGGGATTTTTTTTTCGAAAACTTGCCCGGATGTTAGATTATTCTTTTGTAAACTTAATTTTCATTGGTTTATTTCGAAAATAGCACAAGAAACCGCCGATATTAAGCCAATGAAATGCGACGTTAGAAAACGTCGCTCGGAATTCAGAGTTCAGTATAATGCGCCGCCGATATTCGTCTCACGGAAAGCTGATGTGTTATCAGGCAACGTCTGATAGCGGCTCTCGGAAAGCGGCTTATCTTATCTACGCCGCCGTTTGACGGCTCAAAGTGTTAATTATCACCTGCTCAATATAATAAGCATTCATAGTGTGTCCCGTGTTTGCACACTAATCAAACATTACGCTCCATTAAATAAACAAACAACACGCTTGTATGATTCTCCAGTCCGAGATATTAGTCACGCGCGAAACAATTTCACCTTGACCAGAGTAATTTTCCAAAAATAGTCTCGGGGGGAATTTCCAATTTTCGGATATTTTACAGATTTTCGCCGTTTTTACAATTTTCGCCAAACTGAGTTTTTATTAGCCAATGTTGCAATATTGTAGCCATTAAACTGAGTTTTTATTAGCCAATTTTGCAATATTGTAGCCATTGGCGAGGCTGGCGATTGTTCATGTATTTTTCCTCGATTCAACTTTAAATTCAAGATGGTGGCAGATTTGTATTTCTTTCGACTCACGACGTATAGTCGTTAATGTATTCATCCGCACAAAAACACGGCGGCCAGCTATTTTAATTTCTTCATTTTGTGTTTGTTTTTCACCAATTATCATAAAATAAAAAGAAAATTTGTTTGTTTTGAGTGAATATGGAATATATCTCACCTCGAAGTGAGAACATTTTCATATTTTCACACTAACTCGTGAAAATATTTGAAATTTTCTCACTTCTCAGTGAGATATATTCCATATTCACTCAAAACAAACAAATATCCTCTATTTATTATGAGGGAAAGGGTTAAAGGAGTCCCAGATATACCAGGGACCAGTTTAGGGGGCGACGTGGGCGATAATGTCGCCTCTTTTGGCTCCGTTTCGCCTTGGCATTTGGAAATAGGGAAGTGCAAGTCGCCTGTCGATTTTCGGCAAAATTTGGTTAATTTCCATCAAAATTCGCCGAGAAATCTATCATTTTCGCTTGATCGTGCTGGGAGCCGCCATGACACCTAGGATGGGAAATAACTCTGTCGGCTACTTAAAATTTAACGTGAATTGCCATGTCTAAACATGCAAATTGACTGTACATTTTATGTTGTTTTTTTTGTAATGCAATATTTAAAAACTGCAGACTAATTTCGCGATCAGCAAATTGTTACTGCCGTTTTTCTTGTGCACAGAAAATCAATATACTGCCCAGTGTTAACAGACAGCATTTGTGCTAAATATAGACACGCGTGTCTTTCATCATGCTATCAAAACATGATCGCGTCTCTTATCAGATTACACGCGAAGGCCACACAGGTCATTAGCTGCAGGGGAGAGTAATGTTTATCACAGGTAGTTTGATCGGACCAATGGCACACACAAAACTTAGCAATATAAACAATATATAGTTAGAAAACTATGTGAACAATAATTCAGTGTTTCGTTATTGAGCAGGGTAGAACAGACAAATATACAAACTCTTACTTCCCCAAAACTATAAAAGACTGGAACAAACTTGAAGATAGTTTTGTGTGCGCCAAATCAACTGAGAGCTTTAGGTCAGCTCTTTCAGCCAAATTATTATAGACTCTCTCTCTCCTACGTGTACATGCCGAAAGGATTCTACGTCGTATCCATTCAGATAGTTTGTGGGGTAAACAAATGTTTATATTGCTCCGTTTTTGTGTGTGTCATTGGTCCGATCAAACTACCTGTGATAAACATTACTTTCCCGTAAGCGCTTATAGGATTAAATTGGTGCCTATTGTGTATTTAATCGGGTCTCGCTTGATTATGCACTACTGTCCGAATACCCGACATGTTATGTTTTGTGGACCGATATTTTTTATTTATTTTGATGAGGTTTAGTAATAATCATGAGTATGGTATTTATCATTTATACTAAATAAAATATTGTTCAACCATTGCTTGTATTTTCTTTCATATTTCTAAAAAAAGAGTTGTTTCCCCTATATTCATCTATTTCATATAGAATGTAGAGTAAAATGTTTTTTACTAGCCCCTGGGTTTCATGATACATATAACAACTGAATTAGGCTCTATATATGTCATTAAATAATTGTATGCCAAATTAATTTGACCATCTCCTGTGTTGTGTCAATTACTTTGTCATATCCTTATATAATTATAACATATAACATAGTTCAGTTCCTGATTGACTTGTCTCACGACAACAAAACTTTCCAGTACTTGGCAAGTATTATAACTGTAAATTTGTGTTGTTGCGAGGAAATCAACACTTCTCCCTCACTTCTCCCTGAGTTGGTGTGACTTCTCCCTATTTTGGTTGGAGGGAGAAGTGACTTCTCCCTAAAATTTGGACCAAAAATGAACCCTGTATACTATGCATATAATTTGTCGCAAATTGCATCGCCCCTGGGGGACGTTTAAACAGGATTATATAGTAATTATTGAATTAAGAATTGTCCAGGGCTAGAATCTTTCGCGATTTTTAATTTACCTAGGTGTTCATTTAATACCCAAAGTCAGTGAAAAAATATATAAAAAGGGATCAAATTGGCCCAAAAAAATATATAGGTGGCTGACATTTAGAAAACGCCGAACCAGCCGATTTTGACGGACAAATTTTAGGCGATGTTTTGTGACCCACTTATAAGACGGGACCCCCCGAGTTTGAGCCTTAAATCAGCTGAAAATATACCCGTCTTAACACCAATGCACACATTTATCGTCAACATCCCTGATATCAGCCTTTGTTTATTCACGTGATTTTTGTTTACATCCGGGATGCAAATGACGTCATTGTTAGCAAAACAGGTGCGTGCGTTGGTACTTATGGGGTTCACTTATAGTTATCGATGAGCAAACTGCACTTAAAGCAGATAAATTGTCACATTTTATTTGAAAGTATGCAAATATTGATGTTTTCATGAATCCCATTTTATGTGTAGCCTAAAAATCCTGTAACCCTTTCCCTCATAATAAAACAGTCATATCAGGTTCTCCAGCCCAATACAGTAACTATATAATAGCTTATCAGCTACCAATAGATAAGAGACCAATAACTGTACCCTGTCCCCATAAGGTATTTCAGGAAAAACTGATAAAATGACCCCTATCATGTTTAACCCTGCTTTCCCTGATAAAAACTTACTTTAATATATTTATGGTAAGAATAACAAATTTAGAAAAATAAATGTTTTTTAAAAGAAACTTTTTAGTATTTACTTAGATACGGAGGTGTAAATATTGGACATGCAGGTTTTGGAGAATAATTATTATATTCGACTATATTTGTTTATTTAAGCTGAATTTTGGTCAATGTAAAGTTTGTAGAGAATAAAATTCTCTTTCTAACAGTATCAAACTCATATTTGTATGGTAAGCCTGTCTTTTTCAATTAGGTTATAAAGACAATGAATGTCCTAATATCTGGATATTGAGACAGATTTTTCAGGGTATGTTGTATATATAGCTATATGTCCCTTTTATTCAAGATATTTCTATCAAGTAAAGACATTTGGAAAGAAGACACTTTTTTTACCTTTTCACTGCTGTAAAAATCATCAAAATAATGAATAGGCATTGATGTTTACACACAAACTGAATGATTTCATCCATACAGCCTAATGATTATTTTTCACACCAATTCTGGAAGTCATAAATTTTAATTGGCTTTGATGTGTCCTGTGTATTGTGTTGACATATGTACAATATACAAGTGTTGTATATATACAAGTTTCACTTACTTTGATCCCAGAACATTTATTGCCCTGGCAGGCAATAAAACAATAAACAGAAAACCAATGTTTTCACAGCTGCTGTCAAACACTGTCAATTATGCAATCAATGGCATAATGCCTGTGATCTATGCATGTATTAAATTTGATTGGTTGTCTCATTATAAAGCACATGCCTTGCACACATTTTCAGAAATTGAAATTATCATTAACAAACTCAGTAATTTTCCTTGTTAAACTCTGTGACTTACTGCATTCAAAGCTAAGCTGTGATGTATACCTCTTTGATCTTTATGTTAACAAATAAGTATAAAAGTCCTGACCTCAGGAATTTCAGAAAATCAAACCAGCCTAGAGAGCTACATAGTACACTAATAAAGTATTGTCTATTACATATATCTATTTTTAGAACGCCCCAGTAATTTTCCATGATTATGCCAGCATTGACCCAGCTGTGGTGATTTTATATAACACATGTAGGAGATATTTTTAATTGATGATTGCAGTAGAATTTCAAATGTAAGCATCATTGTTATTTACCTGCAACACAGGTAAATAAAGAAATATGTGTTTGTTTTTGTAAAATGAGAAATTCCATCGTCTGCTCAGGAAGGTCACGTGATAGTTATGCGACAATGTCATAATGTGCATTTTACAGGTCAATTCAAATATAGTGTTCCTCTTACAGCTTGTTAACATTTTTGGTTCAAAAATACTAGATATTTACTATTTATGCTAATTCAGTTTCATCCATTTTTTCAAATCCAACCTGGCGTCTCTATTCACCAAGTGCACTGACAAATGCATATCAGGTTGCTCGAGACATGGGTTTGACAATAAAATCGACAGCAAGACGATATGGTGTGCCACTCTCCACATTAAGTGACATTTCTCTCCATGTCACAACTTACCTCATATTGAAGAGTAAACATAATTTGTTACGTGTTAAATTCCTCCGTTTCGAGTAACATTATTACAATCTACATGTACATGGTACTCCCAACACTCAGACGCCAGTATGACAGGAAGGCGCTTGTCAGGGACAGTGGTTAAAATCTCAATTAGTGAGATAAAAGAGTGTTAAAAGATCTACATACTAAGGTTAAAAACAGACATCATGTTACATTAGTGGTACCATGGCCAACCGCTCAGCAAAAATGGGCTGGGGCTGGACTGTACATAGTAGGGGAGGCCATTCCAGAGACATATTGTTCGGGGGGGGGGGGGAAAGAGTTTGTGTGGTATTGGGTTTGGGACTGAGGAATTAAGTAGTTCAGGTTCCTTGTGTGTGCTAGGTGGTTGTGGTCGGTGCATACTAAGTTATTTTTGATTTTATATAGGTATATTACTGATGATTGTATGCGTCGCTATTCAAGTGTTTGCCAGTTCAGGGAGTTGATCGTTTTTGTTACATTGCTTCAATAGTTATAGTCATTGCAGACATAGCGTGCGGCTGATATTTGCACTCTTTCTGCTTTATAGGTGAGAGACTTTTGCCAGGGGTGCCAGACAGTTGAGCAATACTCGAGTTGGGGACGTACATAGGTGTTATAAGCTTTTTCTTTAACTTTCTTGTTACTGGTCTTTACATTCCTTTTGATGAATCTGAGAGAATTAGTAGCTTTGGAGATGTTGTTTATGTGGGTAGACCAGTTTGATTTTAGTTCCATGTTATGGAGTGTGTAAGGGAAAATAAGTGGTTTTCTTTTGCGAGTTATTCTCAGCACCTCACACTTGTCTGGATTGAACTCCATGGACCAGTCCCGTTCCCACTGTTCAAGAGCATTGAGGTCACTTTGGAGGATTTGTGCATCAGAGGAGGATTTTACTGTGCAATACACTATGGTGTCATCTGCGAACAGTCTAGCTTTACTCTTGATGGAGTTGGGGAGTGCCCAATGTTAATTAGATTTTTGGAACTTAAATGTAATCAACATTTCTGTTACATGAATTTTCAAGGCCGGCCGATAGTAGGTACTTTATTCGACGCCATGTTGAAATCACAAGGCTTGAAGCGAATGTGAATTTTATTTTGAACATTTGTTATGCAATCTCAGTTTAGACAATTGCATTAAATGCAGAAATGATAATTTTACTTAGTAATATTATTCCTCTTGCCGTAAAAGAGAATGACTAGAAGACATTCACCGAAAAGCCTTAGACGGCCGATTACCGGTACGCCGATAAGACCTCGAAATAACAGAAACAAATTGTTTATTTAGAGGTCTTATTTATAGGACTAGGATGTAAATGGACAAATACGCTTGAGCATAGCTTCCACCACTCTATTTCTTACTAACTGATATTGGATACAATAAAATAAATATATTTATGTGTAATTGAGAGTGACATTTAGTATAATTACTGGGACCAGTCAAATTAACATTTGGACAAGTCAGTTTAAAAAAATTTTGTGGAGCCCTGCATTTGAAACTGAAAGTAAAGATGTATTCCATCAAACTTACGGATATATTATACCGGTGGTCTCGATTGTGATTTCCAACTTCAGCACCCAATGAAAAACACTGCAAAGCAAATAATATTGACCAATAATTCGACAGAATACTAAACAAATGTGTTAATAGTGTCATATTTCATTAAAAAGTTGACTAATTGTTACTATTTTTAGTAACGATCCACGCTGTGACGTCATACCTGTAAACAAAGGTCGATGTCGGGGCAGTTGATGCATTTTATTCCATGGCCTGAAATCTCGGTTTGGCAATTATTGCACACAAAACCGGACATCCTAATATAGACTTTGATTATTTGTCCTTCATTTAACGTAATTTGTTTTGAAAAGTTCGATCGAATACTAGGTTATTTTCATTAAAATGTCGACAAACAGCATCTTCGTTTGCTTCCGATTACGCTGTGACGTCATTAGTTTCCCATAAGTTTGCATACTTCCGTCTTACGTGTGAATTTGTTTTTGTGAAAATGTGCACATTTATGGTAAGCGACTACCATATTATTCCAAAAATCCCTCAACGAAGGACCACTGCCTGCCCAGTGGAAGTCAGCAAATGTTGCTCCCATTTACAAAAAAGGGGACAAGTCAAACCCCGCCAACTATAGGCCTATCTCACTGACATGTGTACTTGAACATATAGTTTCCTCCTCGATAGCAAAACACTTCACTAACCACAGTATTCTGTACCATTTGCAGCATGGTTTTAGAGAAAAACGGTCATGCGTGACCCAATTAGTAATGCTAGTCAATGACTTGGTTACCTCTGTCTACAATAAGCATCAGGTAGATCTCATCCTATTAGACTTCAGTAAGGCTTTCGATAAGGTCAATCACGAGAAAGTACTACTAAAAATGCATGAATATGGAGTCAGAGGTCAAACAATAAGGTGGATTAAGAGTTTTCTAGATATAGACTCCAGTCAGTTGTCCTTAATGGTACTAGTTCAACGGCCATTCCGGTGTCCTCTGGAGTCCCACAGGGATCCGTACTTGGACCCGTGCTTTTCCTAGCCTACATAAACGACCTCCCACAAAACATCAGTTCCAAAGTCCGCATCTTTGCAGATATCTATCACACTCCAAAATGATCTTAAGAGATTAGAAGAGTGGGAGTTGGAGTGGGACATGGAATTTAACCCCTCCAAATGTCAAGTTATCCACGTCACCAGAAGGAAACATCCTATTCCCAGCAAATATAAACTCCATGGAGTCCTACTTGAGTCGGTCACCTCAGCCAAATACCTTGGCGTGGATATCTCAAATAACCTGTCGTGGGACACCCACATAAAAAGGTCAACAAAGAAAGCAAACCAAACATTAGGATTTCTACGTAGAAACCTCCAGGTCAAATCTGAACCCCTTAAGACCATGGCTTACCAGACATTAGTGAGACCCCAGCTTGAATATGGCTCCGAGATCTGGTCGCCCCATACCCAAACATTGATAGACCAAATTGAAGGTGTCCAGCGAAGAGCAGCCCGTTGGATAAAGGCTGACTTCTATCGTACCTCTAGTGTTACAGACATGCTACATTCCCTAAATCTACGCAGACTAGATCAACGGCGTATTGACAATAGGTTATCCCTTATGTATAAAAATCATAATGATCTTGTTGCTATTCTCATTGAAAATTACCTAGTTCCCTTCTCCCGTCCTACTCGCCATTGCCATTCCTTAAGCTATAGGTTAATTACAGCAACTACAGACTACTACAAGTTCTCCTTCTTTCCAAGAACAATCTATCATTGGAACCACCTCCCTCCTGACATTGTCCATCTCCCTACCATAGAGCAATTCAATACGGCAGTTTGCCATATCGAACATGCTAGTCCCTAGTTGTTCTGCGTAGCTGCTTTTAAACTTTTACCACAACTTATTTTCATACCTTTTTAAATTATACTTTTAACTACTCATACTTTTAACTTCTTAGCGGTTTTTAACGCGCGACATGTCTACGTCCCCGCGAGGGGTTCGACATTAAAGGAAGATAGATAGATAGATAGATAGATAGATAGATAGATAGATAGATAGATAGATAGATAGATAGATAGATAGATAGATAGATAGATAGATAGATAGATAGATAGATAGATAGATAGATAGATAGATAGATAGATAGATAGATAGATAGATAGATAGATAGATAGATAGATAGATAGATAGATAGATAGATAGATAGATAGATATAGATAGATAGATAGATAGATAGTAGATAGATAGATAGATAGATAGATAGATAGATAGATAGATAGATAGATAGATAGATAGATAGATAGATAGATAGATAGATAGATAGATAGATAGATAGATAGATAGATACCAAATAAAACCACTCACAGAATATAATATGAATAAGGCAAAGCCTCAAGGAGAGCTCAAGCATAGTTATAACATATCTAATTAGTAATATGAAATAGGCACTACATATCAACGAGGAACGCCAATAAATTGTTTAAGTCATTATAAATTACTCAAATTATAGAAGGAATATGGATAGTTGTGCGTGTGAGTGCACGATCGAATTATATTTCACCGAATAAAACAATGAAATATATCACAGGCTCAAATTGTATTGTTTACAGTTCATGCAGCCCATGTCTTGAAAACTATATTAAAACATCAAAAACATCATGCTCGTGTGACTCTCTTTGCATCATTACCACATGTCCCATTATTTTTTCATTTTCCTCACTTATCACCATCTCCGATAGCCAATGCTAAATATTACTAAACCTGTCAACCGTAACTGCATCGACGAATATCCGGGTAACTTGTGTAATGCTTCTTACACTTGGGATTTGGACAATGCTGTGTCCAGTTACTATATTGACGTACTATTATTAAATATCTATGATATTTATATATATTGTTTTCAGTGTTCATTTATCTTTCACCCCGGCATCCCCACAGCGGATACATTAATGCAGAATGGGCTATGTTGACAAGACAGGATCTGTAGTCCAGTGGTAACATGCTGGACTGGTAATCCAGGGATCGCAGGATCGATCCCCCGCCTGACCCTAATAAAATTAACAGTCTTTCAGATGGGACGTTAAACCGAGGTCTCGTGTCGGTGCTTTACACCGTGCACATAAAAGAACCAGAGGAGACTCTGGAATGGGTCTCTGTCTGTATCATTGCACTATCCTCCACAAATCTAAAATGACTAATCTCTTCAGGAGGCGTCGCTCATATGGGCAACCGGTAGCGACTATAAATAAACGTAAAACACATACGTCGACAAAAGCATTATTATCACGAGTGGTGCTAGCCACAGTTGATACGATAATATCTGTCTAAGTTTATAAGTGAAATATCATTATATTAGTCACTTAAAGCAGCATTACATCGTAAAAAGGATGTTTTGGGTAAATTATAAATACTAATGTATGTGTGTTAACAAAAATCGAAATAGTCGCCCAGAAACGATAACATTCCAATAAATTTAAACCGTCGTATACGCGAATTTGTTTATCAACACACAACATATAAACACGCACAGCGCGCATGCGTGAAACAACAGAGGATGTAGAAAACAACGTATATATTTTGAACATGAAATACTATCTATCTTCCTCTAATATCGAAACCTTCGCGGGGATGTAGAAATGTCCCTAAAAGACTTAGCTAGCAGAGGTATGAATCAACATATCAAGTAATTTAATTAAAAAAGACAACGTGGGGCAAATGGGGACGATGCATGCCGAATGCAAAAAAGTGCGGACGATGTGTTCTGGTTGTAAACAAGTGCGTGACCGATCGACTCGGAAGGCGTACAACAAGGGCACGCGAGCTCATAAGCTGACGGTACAAGCATTGTGGCGTCTTTTAATACCCGATATGCTTTCCTATAGAGAAAATGTGGAAAATCAATGTCATGAACAGATATTACAATTAGAGAAAGATGAACAGCATACAATTCAGTTGATTGAACTTGTAACAACCAATCCATTTCAGAGAGTAATGAGAGACTACATCCAAACAGAATCCAGTAAAGCCAACTTTGCCTTTTGGTGGACATACATAGAGTTAGTGTCAATCATTCTGATGTTTGCACGAGCATTACGTGATGGTTTATGGGACTTGTATCTAACATCATTCAGTATGATGTTGCCATACTTCATGAGATACGATCACCTGAATTATGCTAGATGGGGTCCAGTCTACCTAGCAGAAATGCACCAGTTCCCTGAATCTATCAAAAGTGAATTCATGAAGGGCAACTTTGTTGTAAAACGTTCCCCTACACGTTTCAATCAGGTTGATCCAGATCGAGCTCAGGAATGGTTAAACGGCACAGGCAAACGAGGTGGTGGAATAGTAGGCATTACACACTCAACAACAGCTCTTTCCAGATTTACACTATCATACAACTTGAGGTCCCAAATTGCATCAGACACACATGCAATGTATAATCTATTCCCAGGTAACATACATCTTCCCGCGAGTGGAACATCAAGACAAAACCGTGATGAATGAACATTCTGTGTTTACGACATTCCAGAGATTCTGTGTGTTATCTCCCGACTCAAACAAAGAATCATTGCAGAACATATGGGGGCCAGATATGAGCGCATTGATATAGTGTTTGACAGATACAGGGAATTCTCCATCAAAGCCAGTACAAGAACTCAACGTTCCAAGACTGCTCAACCCATCATACGTCTTATTGAAGCTCGAGGTGTCCCTCTTCCTAAGAATTGGAAGAATTTTATGGCTCTACCTGAAAATAAAGCAGACTTGGCAAGGTTTTTGTCAGAAGAGCTGATATCACAAGCGCCACACGGCAAGGATATTGTTGCTTCTGGGGGGGGGGGGGTGTAGCCGTTCTCTGATGAAATGGAAGCAAAGTCGTCATTAGGAACAACAGTAACTACGCTGAAGTCATCCCATGAAGAGGCTGATACGAGATTAATCTTGCATGCTGTGCAAACTCCATATACAACCATAGTGATTTCCTCAAGAGACACGGACGTTCTTCTTTTCCTAGTTTCACACTTCCAGCAAATTCAGTGTCAACACTTATGGCTCATAACAGGTACAGCTAAGAAAAGGAGATACATTCCAATAAAAGATGTATGTGACAAGTTGTCCGAAGACATTGTAACAGCATTGCTGCCATTTCACGCTTTGACTGGATGTGATACAACATCATTCATCTCTAACCACTCCAGTTATCATGGAAAGTATTTTTGCAGCATGGTGCAATGCTAAATGACATAGGAGTGGAGTAACTCAATGAACACACTATGGTGGCCGCAGAGGCATTTATGTGCAGACTGTACAACATACAACAAACTGATTGCGTTAATGAAGCGCGTGTTTTACAGTTCTCCAAGAATGGGAAACCAGATGCAATGTGTCCAACACACGCTGCGCTTCTATCTAATGAGAGTACATTATCAGAGCATGATATTGCGACAAGCTCAATGCAGTGTGCCAGTTCTACCGGATCCCGTGAATATGGGATGGAAACAGACGGAACATGGTCTTCAGCCCATTCTGATGTCATTAAGTCCCATTCCAACCAGCTGCACATAGATGATATATATAAGCAGCAGTGCAGAACCTTTCATTTGTCATTTGTATACAAATATCCATTTTTTGTATAGAACATGTTGTTTATTTTTTGTTTTAGATCGATAACTTTAGCTAAAATATCAAGTACAAATAAACAAAATATTCCATACATAACACTATATGTACTTTGAATTCTAATACTATTTTTAGTCCATTTTTTACAATTAGTGTTCATAAAGTCCACACTCTCTTCTTTTATATGTTGTGTAGTTCCATACGAATCGAAATAAAATCCATTGTTATCTTTGAAATATATTAGCACCCAATGCTTTCCTGGTTGGTAGGAATCATCTGTTTTCACAATATATGCTTTTTTGATATATTTTTCCTTTGCTAGTTCATCTTTTGCACACACAATTCCATTTAAATGTTTTAATATAGTAGATTTGTCCAATAAATATTGTAGTGAATATGTGTTCATTGTTAATAATCTGTAATCACTTCTCTGATGCTATTAATTTCTATTTGATTATCATATTCAGCATATATAATAACGTTTATAGGGTCTGCTAGTGCATCGCTAAATCCCATTTCAATTCGTAGGTTTCCTGTTTTTATAGGATGTAGAGGCCCTTCTTCACTTCCTTGATCTGCTGTTAAATCAAACCCCCACAATGTATGTCCATGTTCATATTCTTTAAGTGGAAATCCCGATGAAACATCATGTACATTTACACCCAGTGAATTCAATAGTGTGAAATATGATTGTAAAGTTTTTTTATTACTAGCATTAGTAAAATCTGGTTCTAGTGCTTTATTATGAATACTTTTACCATCTATACTAATATCTAATTTTGATATTTTAAAATGTTGAAAATTAAATGGATTTGTTGTTGAATTACCATTCATATCAGAATTTTTAACCATTCATAAAACAATTATGTTAGGAAGTTGTCCTAAAAAGGTATAATCATCAATTTTAGATTGTAAACCTGCTGTAATTGTAAATGTTTTTATTACAACTCTTCTAATTGGTATTTTCATATTACTTCTTGCAATATTTTGATATAAATTATTAGCTACAGTAGGTGCTAGTGTAACAGTTCTAATATTATAAGCAGCTTCTAGGATATCTATTTCCCCTTAGCATCTGATCCCATCAAACAAACATATGTACTTGTTCTATTTAGTTTAAGTTTTATATCTATTCCATTAGGTAGATATTTTTATTTTAAAAATAAATCTTTTTTCTATAATTTTTTTTCTATCTAACCATCCAGTACCGCCATCAGTTTTTGTATTTTTTGTAACATCTTCTGCTTTGTCTAATTTAAACAATTCTAAATCATTTAATATACCCATTTTATATGGGGATGATGTCCATTTTAAATTTTCAAAATAAGCTCTATATCCATATTTATCTGTACATAGACTATGAAAGAAATTGTTTATTGTAGATACATTAGTATCATCTTCAATATCAGTACCGTCATCTTTTGTTATTTTTAATCTTAATCTTAAATATGACTGATTAATATCAGTCCATTTTTGTGTTTGTTCAGTAATCATTAATTCAATAGGACCATCATTATTTCTAGGGTTAACAATTGGATAATGTTTTGTCCATTGACCTTCTACCATAGAAGCCATAGTAGGCGGACCACTGTTAACATCTAATTCACTTTTACTACAGCCGCATGAGCCATGTTCCATCATATTTAATCAAATATATCTAACAATCTTTTACTAACCTTACTTCTTCTTTTCTTTTTTTCTTCAAATGAAATTGTTTCTTGACTCCAATTGGTTTTATAGATTTTTTAGATGTTCTTTTAATAGGGTTATTTTTAAATGGTGTTTTTCTTCCTTGAATAGAATTATCTAAACTAGATAATAAATTTTTACTTATTTTTTTAATTGTTTGTAAGCCTCTATCTCCTATGACTGGCTTTACATTTTTTCTATGTTTAACAATATCCGTAAATGCTCCAATACTTTCATTTACTCCATCATGTTTAAGTGTATTTAAAATATTTTTACCAATTGATTGTAATAGAGGTATAGTTTTTTTGTAGCACCTTTTATTATACTTCCTACCCCATACCCTTGTTTACCTCTACCTCTATATACTGGCAACATTATACTTTTAAAATGCAGCTTTACAATTGTAACACCTTTCATAAACTGAACATCCTCACCAGTGTTCCCTCTTATTAATATAGTAAGTTCGTCAAAATTAGATTTACTCACAGGTAAATAATGATAATTTTTGAATTCTAAATGATTATTATTATTAACAATATATGTCTGATATTCAATAATTCTTAATAATTGACTTTCTGTATGTCCTACTATTGTGTAATCTACTATATCGCTATAAATGTACAAATTATTAAAATTTATATTTATGTCTATATTATATTTAAAAAATTCGTTTCTTTTATTTTTAAAAAATACTCCATAGTTTAGTACATTTATTTTGTCAAAAACGATTAAATCAATAAGATTATCTATATTTCCTCCAAATTTTTCAATAACGTTTTTATGCAAAGCTAACCCTATCTGATTATTATCATTCGATTTTAAATAAATTCTTTTTGTATTATTATCATAAGATAATTTTTATAACAATATCTGTTTTAGTAGTTTTATAAACATCATAATCTAAAGTTAAAAAAAGCCTTTGAGAAATGTTTTTCTATGTGTGCATTAATTACCTCTAATAAATGCTCAATGCGGTATATTACATTTAAATAAAAGTTACATAATAAAAAACTGAATTGTCATTATTTATATTTATAATTTGTGATGGATGATTTAATTCAACTAAGGCTACTTCCCAATTTTCTTTTTTTATACTTAATGATTTAGGTAATTTTGTTGTAAAATTATGTAATGTATTATTTGGAAATGTTTCATATGAAGAATCACTAAGTAAAGTTACATAAAAAGAATTCATTTTTTCTTATCAAATTTTAAATTTGATATATCCTAATGAACTACTTAGTAATATTATCCATAAATCTTTGTTTGTATTTTGTAAACTTAATTGTATGATAGCTGCTATAATAATGAAATAAATCACAATGCTTTGTGAAATAAATATTAATGTATTTTTAGGTTTTCTGTCACAAAATGGTATTTTAATATTTGATTCATCATTAGATTTTCTATCGCAAAATGCTAATGTAATATTTGATTCACCAGATGTCATTATACTAAATTTGTTTCTGGAATCCAAGAATTAAATGTTTTTGGATACCCATTCCAATGTACATTGATTTATTTTATTTTCTTACCGCCTATTATGCGTGTACGTTTTCCAACAACTGAATCAATATAATAAATATTCTTGTCTTTCATAGGTTGAATTTCTGGTAAATAAAATGATCCTTTTATTATGTCATTATTTAAATCCTCTATTTTC
The DNA here is from genome assembly GCA_014843695.1 of Archivesica marissinica. Classification (NCBI taxonomy): domain Eukaryota; kingdom Metazoa; phylum Mollusca; class Bivalvia; order Venerida; family Vesicomyidae; genus Archivesica; species Archivesica marissinica. The sequence continues at coordinate 37,988,055 of CM026404.1, read as the reverse complement.
ACTGATACTGGATTTGAATTATTAATTTTATAAACTTTAAATAATTCAATTGTCCAATTAGGTAAATAACCTTTATCAAAAGTTTTTTAGTTTTATTAATTCTAACTAAATCATCAATTTCTATTTTATTTGTTTTATTTGTTTTAATAGTATTAACAAACAAGATATCAGTTATTTCTGCTTCATTTTTATCTGTGACTAGTGCAGGAGATGTTTGAATACTTCTATGAAAGCTATGATTATAAGCATGAACTATATCATTTAATTTATCTATATATTTTCTAGTTTTATTATGTGTAAAAAATTGCGTTGAAAACGTTCAACAATACTAGCTTTTGTTTCAGGGTTTTCAGTTGTAAAGAAATAAATTTTATTATTTTTTAAAAATTTCTGAAAATATTTATTTTTTAATTCCGAACTTTTGTCTGTTTGTAATGATTTAGGAATTCTGTTAGACTTATTTAAAATAGATTGAAATGCTTTAATCATTTTATCTCCACTTTTATTTTTAATAGGTATAATCCATGCATATTTTGAAAAACATCTATAACACATAAAAGATATCGAAAAAATTATTATTAAATTTACTATATTTTTGTAAATCTGCTAAATCAGCTTGCCATTGATAATCAATCCCTCCTGAAATGGTTTTTCTTCTTTTAAATTTTCTTATTATAACCAATTCTTTACTATATTTAAAGAAACATGTTTGCCTATAGTTATATATTTTTAACTGTTTGATATAATTTATTTATACCAGAAAAACTTGAAGGATGTTTAGGATTATAATAGATATTTTTGAAAGTAATTTCAATTTTTTTTAATAACCCTGCTTTTAATATGCGTCCCATTTTTGCATTAATTTACCTTTTCCTTTTACCTTTCTATATGCTTTAAACCTGATGTTGACGGGGTAGTCGGAGAATAAAAACTTGAATCTACTATATTACTTGTGTCAACATATTCTTGAGCATCATCATCATCATCATCATCATCATCATCATCATCATCATCATCATCACTAACTAAACCTTTCTGCATCGATAACCATCGCTGTTTATTTCCTATATACTTTTGGTATATTAATATCTTTTAAATTTTAGAACAATTATTCCAACCAGTAGTAGGGTGTGATATTTTCTTTGTCTAATTACATCATTAACTAAATCTATTATATTTGATCCTGCAATTTCCCCCCCATTGATTTCTAAAACACCTTTATCATCCCATTTTATATTTGGATCTTGTTTTAAACGTTCTAATAATAATGTACCTTTGCGTTGCATAGTTTTAGGAATACTTTCAATTTCAATTTTTATGTCCGTATTTTCAGAAATATTTGTTGGTGCGGGGTTTGCTATAGTTTTAGTATGTGATCATTTAAGTTTATGTAATGTTTCACCAAATAATCTTGATTTATCTGATTCATTTATATCATCTCGTTTTAAAATATTACCCATTTCAGATTGTAAATTTGACGTTTTACTAATATCAGGATTAACTGGTAAATTAGGTCTATGTTGGTTTTTCCATTGATTCATTTCTTCTAATGTTTTCATTGGAACAATAACCATTTTTTTCATATTTCTTTTAAAATAGGTTTAATAACAGTTCCTAATAATGAAAGTAAATCACCACCGTTTTTATTATTTAATATTGTTTTCATTTTTTAATACTTTAATACCAAATATGATTGTTATATTTGATATATCATTAGTGTTTTGGGGATTATTTATAGATGGTTCTCCAACAAGTTGATAATGTGGAGCTAAAGGTAAATGTAATGGAACATGGGTGTTATTAATACTATTATTAATACTGTTATTAATAAATGCATCACTATCAGGTACATTGTCTTTTTCTATGGATATTAATATTGTTGATACATTATTTGGAGACAATGAAGGTAATATAGGTGATGGAGTTCTAGATTTTAAATTTTGATTATCTAAAATAAATGGATTATCCGATATTAAATCTGTTAAATTTGTGGGTTGTTTTGATGGTTTATATTTATAACGGTGTTCCTAATATTTTTCGAAGTAATGGATAACTAGTTTATTTATTTAATATTATATTTTTTAATCTTAGTTTTAAATTTGCTTTACGATCACTATTTAAAATGGTTTTTCTTAAAAGATTAATATTTTTACCAATTGTTTTTTTTGCGGGTGGTGATTTTATTATTTTAGTTCGTTTCCTATGTTGTTTTTTAGCGACTTGCTTTTGTTTACCAGATGATCGTTTTTTAGGTTGATTTTTACCAACTTGCTTTTGTCTATTAGGAGAGTTTTTAGGAGATTTTAAACTTCTAACCATTTTTCCCCATCCCATTTTATTCAATTTCAATTTCAATTATTCTTTATTAACTCAGATCATTTACATGACATATGAGTATACATGTAATTAATTAACAGAAGTTGTGACACGGATTGATAAATAAATAATAAAGAGCATAGGAGAGAGAAGAGTCAAGTTTTAGTTTGGAGATGGGAAAATAGAAAAAAGAGCGGGAAATTCTATTATTTTGTTTTGTTTCATTCACTTGTTTGTTTGATTGTATTATGATTGATTTGAAACAGACTATAGGTCAGGGAAATTGTTTCGTTTTCGATGGTGTGTGTGTGTGGTGTGGTGTGGTGTGTGGTGTGGTGTGGCGTGGCGTGGCGTGGCGTGGCGTGGCCTGGCGTGGCGTGGCGTGGTGTGGTGTGGTGTGGTGTGGTGTGGTGTGGTGTGTCATAAACTTTTTCTTTAGCCTGTTTTCGTGGGTAATTACTTAACATTGTTGTTGATTTTTTGTTGTTTTGTTTTTTGTGTATGTATTTAATTTGAGAATAGATGGTGACAATATTAACTTTGCATGTAACAGAGTATCAGATCAGATGCTACATACTAGTATGCCATTTCGCCATATCCCATGCTGCCTGTTATATGAATAGTATGGCTAGACAAACTACTTGAGTCCTTGGTTGACTAGCAGACAACATAATATTATACAGCATACATCCATATTGATATGCAGTGTAATGCTGTTGCTGATCTGGAACCATGCCGCATGCAACGCCTTTTAATTTACTCAGCCGGTAAGTTTCCACAAATATTTGAGTATAAAATCTATGGATGATTATTTTATTTGGTTTGATTTAAGAAAATAGTTCTTTAACAGCATTGTTTCAGTTTATTATTTTAATTATATATATTTATTTTGAATATTTCATATTTTGTATAGTACTACATTGTAGTTGCTTTGTGTCCGGATTAATACACTATCATTAAAACTAGTAGCAATAAGTATATAGCTGTTGGTGCTAATAAATGTAGATGTCATTCAGTTTGTGTTAAGTTGTATATATGTACACATATTAAACATCACACTGTTTAGTGTTAGTCTGGGGTTGAGTACATCCATAATAGTTCTAACAACTCTACTAAGGTTAGTTAGTGTATTTGCTTGTGTTGAGGTCATTATCTGTTAGTATTAGTATTTTTATTAAACCCCCACCCAAAAACCCCATACCTCCAGGAGTTAAAATTAGTTCTCTCTTTTTATCTAAACTTACATTATCATCAACAATTTGTTCAAGAATATGTTTATTTTTGTCCATAAATTTTTGTGTTGATTTAGGTAATGTAATTTTTTTATCTAAAACATTTTTGGAAGCTAATATAAACCATTTCATCATTTGGGATAAACCCTTATTTAATAAAATAATTCTATTTTCATGATTTGTTTCATTCCTCAAATTTGTTAAAGCTTTATTTAATGAATTAGGTGTACCCTC
>CM026404.1:37898039-37983273 GCA_014843695.1 Archivesica marissinica | reverse complement strand
ATTTAATCTTTATTTATGTCTCATCCATGTACATTACATAAAATATATACATAAAAGCTTACACATTAACAACAGTACATGGCCATTCTTCAAAGAATTATAAGAGACTATATATCACAGTACGACTATCACATAATTACAGTACAATTCACCAAGGTATTTACAACATAAAACCAAGAAACAGTTGCTAATTCTCTTGTTGAATATGAATTAAAATACATAAGTTTCAAACACTGAAATGGAAAAGAGGGCAATAATGTGCATATTAAGAAATATTTTAAAAGATCAATTATCAGCCTCGATCAGATCGAGAATGAACTAATTAGCAGCTGTTTCTTGTGATAAATAAAAGGTATCAACACATATATTTAAAAAATAAAAATAAATCATATATTATTTACAAAGGTAAAAGTAGCGTCGTTGAAGTATATTAAAACAGGTCTTGGCACAAATTCTAATTAGATATGGATCAGTAAACAGAAAAATAAGTTGATCAGTTTTGCTTAAATTAAGGAAGTTGCGTTCATACAACACTGCCTTTTCAAAAAGAACAGTTCTAAGGTCAGTGTATATGGTACATTCTAATAGTACATGGCGTTCATCTTCCAAAACACTACAAAACGGACATTTGCGATCTTCTAAATGTAGATTTTCATACCTTCCAGTTTCTATGCGAATTGGGGCAACTCCACACCTAAATTTACTATATGCAGACCTATGTCTTGTAGGTAAAATTAGGTTACAATATTCCTCAGTTCGAAAATCAGCTTTAAATGTACAATATGTTCTTAATTTATTGCGACCTCTTCCGGATGTACCAGAAACGCTAGTTATAGAGGAAGACCACTCTGCTACATATTTTACCATATCAGATTTTTCTACACGATCTACAAATGTGTGTTTAGATATGGGTACAGACAAATTACAAAATTCAACCAAATTATGATCTGCAAAATGCTTCTTGACGAAATAAAACCAGTTTTTTAAAACAGGTCTTGGCACAAATTCTAATTAGATATGGATCAGTAAACAGAAAAATAAGTTGATCAGTTTTGCTTAAATTAAGGAAGTTGCTTTCATACAACACTGCCTTTTCAAAAAGAACAGTTCTAAGGTCAGTGTATATGGTACATTCTAATAGTACATGACGTTCATCTTCCAAAACACTACAAAACGGACATTTGCGATCTTCTAAATGTAGATTTTCATACCTTCCAGTTTCTATGCGAATTGGGGCAACTCCACACCTAAATTTACTATATGCAGACCTATGTCTTGTAGGTAAAATTAGGTTACAATATTCCTCAGTTCGAAAATCAGTTTTAAATGTACAATATGTTCTTAATTTATTGCGACCTCTTCCGGATGTACCAGAAACGCTAGTTATAGAGGAAGACCACTCTGCTACATATTTTACCATATCAGATTTTTCTACACGATTTACAAATGTGTGTTTAGATATGGGTACAGACAAATTACAAAATTCAACCAAATTATGATCTGCAAAATGCTTCTTGACGAAATAAAACCAGTTTTTGCAATTAGCAGATTTAATGTTTGCCCAGAGTGCAATACGTTTATTCAGTCTAGAATTGTTCGTATTAGCTAACCGTGTCCAAAATAATGCAATAGACTTCCATTGACGGACAGTAGGTGGAATCCAACCCATTTCTCCTGAGACCGCAGCATTAGGCGTGTATTTTCCAACACCCAGCAAAAATCTCATAGCTCGGTTTTGGACTGCATTTATACATGTAAATGTTTTAAAACCCCAGACTGAAGCACCATAAGCAATTACAGGCCAAACGATTGAATCGTATAATTTGGTAAATTCGTTATAAGGTACTCCACCTATCATTTTGCATTTAGCAATCAGTAAACCTAATGCACGACTTGCACTTTGAGCAACCATTTTAGCTGTAACATTTAGATCTAGGTGCTCATGCAGCACAACCCCGAGGTAAGTATATCTATCAACAGTTGCCAACTGGTCATGTCCACACTTAAATAAATAATCAGATCTATTTTCACGTTCTGGACGAAAATGTATAATGTTACTTTTACCAATATTAATTGACATATCATTAAGACAACACCAATCGTATAGCGAGTTTAACAATACTTGTAGATCTTGTGCGTTTTCAGCTAGTAAAACGATGTCATCAGCATATAGAAGTATACAGACAATCTCATCATCTATTTTAATACCAACATTAAGTGATTTTAAGTAAATTGCTAAATCATTAACGTAGAGGTTAAACAATAACGGTGATAACACACAGCCCTGTCTCAGTCCACAATGAACATCAAACCATTCAGTTTTAAAATAATTGATTCTAACACATGAGGCGACAGATGAGTAGAGTGACTTAATGGCTAATAACATTTTACCAGAAACACCCGTTTTATTTAACCTTGTCCATAATTTAGACCTATTAATAAAGTCATATGCTTTACGAAAATCGATAAAAGCAGTAAAGGTAGATTTTCTGAGCTTCTTTCGTGTTTCAATTATATTTACCAAAGAAGAAATTTGATCCGAAGTACTACGTTTTTTCCGGAAGCCATTCTGCTCATCTGCTACAATGCCACTATCTTCTACCCACGAACTGAGTCTATTATTCAAAATATTACAGTATATCTTATACATTGTACATGCTAAAGCAATTCCTCTATATGACATAGGGTCTCTAGGATCAGCTGTTGTAGATTTTGGTATTGGGTTAATAATACACTGACTCCATATAGTAGGAACAATGCTATTTTCAAAACAAATATTATATAAGGCGTGCAAAAATATAACAGTAGTATCGTTCTTTAATACTTCAGCTGGAATTTCATCTATTCCGCAAGCTTTACCACGCTTTGCGTTATCTACAGCTTTCTTGATTTCTAATAGAGAAATAGACTCATTAAATGGTATGTCATCATTATTAAGATCAGGCTGAGTTGGCAGCGAATCATTTACATTTACTCTATCATGTCTATTAAACAGAGAACTGAAATCGCTTTTCCATTTATGTAAAACGTCATCAATACATGAGGAAGTAGAACCATCATCCAGAATGATTTGCATAGGTATTAATTTATTTTTACAGTGACCAACTCCAATCTTTCCAATTGACTGCCAAAACTTAGATTGGTCAACATTACAATCTGTTAAAAGTTCATTTTGCATAGTAAACCAATACAATCGTTCGGCTTTTTGAACTTCCTGGTCAAATAGCTTACGGGCTTGTACATATTCTGCTTTAAATCTAACTTTGTCATTTCTATTACAACAATTCAGCCATTTACGTTCTACAATACATAATTTAGACCATACATTTGTTAGATAACCACTCCACCAAGGTTTACCAGGTCTATGTTTTCTATTTTTACTGCTACTTACAATAGTTTTATAAGGAATGTCATTATACATGTTCTGTTTCAAAATTGTACACCATTCACTATATACAAGATTAATATCATTCTGAGTACGAAATCCCTGTTCCAACGTATCAATGACCTTATTTACTTGTACTAAGATTTCAGAACTACTCATGAAAGAATTATTAACATTTCCAAAGTCAAACTTATCGTAAGAATGATGCTCATGTACATCATATTCCTCTGTAAATGCGTTACTAACAATATTCCATGACAGCATTGAATGATCTGGCATACTGGTTGGTGTTAACGAATGTAGATAACAAGAGGTATTTACTAGTTGTGACGTTAACGTAACCGAAAAGTCAGTCAGATTGCACATATTATCATGTGTAGTAATACAGTAATCAACTACGGATGACCCTTTCACAGAAACAGAAGTAAATTTATCTACAGAACCACTTCTACCATTTAGCATACACATGTTTGTGTTTACCAAAAAATCTATAAAAAGTTCACCGTAAAAAGTTTTGGTGAAATCTATGACATTACGCGGCTGTATATCATCTACACCGGCAATAAAGTCAGTCAGGTCTCCGCATCGGCTATTGAAGTCACCACAAACATAAATCATACCATCATTTTGAAATGTATAAATATCAGTCAAAAGACATAAAAGGTGTTCACATCAAAATAACGTGATGAGTTTTCAGGCGGCAGGTAACAGACGCATGGCATTAAGGTGAATTTTTCATATTTATGGACCAACTTGAGCCATAAAATACCTTCGTGTGTATCACTCAAAATAGTGATATCAAAATTATCACATATTATATTCCTAATCAAAAATCCTACTCCACGCGAACCTGTCCTGGCATTTTTATGAATATGCTTCCGATTATGTCCGAACCAGCGGTAACCATCAACAGTTAAAACATTATCATCTATCAAATGAGTTTCTGCAAGAGCTAAAATGTCAAAATTACACTCTAAAATACAAGAAGATCTTAAATTAAAATTGTCAGAATCTGGATTCATATTAAAACCTCGGACATTCCAAAACCCGGCGTTGTATTAATAACGATTGTTCCTGAAGCCCCCACGTCGTTCTCCACCATTCCTTCTGTTGTGGTGTCGGCCACGACTGTCAGCTCGTTCCCATCCACCTCGGTTACCACCACGATCACTACCTGAGTGATCGTCTCGTACATGATTAGGTGGTCTTCGATTGTCATTGTCATGTGAATGAGACATGTCACTATGCTGGTCCCTACCAACGCGCACAACACGAGACCCTTCACTGTAAGATTGCTCTGTTTCATGGCACTCAAGATTGTGCGAAAATTACTGGTTATAAGTCTGTCAGCATGAGACTGGTCATGGTGAATAAAAACATCTCTATACTGGCGATTGTTACCAAGGTTTGACTTTTTAACCATCACTTTGCGTTTGTCATCATGTGATTTGAACCTGGCAATTACGATACCTGGCTTTGATGAGTGTGCTGATTTCTTTCTTTCAACACTAGCACACGTAACATCAGAAACCTTTAATCCTTCACGGAATAGTAAGTTCACATTATTATTGGTATTTTCACCGGTTGACTCGGGTAGTCCTCTAATCACAACATTGAGGCTCACATCCGGCCCTGAATTTGAATTGACCGATGAACTATTCGACAAAGTCCTCATCTTATCGTTGATATCATGCAGGTCAGCGGAGATGTCAGATTTAAGTTCTTCTTTAAAGGAATCGAACTTTTCATCTATGTCCTTTCGTATTCGGTTGAGCTCGGTGCTGACCCTTTTTTCTAATAGTTGAGCTATTTTAGTTGAGATCCGCTGCTCCAAACTAGACTCTAACTTGTCCATCCTCTCGTTCATAGCACTAAACTGCATATGGATATCAGCTGCGAGGTTGGCTATTAACTTTTCCACTGGGGGAACTGAGTCTGTATGCTTATCTGGGTCCTCAGTAGACACCGACGTGTAAATATTACGCTTAGCCTTAGCTGTTAATCGTGCCTTCTTCACTGTTGAGTCCGTACTGGTGTCCGAATTGCAAGGTTCTGAAGCATTACGCTTACGCCCAATTTGAACAGGTGTAGTCACTCGTGTAACCTGTTGCGAAGACATTATCGCATCTACATATTCTGCAGCATCATTGCTATCATCAATATTCGACATACTCGTACTACTGTGCAGGGTAAATCAGCGAGCGGTTCAGTCAAGCGTGACGAAATGACCGCCGTAGGAGGTGTTACACAATAACGGTTACTGATCAATAAATCCAATAATACAAGTGTCAATACTGATACTATAAATAGTAACACAGGTAATAACATCAGGTTATAAATTAGTCAAAATCACCTTTCTCGGCACAAAATGCCACAACGTTCGATATATAGTTCATAAAGCACCTCAACAACGTCTCATGTAAATACCATTTCCTAAAATGACTGGAAAAGCTTCCAAATAACTGAAAATTATCTCCGCAAAAAGTAAACACAAACTATTTTCACTACCGGAAATCCATGATGGTCAAAATGTAAATGAAAATATCTAAAACATCTAATGTGTATATATTATAGCGCCTCTATCAATACCTGTTTGCCAATGGTGAAAAATGTCTGTTCTAATTCTAAATTGTTCTGGTGTTGTTGGATGGAAATCGAGTAATAAATACCAATGGGGTTGAGTAGTTGCATCGTGATAAGCATGTAATAAATGTGGTAATTGGGTTTGATTAGCTAATACCTTTATTTGACCTTATCTCTACTATTTTGAAATAACACCCCGGCTGGTACTTACCAGGAAAATGACCCAAATTTTGATTCGTACTGCGAGGAATTGGACTGCGAAATCTCGGAGAACGAAATACGTGAGGCTGTTTTCTCACAAAACAATAATAAGAGCCCGGGTTTCGATAACCTACCGGCAGAAACTTTCAAGTCCGCCTTTGATATTATATCACCATTTTTAAATGTCTTGTATAATAGGATATTTTTGAGTAATGAATACCCAGAGTCGTGGGGTCAAGGTATAATTGCACCCATATTTAAGAAAGGGGACGTAAATGTCGCAAGCAACTATAGAGGCATAACCTTTATTAATATCCTGGCAAAAGTATATTCACAGATATTGTTAAATAGATTAAACAAATGGTCCAAAAAATATGATAAACTTTCACAAAACCAGTTCGGTTTTCAAAAAGGAAAGTCGATTACAGATTGTATTTTTATTATACATGCAATATTATCTAAAACACTTAGTGAGAAACAAAAGCTCTACTGCGCCTTTATTGACTACCAGCAGTGCTTTGATTCCGTGCAATATCATCACCTGTTCACTAAATGATTAAGTGAAAACGTCAGTGGGCAGTTTGTTAATGCTCTGCGTGCTATGTATAAAAGAGTCAGGTCGTGTGTAAAATACAAATCAAGCGTTTCGAGCTTCTTCGATTCTGAAATTGGTTTGAAACAGGGGGACCCGAGCTCTCCATTATTATTCATGTTTTTCGTGAATGACATCATACAAAATATCCACTCCGATATTAATAATATCGTGTCAATTGATGACTTGAAACTATTTCTTAGCTTGTATGCAGACGACATGATTTTATGTGCGCGTTCACCAGAATCCCTGCAGTTAATGCTTAAGGATGTAGAGACTTACTGTGAAACATGGGGTCTGAAAATTAATATAATTAATATATAAACAAGTTATGATTTTTGAAATTGGTCGGCCAACTACAGCTGATATATACATTTACGATACAAAAATAGAAAACGTAAGTTCGTTTAAATACCTAGTTATTAACCTATATAAAAACGGAAATGGCTACGTACCCAAAAACATATAGCTCAGCACGCTTCCTTTTCATTACACAGTTTGTTTTCTGTATTTCACCAGATTGAATTACCACTGTCTAGAAAAGTACAGTTATTTGATATATTAGTTGGTTCTGTTCTAAATTTCTGTTCAGAAATATGGGGTGTACATGCCGCTACAGATATTGAAATGGTCCATGTAAAAATGTTGCGACGTCTGTTAGGTGTCAGGCAGTCCACAAACTTATCAGCATTATACGGGGAAATTGGCCGTGTGCCGCTACATATATTTAGAAAATTTACTCTGCTGAAATACTGGAAAAAAATTGTTAGCTAAAGATGAATCATCTTTGACTTTTAAAATGTACTCATCAATGAGAAACGATGCGGACAATAATGTTACATATCGAAATAAAAATTGGGCTATGTATATTAAACATATTCTTGATGAGCATGTGTTTGCGTATATATGGAGGGACCAGGTTATTGATAACCACACTCTTATGTTAATTAAACAACGTATATTTGATAACTATTATCAGTCATGGTATTCGGACATAAACAATTCCCCGCGTCTACAGTCATACTGTATTTTTAAACATAACTTTGACCGCGAGATATACCTTGAATGTATATATGAGAGAAAATATCTTATTGCGCTGTCTAGATTTCGGGTGTCTGCTCATCATTTATTTATAGAATCGGGTGGATATAGCAATATACCTCAGGAACAACGACTCTGTAAATCATGTAGTATGAAAAAACTTGAATCTGAATTCCACTTTTTATTGGTTTGCCCTAACTACAGGGATTTGAGGATAAGGTACTTTAAACCATATTTCTTTCATTGGCCAAGCCTAAATAAGTTTGCCTCATTGTTAAATTCTACCTCTAAAATTGTAATAAATAATTTGTCAAAGTATCTCTACTTTGCAAATAAGATAAGGGTTTCTGTTTGAGTTTGGTCAAAGAACATGATTGTCTATTATGTATTATCTATATTTGTCAAAATCTACTTGTTACATGCAACCGTTTTTCTGAATTTGTATATGACCTTCAGAAAATGGTATCTATATAATAACATGTCTTCTCTGAAAATTTGTATATAACACTTTAACCATTGTAATAATGTGTTAAGTGAAATAAATTGATTGATTGATTGATTGATATAATGAGAATTTAAACTTATTGTTCTAGATGATTTGAATTGTTGATACATGTTTTGAGTTATATATATTATACTGGCATTGCGATGATGTCCTTTACGTGTAAACCATAATTTGATTTTTTCTTCATCGACATCTCCCAACATATCGTCAAAAACTATTAAACATGGAGATGTTACATTCGATGTAATATCTTCATCATTTTCAGGTATTCCATCAATAAACTTAATTGAATTACCTTCACTTTCTTGTAAATCTCCATAAAAGACTGCCATTGTTTATAACACCATGTTATCCTTTCTGGAACTACGGTATATCAAATATATTTTTTTTATATTTGACTAATTGTTTAACAAATTTTGTTTTACCACAGCCACTAGGACCACAAATAAAAATAGTACAAGGATGATGTAAAAACATACTGGTTTCCATGGTGTACAAGTAATAACTAATACAAATATTTAAAATATGTTATTTAATAGATAATGTAATAATTACATATCATTATTATCAATATATCAATACTATCAATTCAAGTCTATTATATACTTCACATTTATTGTAGTGTATAATTACATTTCCATATAATGTAATACTTCCATGTTATCATCTTCAACAGTGTCCCATTTAACCTTATTATGTATTTCCATATAAGTTTTCCAGCATTTTTATAACAATGTTGGTACATTTTCGTTGTTTACTATTTCAGTGTTAAATTCATCAATGCGCACAACAATATCGTACAACTTCACATAGAAATATAAGGCTCATGTACTCCACACTAGCTAGAAAGTCTGTGTATAACTGTGGTGAATTCAATTCTCTTTCTATAATATCATAGTTCATGTCTTCAAGTTCATCTGTTTTTTATGAAAGCGTGTACTAATGCTGCTTTGTAGATTTCATTATCTATTGTACGTGTACTTCCATCCATTTTTAAATGTCTAAATGATAACAACATTCATATATCCATAATCTTATAAGAGCTATTACATCTCTATTATTAGCAACATATAACTTCCAATCATAAAAGTTTATTGCGTCCATATTCAGAATAACACCTTTATATTCCGTTTTTAAAAACTCTTCTATATTCTTCCTAAATATATCAAATGTTCTTATTTGATATAAATTCTCATAAATGTCTTCATCTGTTTCCATACCGAAGTCAATAGTTTGATACAAAGCCTCCGTATATAAAGTATATTCAAGAATATAATATAATGAAATATATGATTATGACCATATCTTCGACATCTTTAACTGTTAATTATGGTTACTAGTCCAGGAGCAATATGTGGATTGCCTGCTTGAACAATATATTTGTATATCATTGTATAATGTATTTATAGGCACATTCATGTTTATCTTGTTTACATCGCCTTTTTTGATAATTTTTGCAATTGTATATTTTCCTACACGGCGGTTTAAAATTATAAACCCTCGTACTATAGGTACAGTATATGGTTTATGCGAATAACCAAGAGTAAACCTTGTCTGTAAATATTGTGAAGAACACATATAGCAATCGTGTCTACTCTGTACTGCAATAATTATTCTATTTATATCATTAAATGTTGCATTTCCTATTTCAAACCTCCATAATGTACTAGTAGAGTTTTCTAACGTAAACGGAAATCGAAAACGGACTTCGTAATTCTGAAATAAACCAGGGATCTTCTCAAAATAATAATATAACACATATCACCGTTTATATTCACAATTTATTGGACATTTTAGTATACACTAAAACGACCAACTAACTAAACATAATCTTCGTCGCTGGTATCGCTGCTTACTCCTAACTCTCGAAGGAGTTTTGGTACCTTCTTAGAAAGGAACCTTCTGTATAACATCTGGTTCTCTCGAACCAGGTCTGCGAGCGGTCTCCTCGCCCTTCGCTTCCTTCGACGTATCTGGCGGCGGTTGACATTAGCTCTACCCTGTGGATTAGCTGGTTGATTCGCTGGTGGATTAACAGGTGCAGCTTGTTCATTCTGGTCGCTATCAGCAGCCCTGGGCTGTGGTTGTTGTCGTGCTTGTTCCGCATCAGCATCGACGGCGGTATCACCAGCCGAATCAGTACTTACTTCCTCCAGCATTGCATCACGCCTATCAGGCTCAGGCCGTGGTGCAACTCGTTCCGCAGCAACCATTCGCCTTTCCATGTCCCTTACACGTTGCACCTGAGTCCTGCAACGAGATAATCATAAATAAAAATGTCACCAACAAGGTTCGAAAGTGCGTGAAAAGGATACAATATTTTTAATATGACACATCCGTACACTTTCCACGGAGAGACGTACACACAAGACATTAGATAAATGTGTCCCCCGTTGTAAATTGGTTGGCGTCCCATCATGGGAAACAATTGTGCGAAATTACGTGAAAATCTTTCAATATGCAATGGTGTTACCAATATTTGATATTTATCCTGTAAGTGTAACCCTGTCATTTGAGGTAAAGGCCTGTATATGTTCTGGACGCACGCCCGTCCGCTCGTACACGTAAAACATATTAACATATCAATTATTATAAATTTAATATCATGTTCGCAATCTCGATGGGGAATTATTTAGAGAATGTAGCTATAGTTACCTAATTTCGTTATCTGCTATGGCGCCGACGTTGCCATACAGAAGTCGACCACACTTGGAGGAAACTATATCCTTCAGCTGCCTGATGGATCCATTTTCGTACAGTTCTTGATGCCTAGCAGACAGTCGTTCTACATTGGACTTTATGTTATTCACGGTGTCTATCCAGTTCCCCGGATGTTGTTCATAGGCCCTTAAAATCATTAGGGTTTCTTCTTTTCTGAATGGCAGTTTCCTGCGGCGACGACGTGGTACAGCTGACAATATACAATTGTTCATATATACTGACTATAAAACCTAGTCCATAAGGATATAATCAATGCATTTTTATTGTTGAGCGTTACAGCATGGACGGGGTTACGCTTAATCCGAGGGAGGAACCATGGTACGCTTCTTTTACCTGTGGTGTTAGATACTTCAATGTAGAGAACCCATGTAGCAGCGGCGTAGCCAGCTGAAAATAATGTGCAAGCCCGGGACACATGCTCTCATAAGGGGGGGGGTTGAAAATCCAGGTCTACTAGATATTATTTCATTTATTCAAGTCATACACTAACATTATTGATATATCTACTACTGTATATCCAGCAATAGCCAGCAACAAATATTTTAAAAATCCTGAAAATAATGTGCAGACCCTGGACCAGGTACACATGCTCTCATAAGGGGGGAGGATAGAAAACTCAGGTCTACTATATATGTTATTTAATGTAGAATAGTCATATACTATGATATATCTAAGTACTACTGTATATCCAGCACACACAAAACTCCTGAAAATAATGTGCAAGCCCGGGCTTTGTGGCGTAAAGGCAACTACGCGCCTGCATGTATAAAGACCACGTGGGTTATCGACATACATGTATAAACACCGATACAGAAACACGTGTTATACAGTGAATACAGAGAAAATACTTAAAAAGGATACACACATAATTTAACAACAGGTAAACCTTTTGTTTATTTCATGTATAGAATTTATTACACAACATACCTTCTTGTTGGTTTTCCATGTCACACTTTAGTGCACCAGTTCAGTTTCTTCAAAATTGCAAAAACCAACTTTTAAATGTATAGGTTTAGTGCACGAGCATTTCGTGGATTTACATACTCACGTGCGTATTGCGTGAATGTTGTAAATTCACAGGGATTTGTGATGTATGAACACATATAACAGATACAATAAGTTACTTGGTGTTGTAGAAACAGTAAAAATGATTTGTTTCCTCAAATATCCGAAGGCCATTTTATCTTTGGTTAATAAATTGTCTCCAATAAGAAATATATAAATCAGGCGAAATATCTGTACAGGAATATTTATTATATATGTTTCAGAATGGATCGTCGAAGACGTCGGTTTGTCTTGGCAGCTCTACCTGCTCTTCTCCAACCACCAAATGGTCCAATCAAGTACATGCATTATGTTCGCTCCAGCCTTATTTCCTTAGTGATGCCACCTCCAGATCCAATCATAAATATACGTCACCGTCTATTTTTAGGAGATTATACCGTGTACAACAGCAGAGATTTTTTCAGTATGTATTCGGGGAACAGATATCAGTTCCATAATATCACTGGTGAGACACCTGAACGCTTAAAGTAGCATTACATCGTAATAAAGGATGTTTTGGGTAAAATATAAATACTAATGTGTGTGTGTTTACAAAAATCTAAATAGTCGCTCAGAAACGATAAAATTCCAATAAATTTAAACCGTCGTATACGCGAATTTGTTTATCAACACACGAAATATAAACACGACAGCGCGCATGCGTGAAACAACAGAGGATGTAGAAAACAACGTATATATTTTGAACATGAAAGACTATCTATCTATCTTCCTCTAATGTCGAACCCCAGTAATTTAATTAAAAAAGACAACGTGGGACAAATGCATTCCGAATGCAAACAACTGCGGACGATGTAAACAAGTGCGTGACCGATCGACTCGGAAAGTCCTACTTTCGGTTTCGAGTTTTTTTTATCACAAAAAAACACTGTTTACCAAATGAACATAAGCATACAAAGTATAATGTTAGAATGTGTAGCAGCATTGCTACCCATACGTAAAAATTGGATTTTTCAAATATCTTTTATTTCATACGATGTAATGCTGCTTTAAGCGATTTAGTTACAGAGCTGCAGATGAGACCATCAAGAAATTTTAAGTTGTCTCCTCCTAACAGCGTTTTGATGGTATTGATGTGGATTAGATGTTATCCTACGTTTGCAGCACTTGCTACAATGTTCAATGTTAGCACGGCTATCGTTCATGTAGAAATACGAAGAATGATCAGTTTGTGTCACGAAAAACTTGGACATTACATAACTTGGCCATCTGTCGATGAATGGCGAGCTAAAAGAGGACACTGGGATAACATTTTCCCAGCAGTTGGTGCCATTAATGGCACGTCACACGAGGTAAGGAGACCACTTAATGAACCGCAAGGACATTATTATTCTGGCTATAGAAAGTTCCACGCCGTTCATACTCAAGTCATTGTGGACAATGAAGGTATTGTTCGTCATGTAGAGTCCGGTTTTCCTGGGCATCTGAATGACGCGCATCAGTTTAATCTGATGACTCAAATAGGCGGACCACAGCTTCCTTTTCCCGGTGACTGCATATTACTTGCTGATAAGATATATCCCAATCGCGACCCCATTATGACACCATATACCATTCAACAAATAAGGCGTCGAGATGCGAGACAACAACGTAAATGCAGCAAATTGAATCGTTTGATACAGAGGAACAGAGTCTGTGTAGAGCACGCAATCGGTGAAATCAAACAGTATCAGTCGGTCAGTACTGTTTGGCGTCATTCAAAAAGAATGCTCCCACAAGTTGTCAAATTATGTGCGTGTTTGATGAGAAGACGAAAGCAACGTAAGAATTATATAATATATAGCTATATGGTGATTAGACAGTAGTAACTTTAATAGTCATAATAAATACAAGTACCTGTGGTTTTGTCTTGACTTTTAATTCTTCACTTTCGTATTAAATTTCAAACAGAAGTATATTGTAAAATGATTTTACCCACACGTCACAGATCAGCATTATGTAAATTTAGATGTGGAGTTGCTCCATTACGTATAGAAACCGGAAGGTATGAGAATTTACCACTTGATGAACGTAAGTGCCCTTTCTGTAATGTATTAGAAGACGAAAGTCATGTATTATTAGAATGTTCACTGTATGATGATTTGAGAGCTGTTCTCTTAGAGAAAGACTCATTATATGAAAATGACTTTCGGAACAAACCTGTATCCGACCAGCTTAGAATTATTTTTACTACTATACCTCTGATTAGAATTGTTGCCAAAACCTGTTTTTATATTCTTCAAAGACGATCCTTTTGTTTATGTAAATAATGTATCCATTTGATTTATTGATTGTGTGTCTCTTATCCATTCCGAGAAACAGCTGCTAATTAGTTCAACCGCGATCTGATCGAGGTTGATAACTGATATTTTAAAACATTTCTTAATTGCGCATTAGTGCTTTTTTTCCATTTCAGTATTTCAAAATTTCTGGTTTTGGTAAGTATTTAATTTTCAATTAGCGACTGTTCCCCGGTTTTAATATGTAAATATAATAATATGTCGTTAGACTGTGATAGTTTGATTATCTGTGATTACATTAGTCTCTTATAATTCTTTTATAATGAATGGTGTTGTACTATGCCACGATAATTTGTTGTGTATATGTTATGTATTGTACAACGATGAGACTGAAATAAAGAAATAAAGAATTCGTAAATTTCACAAAGCCCCATAATTGATCTTTCTGCGAACGCTACTTAGGCACGTCCCCCATAGTTACAGGTGCTCGCTGTAACTACGCGAGACAAGCTATCTAACAAAATGGCGTCTAACGCAGACCTGCATCGAGTTAATCTAGATAAAATTCCGTGGAATTTCTCAGTTTTATTTTACCCAGATATTAATATTAACTATTTAGGTAATTAGACACAATTATGAATGGGACTATGTAGCCGTGTGTTTGCCATACCAGGAGTGATTATCTATCTAGGTTTCAGGCCACTAATCAAGATTAATTAAAGTGAATGGGGGAGAATAAATAAATCATAGACATTCATTAAAATAATATATTTATTGTACATCAAAGCATTAAATTATTTACAATGACATAACATTACATAAAAAGGGTACATAGATTAATACAATGACAATGAAATTTACAGTGTGTATCCATTTTTTATTGTATTTGTATTGTATAATCAGCAAAATACGCATGGAAATATAGACGCCATGGTTGTAATGAAATCGATGTGAAGAGCATAATATTTATACATGATGTAAGGGCTTGGACATATGGCACGGCTCAGCTCTAAAGCTGATAAAACACGGGCATACAAGCCAGCATCACAAATGTTTGAGCCGACCAATCAAGGTGTGAAAAATAATATATTCTCCAGTATTTGATTAATTTGTCAACAGCCCATCTCATAATTGGCGTAGGCGTGATAATATACTATTAGACGAATCCACCACAATGTTTCACTCTATATTGCCTTGTATACGAATAAGTAGTTATACGAAACCACTGACACCCGAACAACCACATCGTGTCAACTTTGACATTAAAAGACATGAAATATGCCACCGTCTTGAGAGACTCGACCATATGCCTCCTAGAAGACTCGAACATTAGGCCCAAAAACTGAACACCAGTACGTTCACTGAGCTAATATGGGAATCCCACAGCTCTGCACATGCATGGGTACTATTACTTCTATCTGATCCCTAGTCCACCATCCACGACAATATGTATGAACCACATGTATAATTTTAATCACCGTTATACTCACATATCTCTTGTGAACAGTAGATCTATAAATGCAGAATATATTTTTTCGAAATATTTTATTATGCATAAATAAATTAATTTCAACTTACTTGTGTGCAAATATATATGTTTGCATTAATTTTGGATGTATTCAGCTGGTCGTCCACACAACTTAATCCACCTTAGACATTTTTCAAGATTTGTCTTGGGTTTTGAAATGGCACAAATTAAACGTCACCTATTAATCGATCTGGATATCTACTATCACTGTCACACAGCATTAATTAATAAAACAGCCCGTAACTACATCTGTTCACCATTGTCAATGACAGACAGCATTAATTAATTTGTAATTATTTTTCAAAAAATAATTTCAGATCACGATCACTCGTTATCAGATTTGATTAAAATTTTACTAAATAACTCGTTTGTCTGACAGAACGATAAAACAATGACTCGGTGTAGTAATCAATACTATAATTGTGTACACACATTTTATAATTGACCAATTATTTGCTAAATTCCGATGTGCAACACTTTGATCTTGACAGTAGGCCTCTAACGGGATATTATGTGGCGGTCTCTGTGATGTACCGGTAAGTTGTTGATTACTTCCAATAAACTGTGTGACACGCTTAAATTTGATTGCTGTGTTTGCGATAAAGGAATGACTATATGGGGTCAGTCGGTGTTTTTATAAATGCATTGTTTTTAAAGCAGCTGTCTGGTATTTTGTGGTTCATATACACACTTTTAGATTTGTCCAAGGATTTTGAAATGGGTTGAATTTAACGTCGATCACCAGGATATCGACTAATTTTGTACTATAACTAACCCACACACCAAAGCTACACATTTTCAACATCATTAAAACAATTTAAAACACGTACTTTCGATCAAATTCATGCCTTTTCAAATTTGTCTACTCGTTACTAGTTTGTCTAATATGCATTGTTTGTCTAACAAGATGGCGGCGATAAACCGTTGCCGGGGGTGTGCGCGAATGGTGCGATGCGATTGGCTAACGCCAGCTGTCAATCAAAATCGGCAGAAAGGTCAATTATATCGCATTTCAGTATTATATAGTTAGGTATACTAAAATGTCCAATAAATTGTGAATATAAAAGGTGATATGTGTTATATTATTATTTTGAGAAGATCCCTGGTTTATTTCAGAATTATGAATTCCGTTTTCGATTTCCGTTTACGTTAGAAAACGCTAGTAAGGTCATCCAGTGATTCTAACCTGTTTGTTATTACATCAATTAGTTTTATTTTATCACTAATCGAAAAATCATCTCTTGATTCTATATCTATTCTTAAATGATCCATTAATCTAAGACCATTGTAATAATCATGATGTAGAGCTTCTCTTGAGACAATTTTTAATTGTATACATATCCTCTTGTGTTAGAATTAACTCATTTAAAACAGACTGGTTTAATGTTCATTGTGGATTGAGACAAGGCTGTGTGTTATCACCCTTGTTGTTTAATTTATATATCAATGACCTAGCTGTATATCTTAAGTCCTTTGATATTGGTATTAATATAGATAATGAAAAGGTTTGCATACTCCTATATGCTGATGACATTGTTTTACTGGCTAAAGATGAATATGACTTACAAATTTTGCTAAATGCTCTGAACGATTGGTGTTGTCTTAAGGACATGTCAATTAATGCCGGTAAGAGTAAGATAGTGCACTTCCGTCCAGATAGCCGGGCGAGGTGTGAGCATATATTTAATTGTGGAAATGAACAGTTATCCGTTGTTGACAGATATACATACCTCGGTGTTGTTCTTCAGGAACATCTAGATTTTAATGTTACAGCTAAGATGGTTGCTCAGAGTGCAAGTCGTGCGTTAGGATTATTGATAGCTAAATGTAAAATTTCGGGAGGGGTACCGTATAATGTATTCACCAAGCTATACGACACTGTTGTTTGGCCTGTAATTGCTTATGGTGCCTCACTATTGGGGTATAAATCCTTTCCTTGTATAAATGCTGTCCAAGACCGTGCTATGCGGTTTTATCTTGGTGTCGGCAAGTATACACCCAATGCAGCCGTTTCCGGTGAAATGGGTTGGCAACCTCCCATTGTCCGTCAATGGAAAACAGTTTCTACGTTTTGGGTACGAATTTCCAATACAAATAACTCGAGATTGAACAAACGAATTGCACTTTGGGCAAACGGGAAATCTGCTTCCTGTAAAAACTGATTCTATTTTGTTAAGAAACATTTTACGGATATTGATTTTGCAGAATTTTGTAACTTATCTGCTCCAATTTCTAAGCCTCATTGTGTCGAATGTGTGGAAAAATTTGGTATGAACAAATATATAACAGATTGGTATGCCTCTATAAATAGCATTCATGGTACTCCTTTTTTTTTATTACCTCCATATACATGAAGAGCACAAGTGAACATACATAATCTACAATTACACGTTTTACATAGACACATATAAAAATACATATATACAAAGTAGTACAAGTGTACAATAATGGTCATAAGAACTGACATAACCATGCAGCTATTAATTAGTGTATACCGATCATCATTACTTGCCGAAACGAAATGCAAGGGAAAGAAATGATGGTAGCGCACACAAAAGCTGTTACCGTGTTTATAACAGGGAACACCATTCTTCAGGTACCTAAAAGCAACACAATGGTATTTAAATAGAGGCACACATGTTTAGATTACTGATTTACCACAACCTTAAGTTTGGAGCATTTGCCAGAATGCCCTAAAACATATTATCATAAGTGTTTCGCTTGCGGTGTCTGGAAGTTCATGTGTCTCCAGTCCTGCAAGCATATCATATATCTGTGTCTCGGGTGGTTGTTTGATAAAATCAATGTATGTCTTAATACCAGTCACACAACTTATGTTCTGCCATAAGCACTTTCTTAATTTATCCTGAGATGTACATAATAACAGCTTATGAACAACTAAGTTCACAACACATTTATCGCATTGTGTGCATAACTCAGGACGTGAGAAAGAAAGTAATCTACACAGTACATATATAGCTGTGAAACAGTACATATTTACGCTTGGGAATTTACGACTTAATTGCCAGATAGTACAAGGTTCCTGTTTTTGGAATATAGTTTTACTAATACCTGTAGGCAAGGAGCTACATGCTGATATAGTACCTTTTTCGGAATCAATTCCATATACATTCCGTCTAAGAATATATTTCCATTGATATTTCGATGGAAAGTATGCAGTTTCAAGAAAGATATCTACATAATGCATGAGATCATACTTCCTAAGTAATCTAAGCACATCAGGAATAAACCCAAGGCTTTGTCTTTCAATGCAAGATTTATAGCGTACCAACCTGTTTATAAAGATACGTTTCGAGATATATTGGCAGGGTAGTCGGACGAGTTGACCCAGAAACTGGAGTTTCTTGTAATTAATTTCTGTTTCAATCGGAACAAGGCCCAGACAGCTGAGTGATGCCTGATTATTAGTGAACAATGGTAGGCGTTGAATATATGTTATGCACAATCTATGGGCTCGTTCGATTTCAAGGATATTGGCGGATGTAAGATAGCTCCACAGTTCACACCCGTATAGGGATGTCGGCAATACTACTGTCCTATACAGTTTTGTGAGACTGAATATGTTTAGGTTCCCAGATCCAACACCACTATTGGACATGTTAAGTAGGGTACCACGGAGTTTGATACTTGCCGAGTGAATATTGTCATTTAATGAGCAGTACTTGTTACATATAATCCCCAGGTGAGTATATTGGATGTCTTCAGTGATAGTTTGATCACCAAGTTTCCATGACCTATCTGATTGATCAAACTCATGCTTTGTTTCATTGTACACAACGACAGAGCACTTCTTGGCATTGTATTCAAACCTCCATTTTAATGAATATTCATAACATATTTGTAACTGATCTAGTCCGTACTTGGACATGGAGAATAGAATCATGTCATCAGCAACTGTTGGACTACAGATGTTAAAATTATATATACAAAAGCCTAGCTTAGAGTTTTCTAACTCCTGTATTAGGCCATTTATGTAAAGTAAAAAAAGTAGAGGGGAACTCTTCCCTCCCTGTCTGGTACCCTCCCTAACGGGGAACCACTCCGATGTGAATGACTGATTGCGGACACAACTATTCATGTTACTATAGAGGGATACAAAAGATTTGAATGTGAGATGGTCTAGCCCACACGCCTCTAGTTTATAAATTAGACCATTATGCCAGACACGGTCAAATGCCTGGCGACAATCTAAGTAACAAATGAAGGCCTTGCTGTGGTGCTCTTTTGCAAATGATATTGACTCCCTTAAGGAAAACGATGTCAGTATACAGCATAGTTGTTGTTGGAAGCCACCTTGCTGAGGACTTAGATCTTTCAGGATATCATCCCCTGCACGGGTTAAAAGAACACTTTCATACAACTTTAATATTGTAGAGGTTAGTGTAATAGCGCGGTAATTATGTGGATCATGTTTACTTTTACGACCGCCCTTGTGTAGCGTCACAATTACGCCCCGGTTCATGTCTGGGGGTACATAACTACATTTTAGCATTTTAGTTTAATCATATTTTATTGCATTCTATATATACAGTGTACAATACAAAACTAATGGACAAACTTGTATAACTATCCATAATGCATGATTCGTGGCATTGTTTGCTCAAGGATTGTCATTATATGTTGAAGCAAATGGGTTGGGCCACAAGTTTTAACAACATTAGCAAATTTTAGCATTGCCGAGTACAGACGTGCTAGAACTAATATTAAGGTGTTACCACCATGAATCAAATGCTCATAGAAAACATTATCATAACCGGGAACTTTATACCTTTTTTGCATTTACGCAATAAGTCGGCTAAAAGATCGGCGAAATTGACGTATTAAGATATACATTGCTTGTGGCACTATTTATAGGGGACTGTAAGCTATGAACCGTGTCATCAACAGTATTTTTCCATGTGAATTGTAATTTGCATTTTCGTCAGGAGTATATAAGTCTGCGAAATATTGTTTTCACTGGTCTGTGATGGATAACGCATCGCGGTACATGACATTGCCAAACTTAATTTCACAGCCAGCTTTATTGCAACCTTTGCGTTTCCTATTAATTACGCGCCAAAATTGCTTCTGGTCAGCTTCACCAAGTTTATCTAGCTTATCGTCTTGATCCCGCATGAACGTTTCGACGATACGTCTATGCGTGCGTCTAAATTCGCGCTTTGCGTCTTTATAATTGCAGTAAGATTGGCTAAAGCCACGCGGTTTTCCTTCAGACAACCATATATGACGTAAACGACTTATATTTTTGCGCAGAAGCGTTAAGTTTTTAGTCCAGTAAGGCTTTAAGAAATGCTTAAATGTTCGTTTACGCATAGATGCTGCCGACGCTTCCTGAACAGCAGTAACGATATTGGTGTATATGCTGTCGATATCATTCGGCGATGAGATTGGTTGAAATCTAGCCCTCAGCAGGCACTCTGACTGGCTCAATGTATTTTCATAACAATTATACTCTGCCTCAGAGACCTTATTCCAGTTAATACGGTTTGTACCACAGTAACCATTAGCATACATAATAATAGGACAACACAGACTGCACATAACTGGTCGATGGTTAGAAACATTTAGACAGTGATCGTCGATGATCTCGCAATATTTAATGCAATCCAATTTTTCAATCGGTACGTAAATATGGTCGATCAAACTTTCTGATTGACCATCATATGACACAAACGTTGAGTTAGCTCCCTTACATAAAGGTAAAGTATCTATTGCCACCAAATTAGTATCGTTTAAAAAATTAGAGAAATACATGTCTCTGTACGAGTGCATCGACTGTTGAACAACTTTCGAGTTGAAATCGCCTAAAAAGATAACTGTACCATGCTCTGAATACATATTATAATACATACTATATAACGTGTCTATATATTCCCTAAAATATGCAATCGAGTGATTATTGCATGGTAGATACACCTGAAAAATAAACATGAAGTTATCAGGCGATATTTGCACCTGTATGCCTACAATGCGGTCATCATTAAGAGACAAGGGCTTGATGATCTTGTCAAGTTTTATATGCCAGAGAAGGGCAACTCCACCTTTCCCAAATGTGTTGTGGTAGTTAGCGAACAGTCATTGCTACACATATATAATGAGTATCTATTGTGTTAATAAAATTTAAGTTTTTCTCTAGTAACCAGTGTTCAGAAATACCACACACGTCAATATTTTGGCTATCTAATATATCACAGAGATATGAGCTACTGGACATTAGTCCCGTGACATTCCAGGTAAGTATATTTAAGTGATCCATTGTAATCATCACAGTGCCATTATATGGTCAATATTCGGGCCATCCACGTCGACCTCGAGATTAGAATACCTGTTGTAATCTACATAGTTGTCACTATATGGAACAAGATCACGATATCTGTTAAACTGCATATCACTGTATGGTCTTTGTTGATAATGCGCATTCCATTTATGTTGACGAGGACCCATGTTAGCCTTATTGCGCATACGTAGGCGCTCACCATTTGTGTTCCATGGTTTACAGTAAACCTCCGACAAAATAGTGTACGCTCCAATTGTCCTTGGCAGCTAGTCCCGTTAGTGTGTCTGAATGAAATCGCACACGTTTCTTTTCTCTTATGGGAGAACACTGGACGGAGGAATTGCATGTTACAATGTAATCTGTCTGAGTAGCAACGTTGCACACTAAGGGAAATAACTCTGAAATGTCACCGTCGTTTCACCAATTGACATGTTTATGTGGGATAATGCAGTTTCCGTACATATCATGATTTTCGCACTCACCAGACAGCGTCGACGAAAGGAGAGTGTCTAGATCCTCACTTTTGTCTGATGCATAGATGGGACTAGGCGGGTTTCCATTGGCCAATGCCTTTTCGATCGTGATTACGCCATTTGTATCAAGAAAGGTTTCTACTGAAGTTAGTCGTTCGTTCATTTCCCGAAGTCTGCTACAATTAGAATCGACGCGCGATACTGTATTTGGCTCGGTGAGTACTGCTAAGTGTTTACTTATTGATTTGAAATCATCACGAGTTTGAGACACACATTTGGAAACATCTTCTGTAATCCCACGGACAGTTGACATTACTGTTGTGTACTCATCCGAACGAAGTTTATCGATCACAGCTTGTGATTGTTTGAATAAGAGCAAGTCACTCTGTAGACTAGCTATGGTATCTTTCAGTAGAGCAATATCATGGGAACATGAACAGTGTTGCGGTATAGACAGACTACCGGCGTGATGCCGTGATACGTCCTTGCGATCTGTATATACACGCTGTGAAGCTGACGATTTCCTGCGGGGGTTACTAATTATGTCTTTGATGGTCGAATATTCCTCCCCCTCAATAACGGATATCAATGCATGGATATCATTCGAAAGTTTCACGGATACCGGATCTCCTTTTCTAGTGAATACTCTCCTCTTCAGATATGTGTCTAAATCAAACGGAAAGTCTTCGTTCGATTTTAATGATTCAAACAGTAAGTCACGCATGTTATCTAGCGATTGTTCGCACGAGCTATATTCACTTAATATCCTATTAACAAACAAACTTCCAGGAAGTCCCCTGAAAAGTTCAATAGGTCTGTTGTATTCAGTAAAGTCACCGTTTACTGCACCCATTATGTCGCTTGCACTATTGTCCGAAGATTCAGACTCGTTGGGTATGTATGGTATTTTCACCTCTGTATTGTCAATCAGCAGCATTGGTTCGAGTTCGTGATGCTTCGTTGATAAGAGTATGTCACAACTCTCCATATTGAATACGGTTGATGCATGTACTTGTAATCTGTATTGTCGATCAATCGAGGACCACCTGCCCGTACAGTCCACTCGTAGATACAATGCCACAATGCAGTGAGCGAAAATCAGATTTCAAAGTTTTGAAAGATTAGTTAGTTATTCATCACCTATTGTTTCTTAGTTTTACCTAAATAATTTCCGAACTATAAACAATAAGTTCAAATAAACCACACCATCATATGCAGCCTACATTCACGCACATTTTGATAATAAATTATATCCATAAATCACACTGGAACTGAACTAAATCCATTGTTGTTGTAGAGCAATAAATAACACGTCAATCTCTGTCTTGTTACGTAAAATATAACGGGAAATCTGCTTCCTGTAAAAACTGGTTCTATTTTGTTAAGAAACATTTTACGGATATTGATTTTGCAGAATTTTGTAACTTGAGCAGATAAGCTCCAATTTCTAAGCCTCATTGTGTCGAATGTGTGGAAAAATTTGGTATGAACAAATATATAACAGATTGGTATGCCTCTATAAATAGCATTCATGGTACTACTGGACGAGGTCGTAACAAATTAAGAACGTATTGTAAGTTTAAGCATGTATTTGAACCTGAGGAATATTATAAAATGATTTTACCTACACGACACAGGTCGGCATTTAGTAAATTTAGACCAATCCGTATAGAAACCGGAAGGTATGAGAATTTAAGATTAGACAATCGTAAATGTCCTTTTTGTAATGTGATAGAAGATGAACATCACGTTTTATTGGAATGTGCCATATATAATGATCTAAGAACTTTACTATTGCAGAAGGCAATATTAGCTGACCATAATTTCTGTAATATGACAAAACGTGATCAATTTATATTCAGTAACCAATCAGTGATAAGACTTTGTGCCAAAACCTGTTTTAATATACTACAGCGTCGTTACTTTTACCTTTGTAAATCATGCCCTTTTTGTGTTAATTACTATATATCTATGATTTTTACAGACTACAAGAAGCAGCT
The DNA here is from genome assembly GCA_014843695.1 of Archivesica marissinica. Taxonomy (NCBI): domain Eukaryota; kingdom Metazoa; phylum Mollusca; class Bivalvia; order Venerida; family Vesicomyidae; genus Archivesica; species Archivesica marissinica. The sequence goes on along the minus strand of CM026404.1, from coordinate 37,958,665 downwards.
GCTAATTAGGTCATTCTCGATCTGATCCTGGGTGATAACTGATTTTGTAAGATATTTCTTAATAGCGCACTAGTGCTTGTTTTTCGATTCAGTGTTTTATACCATTTTGTTTTATTTCGTATTTAAATATAAATTAGCAACTGTTTCTTGGCTTTAGAATGTAAATAAGCATTAACTAATAGTAGTGTGGGATTTTATAATGTGATATGTTTTGTTGCAATATGTCTCTTATAATTCTATTCAGAATGGCTATGTACTTTTAATCTGATTATTTACATTTGTGTTTGCATTACATGTATGTACATAGATGAGACTTTAATAAAGATTAAAACTATATTAAAACTATCCATTTGTTCATTAATTCCGCCTTCATTTTTTCATTCATTATAGAACTATTAGCAAGATTATATTATTTGTCTAATTTCAACAGGTAAAACATTTAAATTTAACTCTGTCATTTTAATAAATGTTATTCATTAGTTCATTTCTAAAAATGGTAACTTGTTGATGGAAACATCTGTTTTTATAACATCACTTATTTCTTTAAAATAATCCTCATGAGTTTCAATAAACATATATTCCGTATCATTCTTTAATAATGTCCTACTTGTCTGTTTGTCTGCCGTAATATAATAACCATAGGCCAACATTAATTTAGGTGTTATACCCCATAATGGTAGTATATTTATAGCTACACGATACCAACTATTAAATAATACTCCTAACAAAATAACATTATTATTAATATATACTGAGTCAAAAAAGAAACGATACCAAACTAAAAATGACGTAAAACGGATAAAACCATAGAAAGGTTTAATATATTATTACGTATCAGTACCGGGTATCTTATTGCAACGTCAGCCAACCATAAACACAGGTAAATAAACACCCGATAATCCTGGAACGCCGAATTTCCGATTTGCACGTGATCCTCAACAAAGACAACTTCCTACACATGTACAAATCGGAAAACCGGTTTATTGTACTGGTATTGCATTATCATCGAGGAAAAACACCTTACATACCCATTGTTACCTCTAACAAAATGCCTAGGCTAAACCGCAATCAGAGAATGCGTGCCATTGGCATGATTGACGGCGGTTTACGTCAGCGTGACGTCGCAAATCGACTCGGGGTTACGCGGATCACGATAACACGTCTACTTCGACGTTATCGAACACATGGATCGGTGGACGACCGTCCAAGATCTGGTCGACCACGTGTGACGACGCGTGAACAGGACCGTCACATTCGGACGTCACATTTACGTGACCGGTTCCTACCTGCTACGCACACAGCTGCCGTTACTCCTGGGATGACCAACAATCGCATCAGTGCACAAACAGTCAGGAACCGGCTCGGTGAACGTGGCATTCGTACCTATCGGCCATACGTTGGACCCATCCTGACACGACGTCACCGTGACGTACGGCGGGAATGGACGACGGAACGTGCTCGCTGGACTCGGTTACAGTGGAATTCGGTGATGTTTAGCGATGAATCGCGGTTCTGTTTGCGTCGAGCGGATGGCAGAGAGCGGGTATATCGCAGACGCGGTGAACGTTACGCCGACGCATGTGTACGTCAGGTCGATCTGTTCGGGGGCGGAAGCGTTATGGCGTGGGGCGGTATCACCTTCGGCAGTCGCACTGAACTGTTAGTGGTGGACGGGAACCTAAACGCCCAGCGGTACTGTGATGAGATCCTTGCGCCAGTTGTTGTGCCGTTCTTTAACACCAACAGAAACGTCACACTGTTCCAACAGGACAACGCCAGGTGTCATACTGCTCGGATTTCCACCACATTATTGGAGCAGAACAATATTGAAACCCTGCCGTGGCCTGCTTTGTCACCAGACTTGTCACACATAGAACATTTGTGAGATACGTTAGACCGCCGCGTCAGCCGGTAACGTTAAACCAACTGAGGGATGTTTTGCGTCAGGAGTGGACACATATTGACCAGCAAGAGATTCAGACACTCTTCCGTTCGATGTGACGGCGGTGCATTGCAGTGAGAGACGCAAATGGTGCCCATACTCGGTATTGACGTCTGTGTGAAAACTCCATTAGACCCCTGTCCGACGAATTACGTCATCAGGCAGCAGACCGGTTCGGAGGCTCATTATGCTTTATGTGCTCCTCTTTCAAACATGTTGGACTATCATCTTATGAATTTTCAAAGAATTTTCTTAATAAATGTTGAAATTATAGACACATAACCACCAGGTATCGTTTCTTTTTTGACTCAGTATATCTTTTTTGTTGAATAACAATATTGGCTTCTGGAATTCCAATAACTTTACAAATACTATTGAGATTTGCCATATTTCTAACAAACAGATTCTTAGAGTTCTATGTATGTTGATTCTGAGGCTCCCATGATAAATTTATGTTTTTTCTCTCTCTTTATTACATATTATATATGTTTAGTCATGACAAAAACCATACGGTACAGTGAAATAGTTATTTATAACTAATCGTTTTGTATATACTGATCGGAATGTTTTTGTCTGTGTTTCACTAGTAACCTTTCTATTTTTAGATTTTTTAATACGAGAATCATATTCAATATGTATAGAATAGTTTTTTCTATCGTTTATTCATTCAAAGTTTACTTTTTGAGATGTATTGTAATCTATTGTAATCCCTTTTACTTTACATTTAGTCAATATACAACCATTTACATCATATTGATAACCGTAATTTTAGGTCCTAATCCAACATAGCTTATACTTTTCCCATCAGGTACTTTTTCCTAAATGACTGTCAACACTTGGAATATTGTATTCTCCTGGTTTATATATATAAAATACAACTGTCTGTATCAAAGTATAATACTCTTTCGTCTAATAGTTCAAGAACTGAATACAATACTAATCTTGCATATGCTGTCACAAATGATGCAACCACAACATTAGCTGATGAATGAGGTTCAATTTCATCAGTTATATCTTTATAATTCATCAATATAAAAGTATCATGATCAAACATATCAATACTACTAACCTCAATATTACTATCATTCATAATATCAAACAATCTTGATACTTTACTGACATATTCACAATGAGGTAATATATTATTTTGTGCATTTTTACCCCATAAACAATTAAGCATAGCAAATGCTCGTTTTCCGGGATTATATTCAATATTTCCTTCAGCTTTATAATAATCATCTTTAAACATAGTTTCATCATCGTTTTTGACCCAGTTTGGATATCCACTGGCTTCTTGTTTCATTTTTAAATACTTATCAATATAATGTTTATATACATCTGAACTCCAATTGCTCCAATGCCATATTTGATATGTTTCTAAAATGTCGTATCGTTTATCTAAAGCTTTCTGTATTTCTATAGTAGTCCATGTACCAATCAATGCTCTTTGGTTTTGTGTATGCTTACAATAATCCTCCCCTTTTTTGCACATGTGTAAATATCTTTTTTTTATTACAATGTATTGGTAATACAGGTATCCATAGATTTTGAGGTGGGAGTATTTTACATTTTATTAACCCCTGATAGTCTCTAATATATTTTATATCAATTTGTTCCTGACTTAATATATTTGGATGTCCACATGGATATTTTTTATATTTATTAACATATGGGTATAATGAACATATATCAACATATTTTATTTGTTCATCATCTTTTATTTTATGATATAATTTTACAGCATTTGTTCTACTGCCAAAAAGAGCATCTCTAGGTTTAATAGGTTCTCTATATGGATATAGTACATTTATATTATTTCTATATGAGACATTGTTATAATTATCAAAATCACATTCCCATATATATATAATTGTATACCCTATTTCTATTTGGATAACATTTCTCACATCCATGATATAAACACGCCAGAAATTCATATATTATACCATCACAATATTCATCTACATGATATTTACCTCTTTTTTTCACCTCCATTTAATGCATGCATGACACATTTTCTTATTTAATTCAGTACTATATGCCTGGAGCCATCTTACACCTTTAATAGAGTATTTAGTTTTGTTAGGATATCCGGCATATAATTGTTCCTCCATGCTTGAGGTAATGTTATTGCTTCTCTAAAGGGGTTAATTTGATCACTATTTAAGAATTGTGTTATAAATTCCCCACAAACTCTTCTTAAAATATCAACATCTGAAATACAATATAATTTGATTTCTTTTCTAAAATCAGAAAATTCTTTATTTTTTATTTTATCTTCATACCATTTCATAAATAAATCACGATTTTCAGGTTTCATAGAACCTGGATTGTAATAATCTAATGGTAAATATGGACCAATATAGTTTTGATATTGAGTAGTATTAGCCCAAAAAGGAAACCACACCGTAGCTAATTCTTTTAAACCAAATGTTTTTGGGAATGAGGCCAAAGGTATTCCTATAAAATTAATGAATCTATTAATCTTAAATTTTTATATTTTAATAACATAATAGTATTACCGTTAATAATTAAATCGGGTTTAATTGTACCATGTGTAATTAAATACCTTAAAATAAATTGTGTGTCATACCCTCTTCCATTATGAGCTATTACTGTTGAATAATTATGAATAGGTTTAAAATAATCATTTACAGAATTCTTGTAATGTATTTTCACCTTCAAATATCATTTGTTTTTCACCTTCAATATTATCACAATGGCTACAATATTCGGTAACTGATTTACAAATGCATTTATCACATGCTCGTTGAACAACACAATCATTTGGTTTATGTTCCCCATCATGAAATTGACATTCAAAGCCATAACATATATATGGTACTATTTTTGGACCTTGTTTTAATTTATCAGGTACATATATTGGTATATAGCAATCATGATCCAATGGTACAATTAATTTACAATATTTACATTTTTTAAATCCTGAACATACGTATATGATTTTTTTACTCTCTATTAATAAAGTATCACATTTTTTACATAATTGAACTGAGGCGCATATAGTTTTCTTATGTTTTCCTTTAATTTATTTATGATTTTCATAACATGATATACTAACAAACCACCTACTACAATTATTACAATAAATATCTTCCGTTTGTTTACATAATTCATGTGAATAACATTTACATATATTATTACATTTATGATGTTCTTTATTACTATAACCTATATCACAATATTCACAAAAATAACTATACCCAAAAAACCCAGTAATAGTCTGGCAGCCAAATCGGGTTTTATGGGTATACCTGGAAGTAGAGTATATACAATGTTTTTTGATTGATATTGGTCACTGACACCATAAATATTAAAAATCCGCTTGATGACACCCTATCACCTTTGGGCATTTTTTCTAATTTGCATAAAACCAAGATGGCCGCCAGTGTTCTATTGAATATACTATAATTAAGATATCTCGGCTTCTAGAAGGGATTTTAAAACAATCTAAAATGTTTTAACGGGACTTTAAGACACAAGGAACCCAATGGAATAGCTTTTATTATCATTTGACAACTCCTTCATTTGCATAAATCCAAGATGGCCGCTCTCAAATCTCTCATGAGACCGGTTTTATGTCACCACATTCTGGATACAATTTTGGATACATTTGAAATTCTTTGTTCTAGTGTTTTGAAAAAATAGAGGTCCCATATAATACATCTTATATTACAATGTAAATATAGTAGCTTCATTTGCATATTCCAATATGGCCGTTGTCAATCTGTTAACAATTTGCTGTGCTTTTAAATGACATGCTTGATTGATCTAAATGTTGACAACATTACTGAACACCTTCAATATAATATTAATCGTTTGTCATTGACCGATACGTTACAATATTTGTAAGCTGACAGACACCATAAAGTAAACTAATTTCAGATATGCATCAAAAGAATAAAGTGACTGTAAAGTCATAATGTTCTAGTAGTGTCTATGCTGAACAAGCCATGACGCATAAAGAAGTCGTTCACATTTCCTCTCCTTAACCGATATTAGTGTGTTAGTACATGTATATGACATTGTACACAGCTATCACTATGATGTTTCTCTCATTTGTCTGTGTTGACATTAATAGCTGTATGTCTAATTGTCATCGTCGTCATCTGCATCAGAGGCTACATCACATTTAGTCAGTTCGCTATGACAGTCCTCAGCATGACATCCGCAAAATACAGTGCACGGTAGTTTACTGCTCACACATCTTCCTGATTTTCAAGGTCTATCACTTTCACAAGCGCAGCGAATCAGTTTCAAAATCTCTTGTGGAGCAAGGGACACATCTTCATGTATCGGTTTAGGCAGCATAGTCTTGGAACTGTCGTCACGAACGTATCCATGTTCTGTTGGATCTAGCGAGGGAGGGTCTAGATCCGAAGCATGTATCCAAACAGCTGCCTGCAGGTGTGCTCGTTTGACATTTTCCAGAAATGCTTATGTTGTGGGAGGTAGAGACTTCAGCTTTGGTATGGCTGTGGTGCCCTTTCCCACCTTTGTGGCCCATGACTTCTTCCTTGCTTCAGACATACTACTACAGTCCTTGTGTCCATAGCATACGGCCACAAACTTGGATGCATGTCTTGTTATATCGGATAACAATGCATGAATGTCACCCAAAAGTGACAAGGAGTAGCCTTCTCGCAGTACTTTCAGTACCCTGACTTTACCAATACCGAAATTTAGCATGCACATGTATCACAACCCGATAGGGCGTACAGTCCATCTACTATGCTCTGATGTTGTTCAACTGTAGCTTGTATGTCAATAACATTTCTACCATGAATCGGCGATTCCACGAGCATGTGACTGGTTAACTGTCGCTCAAAGTAGTGGTGAAGCATAAGGATGAAGACGTCGATGTCATCTGCAATCACTGACACACCTACTTGGCATTCAGTCGCAACTGTTACTGCTTGTTGAATAATGATGCAGTCTGCCTCTTCATGAGATGTAGATGATCACCACTCCCCCATAACTTATTTCAACTGGTGTGTTATCACAACTGCTAGTGATGACAAGTTTGTGGGTCATTGTGTAGTCTCGATGGAAGGTAGTGTCTCTGGTCAGCTCTTCACAGATAATTTCCATCAACTGTGATTTAATTTCTGACACTGTCAGGACAACTTTCTGTGGGGGTAGAGGTGTATCTAGAGCCAGTCGATGTACTCTGCTTGCTTCTGTTGTTCTATTGCATCTGGTCGTACTCTTGGTACTGAAATCCTGGTACCTGTCGAACACGAGATAGACATCGCTAGAAGTAAGTTTATGTTGGATGTACTGTTTGAAGTTCACAACAAAGTCGCAGACTGTCCCATTCGCTGGCCAGTGTATCACCCAGAGGACAGCTGAACCATCTAGCACCCTACGTTCCTTGATGACAGCTCAACTTGTAGTTGCTTCTTCAACTGTGCCTTAGCCTTTCCGGTTCTCATGTCACCAGAGTCGTTGAACATCGATGTAGGCACCGGAGATAGCTCATACGATAGTAATGTCTTGATGTATATTGTGTCACGACAGCTAGCCTGGAGTCATATGACTCGTGAAAAGAGAAGAGTGGTATTGAACAACTTTGCTGTGCCAATATTCACATGCTTTTTTGTTACTTGCATTGTCACCGTCTTCTTTGAAATGGGATTGTAGAAGCCATCTGGCCAAGCACCCTCGAATTCTTCCATTTCTTTGGTCCCAATGGTCAGTCTTATCAACGTTCACTGAAACAGGTGCCACTCGACCACTGACAATGTTCACTATCTTGTCTGTTTCGTTGGTGACATCAAACCGGTCTCCCGAGAGGTTTGACGGCGGCCATCTTGGATTTATGCAAATGAAGGAGTTGTCGAATCATAATAAAAATTATTCCATTTGGTTCCTAATGTCTTAAAGCCCTGTTAAAACATTTTAGATTGTTTTAAAGTCCATTCTAGATCTTAATTATAGTATGTTCAATAGAACACTGGCGGCCATCTTGGTTTTATACAAATTAGAAAAAATGCCCAAAGGTGACGGGGTGTCATCAAGCGGAATTTTTTAATATTTATGGTCTCAGTGACCCAAATCAATCAAAAAACATTGTATATACTCCACTTCGAGGGTAAGCTAGTTGGCTGCTGGACTATAATTGATATAATACTATCATAATGATCATCATGATAATATAAATGAATAACTTTACTATTATCAGTCATTTTAAATGGTTCAAATATATTATCCCCTTTTCCATGTTGTTGATGTATTTTAATAATATATTCCGGATATAATTCATTTTGAATTATTTTATATTCCTTCAATACCGCAATTTTGATTTTGATTTAGACCTACTTTATTTAATAGTTTTTCTGCTTCTTGTTTTCTAATTTCATCCCATCTTTTTTTTCCATTCATCACTTTTATCAGCATTTAATTTACACATACATACAGCAATAGACCTAGCTAAACACATACATCTTCACTATTTTCAATTTTTAATAATGCTACGTTTTATATTTATCATATTATCAATACCTTTATCGGTTCCATGATCCATTGTTTTTCTACTACCTCCAATAGCCATTGATGTATGAGCAAATTCAATTCTCAAACCATTATCATGTATTTTAAATTCTTTATTACTTTGACCAATTCTTTCAATTTCATTTAATAATGTTTCCTCTGATATATTTTCAGCATTATTAAATGGTATATGAATACCAAATTCTATAAGTAGGATGTGTAATAGAAAATCTAATTTTATCATTTGGTTGTACGTTTGATTTTTCTTTTATTTGTTTCACTAAATCGTTAAATAAATCAATAGTAAAGTCAAATGGTTTATCATATTGATTAAAAGTTAAATCTTTACTTTATTTTACTTTACTTTGTGACCTATATTTTCTAGATTTTCTACTTTGCAATTCATTAATTTTATAATATGATTTTTATCATTAGTATGCATTATTTCATTTGAGGAATCATTTGAAGATTCATTTGATGATTCATCACTACTAGAAGAATCTGAATAATCTACTAATTTTGAGCCATTATTATGATATGACTAAATTTGTATTTGATTTTCTATTCTTATATACACTTTTCTTATGTTATTAATAAATATTTCTATTTATATATCAATTATCTAAATATAGTTACATCAGATTACTATAAATATTGGTTATTTACAGATATTATTTATTCACTACTTTTGCAAACATGAATACCCAACAACAAATAAACGAAATGAATGTAAAGATAAATGAGTTATGGTACAAAGTATATGACACAATAACATTCATTGTTATATTTGTAAGAAAAGAGGTCACTATGCGAATGAATGTATTAATAAACCAGGAGAGCATACACAATCTATAAATAATATAATATGTTATAAATGTAAACAACCGGGACATTATGCAAATACATTAAAAAGGGAGAACACTATATATCCGTCTTATGATAAACCAGATAAGGATACTGCAGATTGTTTGGTTAATGACAATAATCAAACAGAAAAATTTACACCTGCCAATATGAATGATGATAAAACATGGATCCTGGACGACACTTGCGAGATGAACGTCGAAATGGATGATGATATTTTACTTGGAACTCCATTTAACGGGAGTATACCAAATATGACCTGTTCAACACCAACACCAAAAGGAAAAAGATCCTTCATGGATTGTATAGATGATTTCGAGGAGCCGTTGAAAAAGAAACCACGATGTGCAGATCATATTAATGAGAGAACTCCATTGAAGGCGCACCGCAAAAAACACACTATTGAATCTATAAATAAAGCTATTGCATGAGAATACAAAAAGTCAATGTAAATATTATTTTTTGTATAACCTGTATTAGTTATGTATTGTAGTTCTTTCATTTATATTTTGATGTTGTGTTCGAAAATATATAATAAAAAACTAGTTGACAATCTGAGAGGTTTTTATTTCATTTTATTATGGGCCCTGAAAAGGGCCGTTGATATATAATAGTTTTTAAAAAAAAACTATTCTCCAAAATGTTTTCCACGACATGTAGGGCAATCTTCTTTCCAGCTCCTGTTGTCAATGTAAACGAGACTTCATCATCATCGTCCTAATTTTCGGTTTCCACGATAGGACTCAAACTTTGAGGTCGGTGGTTTATTATCCAAGTTTTCGGATTCTGCACCAGGATTCGGAAGTCGTAGTGTAGCAATTAACTCGTCAAGTGTTGTGTATTGTCTTGTATACTTATATTAGTTCCCCAAGCTTATGGTGTTGAGCCATTAAGACCCTGTAACTGAACGTAGTTAATACTAGCCACTGCTAATGACGAATGACAGTAGTTCTCACTGACGGTATTTTATAGAACAGAACAGAACAGAACATAAGTTTATTAAGACGTATACATGTAAGTACATAGTCATGATAATTTACATATTTTACATACTATTCACTATTCACACGTGATCAATGTAACACAAAACAAATTAATTATAAGCATCAGTATGTTGTTTTAGAGTCCAATTATTGTAGTTATCTATTGCTTAGAGGATAAACTTGAAATTTCCAAATTGCCAAGTATATAGTATTCTAGATGTTGATGGATGGTCTTGGCTATTTCTGGGACATCATGGTAAGTACAATAGCCGTTCTTTACTGCAACTTGAGGTAAGAATGTGACGTTTTCTTAATAACCTATTTAATATTTACACATATATATATTTTTTTATAAGTGCATGTCTACTTGTCTATGCTCGGATACTAGGTAAGTATATTGACTGTCACCTACTGCATATTTTATGTACAGCTATATTCAACATTGTCAAGATAAAATAATCGACTGTATTTATAATATAGGTTGGGCAATTATATGATATTTAATATTGAAGTTCTAATATTAACAGCTTGTTTGTAGTACAATGCCAACTTCAGTAAAATATTTCTATTTCTAGATTGTAATAATTCAATAAACTTTACCATATTCGGACTTGCAAAATAGTATTTTTTAATAAATATTTTTCGCAAATGTATGTAGCATGGACATACTAGTATAAAGTGGTATTCGTCTTCCAAGTCTCTCGTGTTACAGCATAAACAGTAACGTTCGTTGTGTGGTATTCTATTTTGGCCATATCTACCTGTGTGAATTCTTAATGAATGAGCTGAAATTCTTAGCTTAGCTATTAAGTATCGTAAATTAGATGGAATAATATTAAGATAGGGTTCGTATTCAAATCGCAATTTACAACTATTATACAATACTAGCATACCACTTGTGTCTTTACTACCAAACCACCCCTGTATAAAGCAATCAATAATCCGTTGCTTAAACAAACATATAAAATCGTTAACATTTACATAAGGATCTTCCCAAATATTTGCAAAGCCGTAATTACATAACATATCTTTTAATTGTGATACCCAGTTTTTAGCACCATTATTCATATCACGTACAGATTGCTTATATACGCTCGTAAGAATAATATTGTCTGTATTTAATAATTTGAACCAGTATTTAATAATGCGAATATAACGTGAAATATAAAGGGGATATATACCCAGTTCACCGTACACTCCTATTGAGCATGAAGTGACCCTTACATTTAAAATACGTTTACAAAATTTTAAATGAATTCTTTCTAGCTCTTTAGATTTTGTAAACCCCCAAATTTCAGACGAGTAGTTCAAAATAGAGCCAACAAAGGCATCAAAAAGCTGACATAGTAGCTTCGGCTTAAGTTTTAATTTGGTACAATTAACTAAGAGAACATTTAAAGATTGTAACGCCTTACCAGACAAGTATTGTTGATTTAATGTGAAATTACCTGTATAGTTAAATACAGTACCCAAATAGTTAAAATCATTCACGACTTCAATGTTGATTCCATTATATGTCCATGATTCATTCGGTAGTAGGCCGCCCCTTTTACGAAACACCATTATCTTAGTTTTTGCTGTATTAACTTTTAAGCCCCATAGCTCACAATATTCATGCAACATATTTAAGTTAGTTTGTAGTTCTAGTGGTGTTTTACCAAATATAACCATATCGTCTGCGAATAACAGTAACATTAATACAATATTATCTATTAACAGTCCTGAATTATTATTTTCTTGCAAAAATAGTTCGAGATCTTCGACAAATAATGAAAATAAAATAGGAGACATTATCTCCCCTTGCCTTAGGCCAACCGCATATTCAAAATAATCAGTATAACTGTTACAGTTTCTAACACAAGACTTAACCTTTTGGTACATATCTTTAATAATCCTTAAAAGCTTTCCTTGTATACCACATTTGTATAATTTCATCCACAGGGCATTTCTATAAATAGTATCAAAACATTTACATAAGTCAACGTATACACAATATAGTCGTTTGTTATTAAACAAATAATTTTGAATTATATTACTTAAAGTGAATTTGGCATCAACTGTTGAACGCCCTTTTCTAAATCCAAATTGAGCATCCGATATTACATTGTTTGATTCACAGAAATTAACTATTCTTTTATTTAAAACTGAAGTAAACAATTTAGACAAACAGCTTACTAATGTTATTCCCCTATAGTTATTTACATTATTTGCATCACCCTTTTTATGCAACGGGATAATAACTCCTTCCGTCCATTTCTCTGGAAAGTAACCAGAGTCCAGGATAGCATTAAAAATATCACATATGTGACCTGACAAAATATCAATACCTGTAATTAAATATTCATTCATAATAAAATCATTACCCATGGCTTTACCCGTTTGTAAAGTCTTCATAGCAGTTAAAATTTCTTCAATAGTAATAAGCCTGTCAAGCTCATCAAATGAACAATCTAAATGATCAAAGTCATGGTTATCACAAAAATTCTCTGCATCCGGGTTTTCAGTTTGAGAAGCATCGTTGCCCAACTCTGAAAAGTACTTTTTAAAATCTTCAATAGTTATATTATTAGATACCGAATTTTTATTTTTTCGTTTAAAATATTTCCAAAACTGTTTTGGCTTAGCATGTTTCAATTTTTCAATTTCTAGTAATTTCTTATGTTTGCTAGCATTTCGTTTTTTCTTACATAAATCTTTGTAATGTTTTTTATTATAACAAAACTGCTCTCTACTAGACTTAGATTTAAGCCTGTTAAATACATGCTGTGAACTTACATACACATTTCTGGCTTGAATACATTCATTGTCAAACCATTCCGCTTGACTGACTATAGGTGTATCATTAAAACATGGTTCATATTTATTACGCTTAAACGATTTCTCAAATAACGGGTCCGCAACTTCTCGGATTGCATTGGTAAAATTATTCAACAAATCATTGACAGATTCTCTACTATGTATATTAATTGTATTCGTTATGCGATTAAAATCATTCAATCGTGCAATAATACGTGAGCGGAAAACATTTTTTTGACTATCGTCCCATTTAAAGCTCACCCCCTTTTCATCATATCCGTTATCTATACTAACATTACATTTCAATACAAACAATATGCCCGCATGGTCACTATATTCATTAAATGGGCTTACACAAAAATTACATAGCAAAGGAAAATCGTTTTCTTATAGTAAATATATTTTTAATTAAATAGTTTTATAGTAAAATCGGATTGACCTACACAATATAAGATAAGTTATATATAGATTTTTTTAGATGACCTGGGTTTAATGTAATGTTATGTATGTTGTGATAGGACTAGATTTTTATTGACAACATTTGAGAGATATTTTCTTATCGAAAATATGTAGTGGCCCTGAAAAGGGCCGTTTTTTAATTCTTAAATATATTTATATATCTAAATTTTTATTCGTAAAACTCTGATAAATCAGGATACAAATTAACCAGTTTAACAACATAAGGTTCATAAAACTCTGATAAATCAGGGTATTAATTAACCAGTTTAACAACATATATACTGAGTCAAAAAAGAAACGATACCAAACTAAAAATGACGTAAAACGGATAAAACCATAGAAAGGTTTAATATATTATTACGTATCAGTACCGGGTATCTTATTGCAACGTCAGCCAACCATAAACACAGGTAAATAAACACCCGATAATCCTGAAACGCCGAATTTCCGATTTGCACGTGCTCCTCAACAAAGACAACTTCCTACACATGTACAAAATCGGAAAACCGGTTTATTGTACTGGTATTGCATTATCATCGAGGAAAAACACCTTACATACCGATTGTTACCTCTAACAAAATGCCTAGGCTAAACCGCACTCAGAGAATGCGTGCCATTGGCATGATTGACGGCGGTTTACGTCAGCGTGACGTCGCAAATCGACTCGGGGTTACGCGGATCACGATAACACGTCTACTTCGACGTTATCGAACACATGGATCGGTGGACGACCGTCCAAGATCTGGTCGACCACGTGTGACGACGCGTGAACAGGACCGTCACATTCGGACGTCACATTTACGTGACCGGTTCCTACCTGCTACGCACACAGCTGCCGTTACTCCTGGGATGACCAACAATCGCATCAGTGCACAAACAGTCAGGAACCGGCTCGGTGAACGTGGCATTCGTGCCTATCGGCCATACGTTGGACCCATCCTGACACGACGTCACCGTGACGTACGGCGGGAATGGACGACGGAACGTGCTCGCTGGACTTGGTTACAGTGGAATTCGGTGATGTTTAGCGATGAATCGCGGTTCTGTTTGCGTCGAGCGGATGGCAGAGAGCGGGTATATCGCAGACGCGGTGAACGTTACGCCGATTTTTACAGACTACAAGAAGCAGCTGCTAATTAGGTCATTCTCGATCTGATCCTGGGTGATAACTGATTTTGTAAGATATTTCTTAATAGCGCACTAGTGCTTGTTTTTCGATTCAGTGTTTTATACCATTTTGTTTTATTTCGTATTTAAATATAAATTAACAACTGTTTCTTGGCTTTAGAATGTAAATAAGCATTAACTAATAGTAGTGTGGGATTTTATAATGTGATATGTTTTGTTGCAATATGTCTCTTATAATTCTATTCAGAATGGCTATGTACTTTTAATCTGATTATTTACATTTGTGTTTGCATTACATGTATGTACATAGATGAGACTTTAATAAAGATTAAAACTATATTAAAACTATCCATTTGTTCATTAATTCCGCCTTCATTTTTTCATTCATTATAGAACTATTAGCAAGATTATATTATTTGTCTAATTTCAACAGGTAAAACATTTAAATTTAACTCTGTCATTTTAATAAATGTTATTCATTAGTTCATTTCTAAAAATGGTAACTTGTTGATGGAAACATCTGTTTTTATAACATCACTTATTTCTTTAAAATAATCCTCATGAGTTTCAATAAACATATATTCCGTATCATTCCTTAATAATGTCCTACTTGTCTGTTTGTCTGCCGTAATATAATAACCATAGGCCAACATTAATTTAGGTGTTATACCCCATAATGGTAGTATATTTATAGCTACACGATACCAACTATTAAATAATACTCCTAACAAAATAACATTATTATTAATATATACTGAGTCAAAAAAGAAACGATACCAAACTAAGAATGACGTAAAACGGATAAAACCATAGAAAGGTTTAATATATTATTACGTATCAGTACCGGGTATCTTATTGCAACGTCAGCCAACCATAAACACAGGTAAATAAACACCCGATAATCCTGGAACGCCGAATTTCCGATTTGCACGTGCTCCTCAACAAAGACAACTTCCTACACATGTACAAATCGGAAAACCGGTTTATTGTACTGGTATTGCATTATCATCGAGGAAAAACACCTTACATACCCATTGTTACCTCTAACAAAATGCCTAGGCTAAACCGCAATCAGAGAATGCGTGCCATTGGCATGATTGACGGCGGTTTACGTCAGCGTGACGTCGCAAATCGACTCGGGGTTACGCGGATCACGATAACACGTCTACTTCGACGTTATCGAACACATGGATCGGTGGACGACCGTCCAAGATCTGGTCGACCACGTGTGACGACGCGTGAACAGGACCGTCACATTCGGACGTCACATTTACGTGACCGGTTCCTACCTGCTACGCACACAGCTGCCGTTACTCCTGGGATGACCAACAATCGCATCAGTGCACAAACAGTCAGGAACCGGCTCGGTGAACGTGGCATTCGTGCCTATCGGCCATACGTTGGACCCATCCTGACACGACGTCACCGTGACGTACGGCGGGAATGGACGACGGAACGTGCTCGCTGGACTCGGTTACAGTGGAATTCGGTGATGTTTAGCGATGAATCGCGGTTCTGTTTGCGTCGAGCGGATGGCAGAGAGCGGGTATATCGCAGACGCGGTGAACGTTACGCCGACGCATGTGTACGTCAGGTCGATCTGTTCGGGGGCGGAAGCGTTATGGCGTGGGGCGGTATCACCTTCGGCAGTCGCACTGAACTGTTAGTGGTGGACGGGAACCTAAACGCCCAGCGGTACTGTGATGAGATCCTTGCGCCAGTTGTTGTGCCGTTCTTTAACGCCAACAGAAACGTCACACTGTTCCAACAGGACAACGCCAGGTGTCATACTGCTCGGATTTCCACCACATTATTGGAGCAGAACAATATTGAAACCCTGCCGTGGCCTGCTTTGTCACCAGACTTGTCACCCATAGAACATTTGTGGGATACGTTAGACCGCCGCGTCAGACGACGTCAGCCGGTAACGTTAAACCAACTGAGGGATGTTTTGCGTCAGGAGTGGACAAATATTGACCAGCAAGAGATTCAGACACTCTTCCGTTCGATGCGACGGCGGTGCATTGCAGTGAGAGACGCAAATGGTGCCCATACTCGGTATTGACGTCTGTGTGAAAACTCCATTAGACCCCTGTCCGACGAATTACGTCATCACGCAGCAGACAGTTTCGGAGGCTCATTATGCTTTATGTGCTCCTCTTTCAAACATGTTGGACTATCATCTTATGAATTTTCAAAGAATTTTCTTAATAAATGTTGAAATTATAGACACATAACCACCAGGTATCGTTTCTTTTTTGACTCAGTATAGTTGTTTTCTTGGCCAAACAACATTCCGTCTACTGAAGAATTGTTCCAGGTCACGCCGCCGTTGTTCGTTGTAATCAGTATATTCATCTATAGCAACCTCCTTTTGTTTGGATTTGTCATGCTTTATCATCCTATAATTTCTTATCTTCTTATAGATTTCTCTGACCACACGTAATAATCGGTTTTGAATCATTTTTAATAACTCATATACATTTCATACTGAACAGATAATTTATAGTAAAATATCGGATTGACCTATATAGAAAATCGGATTGACCTACACAATATAAGATAAGTTATATATAGATTTTTTTAGATGACCTGGGTTTAATGTAATATTATGTATGTTGTGATAGGACTAGATTTGTATTGACAACATTTGAGAGATATTTTTAAAGGGCCGTATTTAATTATATGTTTTTTATTTTATAAACATATTTCCCCCATAACCTCCTTGTCCATCATATATTGGTTTCTTTACATAACCTCCTTGTCCATCATATATTGGTTTCTTTACTTGGGACACATGCTCATCTTTTCTATCTTCCTTTTTGTGATAGTGTTCTTTCCTTGATTTTTTATACTATGCTTTTCCTCATCTATACATGCAGCTATTTGTACTGGTACTGGTTTGGGACATACACATACTATCGGCAGGGCCGTCGCTGGAGCTATTTTGATGATACGCACGGCCAAATATACTTGTTCGTCGAGTGAGCATAGCGAGCGAGTACGCTAGGGGGTCCGGGGGCATGCCCCCCCCGGACATTTTTTGAAATGAAAAAGCAATTTCCTGCATTTCAATGCATTTTGTAACATATAATTGCAGGACTAAATTTCTTAAGACAATCCGTATAAAGGTATAAATTAAGACTAGATGTATATTATACATGATCTGTCCATGGTAGACCGGAGACATCGTATTCATCAAACCTTACTTGGAATGGAAATGCAGCCAGTCTGCGTGCATCGACGTGGACTGATTTGTGGTCCCCACTGCTTGCAATTCATACTAATGCTACATATGGCAAATAATTTTATCATGACATTGCATATGGGTCTAATAAATATCTCTAAGATTGTAACTGTAAGATTGGGTTCCACACTGCTTATCATTAAAATCAATGCTGTTCAACACATGTGCATAATTATATTCATATGACAAACATCGTACATTGTGTATACATTTATGTGGCTGTTTCTGAGGAAAAAAGGATTATGGCATTTGCGACCAACATATATATCGACACCAACTTAAACTTTAAATAATAATGCCATCCTTCGCTCCTTTCATCTTGCAAAAATATCTACTATTTCTTGACTGTCTAGTTCTTGTATTGTTCCCGGTATATGTTAATAAGCCCAAGCCCAGAAAGGCGTTTTGTTGACATTGTGCTCCTCAGATAGGTTTTCACACGGCGCATTGTGCTAAATGACCGTTCAGCGGTCGCCGTCGCAACATGCATAGCAGCCAGAACACAAAGGCACGCTCTAACATTTGGATATAGATCCACATTAGCTAAGGATACCGATTCCGCTAGACTGTCAGTTGGTTCGTCTGTGTTTATCACATCACACCGCAGTTTCCATCGGTGTATCTCCAAGGTGAATTGCTCAAGATTCTCAGTAACATCTGATGCGAAGGCTGAATGGATTTCCTGTATATGCTGAAATATAACGTTTAACGGTACCGAGATCCATTGAAATCACTGAGTACAACTATCCGGTGACATGATAATTCTGATATTATGCGCAATAGTGCTAGTAGGCTAGTTTTGTGTCATTTATATAGGAAAGTGCTACTACTAACCCGAACTTTGCAATCTCCGAAAATAACCGGAATTGTTTGGCGACTTTAGTTATAGATGGTGTTGCAAAAAAGCGATTAAAATCACATTAGAGATCCAGGTAAGTGTTGTTTTGAAGAGATAAATGTCACACCAACATGCAGCCAGAAGAAAATGTTCAGAAGATTTGACTGAGTTTTGTCGCGCCCGCTTGCAGACAGCGAGATATAGTCGGCACATTGGCGTGCTCAATGTTTGTATATAGTTTGTCTACATGCACTTATCGCCAGGAAAACACATTCACTGGATGTGTGATTCGAATCCGTGACCTCCGGCTTTATTAGCATGGCACAGCACGAATACGAGTTATCATGTCTGTGTTTGGTTGGAAAAGTCTAAGTAACATAGAATTCCAGCTTACAAATGTCACGATTTTGACGAGTGACAATATGTCACCGACTCACGGTAGATACTAAATGTAAAGTGTACTATTACTTTTAACACGGATTGAATAGTCCACACACAATATAGACCAATGTGCACACCGTTATGCTTAATATCTACAATTGGCAATTAGAACTTACCTGATCTGTTAGACTTGGCACACGTTTAGGAAGTAGGAACTGGGCTTTGAATCTTTCCCCCTCTTGTATTAGCCGGGTATCTAGTTCAGAGACTAGATGATCTACAAATGGCAGGTACATATTCACCCTCCAATATTCAGATATGGTGAGTGCAGGGGCATTCGGTCTGTGCTGTGCTCTGCCGCTTACAGAACGTTTGTTGGTGGGATCAACATCCATGTCTTGTGCGAGGGCTACGGACTTATCGTACAGTGCTTCCCAGACCAGCTTGTTTCTTTCTTCAGTCATCTGCTTGGACAGTACATGTGCCTCTGTCACAGCTTCTACCAGGTCACATGACTTTCGCTGTAACAACTGGGACAGTGGCACACACGATGATAGAATGTGTTCAATGGAAACTAAGGTTATAATGAAGTCGAAAGACAAGATAGCGTTCCTGTGTGTTGCAGCTTTTGTGTCTCCCCCAGCTGCTAATTCCCCAAGAGCAGCCACGACGGTCCGGAAAGCGGATATAAACGTGTACAGCGCATCAGCTCTTGCCGCCCACCTTGTTTCGCAGAGACTGCAATTTTTTCCGTCTGTCCATTTCGTCCCGGCTTACAGGGTCGTCCTTCAGCGTCTCCTGGAACTTTAAATGTCGTTTACCTGAATAGTTAACGGCAAAGGCGATTTCTTGAACTTTGTCCATCATTATCTGCGCAAAACTCTCCTTAGATGCATTTATAATGGCGAGGTTGAGGCAATGTGCCTTGCAATGGGTGTAGGCGGCATCTGGCAACATTTGTTTCATACGCGCCTGTACGCCTCTATATTTTCCGGACATATTCGCGGCCCCGTCATAACCGTGACCCCTCATTCGGGAGATGTCAATCCCTGCCGCATTTAGCTGTTCGATGAACGCCTCCGACAATGACTCGCCAGTTGTGCTTTCACATTCAGCAAATTGTAAGAAATCCTCTCTTATCGAATGTGTAGCATCGTCATAAAATCGAATGCAGATTGCCATTTCCATCGATGTCAGTGAGGCAATTTCTTTGACGAATAAAGGTGTCAAAGATGGATATTGCGGTTCCATCGATGTCAGTGAGGCAATTTCTTTGACGAATAAAGGTGTCAAAGATGGATATTGCGGTTCCATCGATGTCGGTGAGGCAATTTCTGTCAAAGATAAATATTGCGGTTCCATCGATGTCGGTGAGGCAATTTCTGTCAAAGGTAGATATTGCGGTTCCATTGATGTCGGTGAGGCAATTTCTTTGACAGGTAATGGTGTCAAAGAAGGAGATTGCGGTTCCATTGATGTCGGTGAGGCAATTTCTTTGAAGGGAAATGGTGTCAAAGGGCGAGATTGCGGTTCCATCGATTCGGACGATCACCATGAGTTATTAGTGAGGAATGGTAATGCAGGAAATCGTAGTACATGTAAATGTGAGAATGCCACGACCATAGGAGCACATGTGCTAGAAGTGAGAGACATGGACCAAGATCAACCAGAGTGTAATCTTGGGGGCTGTTCAAAAAGTAGAGAACGGCTGATGTGGAGATCATCATGAACAACGGTGAATTCCACATTCTGAGCGGCACAGAATGTGATTTTAGATGTATCACTACAACCGTCTTGTTGGGGCTTCACCGTGACGGAAACAAGAGAGGCTCAAGCCAAGGATGAAGATTTAGAGATAATTCTAAATTGGCAAAAACAACCAACAAGAGCCTAGCGAGAAATTATTGTTTCTTGCTAGCCCTGCGACAAAGTCGTACTGGCTAAACAAGGAACAATATCTATTAATAGATCAGGTACTGTACAAGAACAAGGGGAGTACATCGGAGGACACAGTTTTGGTAATTCCAAGAAGTTTGAAGGAGTTAGCGCTGCAGTGGAATCATGATTTGCCCTCTGCAGGTCATCCAAGGAGTTGCAAGAACCAAGGCCAGGATGAAAGATAAATTATTCTGGTATGGCATGGGTCAAGAGATAGCTAACTTCGTGTCAACGTGCGATCTATGTAGTCGAAATAAGAAGACGAATAGATACGGTCACTGTGGAATGAAGGAATACCAAGCAGGGGCACCCATGGAGAGGGTACACATAGATTTCATGGGTCCATTGCCCCATACACCACTGGGAAATGAACACATCCTCATGATGGTAGATCAGTTCACCAAATGGGTGGAATGTGTGCCTTTGCCGTCTCAGACAGCGGAAGTGACAGCAAGGGCTGCGGTAAACCAATTATTTTCTAGGTTCGGGTACCCGTTGCAGTTGTTTTCTGATCAAGGTCGTAACTTCGAATCTAAGCTGTTTACTGCCTTGTGTGAGGCTCTACAAATCCACAAAACTAGGACCACACCATATAGAGCTTCCGCAAATGGTCAAGTAGAGAGATACAACCGCACTCTGATGGACGCCGTTCGATGTTTTATAGGCAAGTCTCAAAATCAGTGGGATATTCATTTACAACAGATTGGCTGGAGCTCTAAGAGCTTCAGTGAATCGCAATACTGGGTTTACAGCCAACAAATTAATGTTGGGGAGAGAAGTAAATGTACCAGCTTATTTGATGTTCCCACAAGCTGTAAAAAAGACTGCGGACACAGATGACTATGTAGCAAAGCTTACTAGTACACTGCAAGAAGCACATAACGCAGCGAGAAAGACTGAAGACTTCCTTGAAACGGATGAAAAGGAATTATGACCTTAGAATATTGGAAATGTCATATGAGGTAGGCGATATAGTCTATCTATTAGATACCGCTACGTTAAAGGGTAAGTGCAGGAAGTTGTCCGCCCCTTGGAAGGGCCCAGCAATAATTGAGAAGAAGTTTTCAGTCTCTCTTTTTAGGGTCAAATTGCGGAATAGCGTATTGGTAATGAACCATGATCGACTGAAGCCTTGTAATGACAGGAAGCTGCCAGCTTGGATTAAACAGTGGAAAGAGGCGCCAGATGATGATACAAGTTCTGATCAAGCAGCTGGTGAGTTGTACTGTTTATGTAGGAAGCCTTGGCAGGGACGGTTCATGATCCAGTGCGACTATTGCGATGCATGGTACCATGGGTCGTGTGTGGATGTGACTGCGACAGACGCTCTGTCCATAGATAAGTACCGATGTGGAACATGTAAACGAAAATAATCCATGTGGGTAGTTATTGTATTCTGTCAGGCATAACAATGGAATCAGTCAGAAAGAATGACTTCTTGGACGAGGTGGAGCAAAGCTCAAAGCAACGTCTGTTGGTGTCTTCCCGTGTAATTGTGGAGGGGTTGTTGTTGTGCAGACGAGCGACCCATAAGCAGCAACTCCAGGCGCTTAAAGACCAGGCGAAGATCGCGACCTTAACCAACGCCAAGATTTGGTTAAGAACAGTGGCGAAGGAGGCGGAATCTCTGAACTTCGCCGATTATGAATGGATTAGATTACCCATTTATAATTCAGTTTGTAGTGCTCAGCATCTGATAGCTTTTTGCATGGCAGTTGCTAGAGTAGCGCAGAGTGGAAGTTCAATCTGATAGTTTCTTACATGTCAGATCAATGGAAGACACCATCTTGATCCAGCTATTCGATAGTTTCTTACATGTCGGATTACTGTATTAATGTGAATCAAAGGAAGACACCATCTTGATCCAGCTATTCGATAGTTTCTTACATGTCGGATTACTGTGTTAATATGAATCAACGGATTGTGTTAAAATGAACAGTGTAGATGTTCGATCTGATAGTTATTTACATGTCAGATCAACGGAAGACACCATCTCGATCCAGCTCTTCGATAGTTTCTTACATGTCGGAGTACTGAGTCAATAGATAACCCAAACTAACTGGTTCCTGTCTTACTATATGCAAGACGCTTTGGATAAAGTGGGGGGGGGAGTGTGGTGATAACTACGGTACGGTACGGCTGGAGGCCGGGGAAATATCACCACGGCAGCACGAGACGAGATTTCTGGGAGACTTGGAGAGACAAGAACGGACGCAGGAATCAGGCTGCCAACTCAACGCCCCTACCAAAGATAGAACTTGGACAGAACAATTGATAAACCGGTTTAAACAGATACAGAAAAAGCTAGACTAATAGGTAAGACGCTTTAGCTCAATAGTAGCAGCGTCTGTGGCTTCGTCGGCGATGAATCCAAAGCAGAACGACTGATTGCACTTCCGCACAATTTCGGCTTTGATGAGGTCTCCACAAATGTCAATTAGTTCATTTTGTGTTTCGGCGGAAGTGTACTTGGTTCTCGGATCGCCATTGCACAAATGTTCTTTCATTACTGGATTATATTTGGCCTGATAATTCAACAGACTAATGAAATTGCTTTTGGCATCATCATCGCCGCGAAATGGCAGGCCCTGCTTGCCAAGTTGTACGACTGTGTCGACTATGCCGACACGTATTTGTCTGTTCGTTTCCACTGCAGCATTATATGCGCTCGAGATACTACAACTAATGTCCTTTTTTTCACCTTTCATCACGCCAATGAAGTTCTCCGCGGCCTCCAGTGACGAAATGTGGATACTTGATATGGCATGGTTCCCAATCACCTGCAGAAAAGGAAAATCTATACATGTTTGTGGGCAACTCTTAAATTGTAGACACATAGTACTTGTAATGATAATATTGTATTTCCAAATTATGTACTATCAGTGGTATTGAGAAACTAGTAGTATAGAGTGACCGTGTACAAGTTCAACATGTATCAACAATTGCAAGACAATCCGTTATAATTGTCCAACACAACTAGTTTGTACCAGATTGTTTGGTAGTGCACTTGCTCTCTTGTGTACTGTAACAGTCAATGAATCAGACGTCACGGCTACTACAACCGGCATATGTTGTAAAAGAGAAAGTTAAGCTTAATATGGTGCGGTTTCTCAGCGGAGGTCTAAGCTAAGCTAATTACGTTCTGTAGTATACACACCTTAGATACATTGCTCCAGTCCTTCAGAGGGTGAGTAGTGAGGTTTTTCGTCTTATCTTCCTTTGGAGCGAAGAAGTAACATGGCGCACAATATACTCCATCTGCAGCTTTTGAGTACCTCAGCCAGGTATTGCTAATGAAGTAGTGGCTTTGCAATTTTCTGTACCGTCGCTTGGAATCTACAAAAAAGGTTAGTCATTCCAGTCTCGAAAGGTCAAGTTCAGATGCAGCCAAGCTCAATAATAAAAAATTTAAAAAAACGATGGTTACGGGATTTGATCCCGGAACTCCACATTGCAAAGCCAACACTCTACCACTATGCCACCAAGCCAATTAACATTAATATAAATTAAATTTCATTATTGTATATAAGCTTCGCTGTCATTTGCTGAGCTTTTTTCCGCAAAATATGTTTCCCGATTGTTTTTGCGATATCTACATAGATCTATTTATTCGTGATTACCAAACATGCATTTAAGAAGAAAATAGCACTGTTTTCCAGTAATGATAAGAACCAAATTTAATGTAGGCCTAGTTTACGGGTGGCTCACGTCATGTATAGCAAAATTCGGCTTACCTGCTTGGAAATTGAAAGACGTGAACTTTCTCCCATGTCGAGGTTAATAACGTCAACCGCAAATTGTCGTCTGGAGTGCGAACACTTTCCTCGAAAACGTCAGCGTAAGGCGGATCAATTTCCGATCTGGACTCCGCCATTTTGTATTTCGCGCCACGTAAACAATTGTTTCGGAATAACTCGGAACATATTAATTTTCAAGGGAAACTACTGTTGCAAAGAGCTGATTTTAACATCAGTATGGATTATCGCCCTTATCAATTAAACAAGCACGTAAAATAGCGCAAACTAAATTTCGAGATTCACCATATTTACAATGGTCTCAATTATTCCACCACTCCACACATCACGACGCCTATGTATCCCTACTACCCCCCCCCCTGGAGTTTTATTGCATTTTCTGAGACCAATGATACGCACGTGCGTACTTGCGTATCCCCAGCGACGGGCCTGATCGGTACTTCAAGGGGTTGACATGAGAAGTTTAAGTTTATTTCGGATGCTGATATTGTAGGCATTTCTTGATCCTTCGTATTTTTACTTTGGAAACCCTTCTCAATATTGTTGGCAATTGTTGCCAAATTAATATTCATTCTTTGGAGTTCACCATATATTCCAAACAAGACTTTTGTCTTAATCTGTGGGTCTTCCTGATTTTGTGGTGCTTGTTGGGGTGTATTTTGAGGTTGTTGATACACCATTGTAGGCTGTTGATAATATGTATCAGGTGTTAATACACTACTATTCATAGCTGTAGATAATAAATCTTGCAAGTCTGCCATCGTGAATAGATTGACTCTATTTTCCAATATCGGCCTTTTATACTAGTAAGTAGGTCAATCCGATATAATAATAGTATACACTATACTTTTATAAAATAGTTATTTTTAGCTTGTAGGTCAATCCGATTTTCTATCCAATATTTTCCTATAAAAACAGGGCGGGTTCTTCATATTTTACCATTACTGTTATTTAACTCACATCAACAAACATACGAGATGTCAGACTTATATATGGCAGATATTATCAACCGCATGAAGGTCCTAGAGACAATTCAGCGGTACGAGGCTGCAGATTTGTTGAAGATGGAGGTGCAAGAAGTAGTATCCAGAAGACGTGCGTCTAGGTCTATACATAATTCGTTAAGGTATATTAACGAGTTAAAGTACAGGGCGTACCCTACACAGAACAGAGGATCGATGCCACCAGATGTTAATCACGAAAATTACGTTCGAAAAAAAGGAATAGAAGGCATAGAGCAAACTCATTATACTGATGGCATGAATATAGATGGACTAGAATAGAGTAACGATGGTAAACGTGAATAATTTCATGTACATAAACGTACATGCACGTACATAAACATAAATACACACGGTATGTAACTGTTCTATACGTCGGTACTGGTAAAACAGTATGTAACTGTTCTATACGTCGGTACTGGTAAAATGGTATGTAACTGTTCTATACGTCGGTACTGGTAAAACGGTATGTAACTGTTCTATACGTCAGTACTGATAAAACAGTATGTAACTGTGCTATACATCGGTATTGGTAAAACAGTATATAACTGTTCTATACGTCGGTACTGGTAAAACGGTATGCAACTGTTCTATACGTCAGTACTGATAAAACAGTACGTAACTGTTCTATACGTTGGTACTGGTAAAACGGTATGTAACTGTTCTATACGTCGGTACTGGTAAAACAGTATGCAACTGTTCTATACGTCGGTACTGGTAAAACGGTATGTAACTGTTCTATACGTCGGTACTGGTAAAACAGTATGTAACTGTTCTATACGTCGGTACTGGTAAAACAGTATGTAACTGTTCTATACGTCGGTACTGATAAAACAGTATGTAACTGTTCTTTACGTTGGTACTGGTAAAACGGTATGTAACTGTTCTATATGTCGGTACTGGTAAAACGGTATGTAACTGTTCTATACGTCGGTACTGGTAAAACGGTATATAACTGTTAAATACATCGGTACTGGTAAAACAGTATGTAACTGTTAAGTCTGTACTGGTAAAACGGTATGTAACTGTTCTATATGTCGGTACTAGTAAAACAGTATGTAACTGTTCTATATGTCGGTACTGGTAAAACGGTATGTAACTGTTCTTTACGTCGGTACTGGTAAAACTGTATGTAACTGTTCTATACGTCGGTACTGGTAAAACAGTATGTAACTGTTCTATACGTCGGTACTGGTAAAACGGTATGTAACTGTTCTATACGTCGGTACTGATAAAACGGTATGTAACTGTTCTATACGTCGGTACTGGTAAAATGGTATGTAACTGTTCTATACGTCGGTACTGGTAAAACAGTATGTAACTGTTCTATACGTCGGTACTGATAAAACAGTATGTAACTGTTCTATACGTCGGTACTGTAAAACGGTATGTAACTGTTCTTTACGTCGGTACTGGTAAAACGGTATGTAACTGTTCTATACGTCGGTACTGGTAAAACAGTATGTAACTGTTCTATACGTCGGTACTGGTAAAACGGTATGTAACTGTTCTATACGTCGGTACTGGTAAAACGGTATATAACTGTTCTATACGTCGGTACTGGTAAAACAGTATGTAACTGTTCTATACGTCGGTACTGGTAAAACGGTATGTAACTGTTCTATACGTCGGTACTGGTAAAACGGTATGTAACTGTTCTATACGTCGGTACTGGTAAAACTGTATGTAACTGTTCTATACGTCGGTACTGGTAAAACGGTATGTAACTGTTCTATACGTCGGTACTGGTAAAACAGTATTAACTGTTCTATACGTCGGTACTGATAAAACAGTATGTAACTGTTCTATACGTCGGTACTGGTAAAACAGTATGTAACTGTTCTATACGTCGGTACTGGTAAAACGGTATGTAACTGTTCTATACGTCGGTACTGATAAAACGGTATGTAACTTTTCTATACGTCGGTACTGGTAAAATGGTATGTAACTGTTCTATACGTCGGTACTGGTAAAACGGTATGTAACTGTTCTATACGTCAGTACTGGTAAAACGGTATGTAACTGTTCTATACGTCGGTACTGGTAAAACGGTATGTAACTGTTCTATACGTCGGTACTGGTAAAACGGTATGTAACTGTTCTATACGTCGGTACTGATAAAACAGTATGTAACTGTTCTATACGTCGGTACTGGTAAAACAGTATGTAACTGTTCTATACGTCGGTACTGGTAAAACGGTATGTAACTGTTCTATACGTCGGTACTGGTAAAACGGTATGTAACTGTTCTATACGTCGGTACTGGTAAAACGGTATGTAACTGTTCTATACGTCGGTACTGGTAAAACAGTATGTAACTGTTCTATACGTCGGTACTGGTAAAACAGTATGTAACTGTTCTATACGTCGGTACTGGTAAAACGGTATGTAACTGTTCTATACGTCGGTACTGGTAAAACAGTATGTAACTGTTCTATACGTCGGTACTGGTAAAACAGTATGTAACTGTTCTATACGTCGGTACTGGTAAAACAGTATGTAACTGTTCTATACGTCGGTACTGGTAAAACGGTATGTAACTGTTCTATACGTCGGTACTGGTAAAACGGTATGTAACTGTTCTATACGTCGGTACTGGTAAAACGGTATGTAACTGTTCTATACGTCGGTACTGGTAAAACGGTATGTAACTGTTCTATACGTCGGTACTGGTAAAACGGTATGTAACTGTTCTATACGTCGGTACTGGTAAAACAGTATGTAACTGTTCTATATGTCGGTACTGGTAAAACGGTATGTAACTGTTCTTTACGTCGGTACTGGTAAAACGGTATGTAACTGTTCTATACGTCGGTACTGGTAAAACAGTATGTAACTGTTCTATACGTCAGTACTGGTAAAACAGTATGTAACTATTCTATACGTCGGTACTGATAAAACGGTATGTAACTTTTCTTTACATCGGTACTGGTAAAATGGTATGTAACTGTTCTTTACGTCGGTACTTGTAAAACGGTATGTAACTGTGCTATACGTCGGTACTGGTAAAACAGTATGCATCTGTTCTATAAGTCGGTACTGGTAAAACGGTATGTAACTGTTCTATACGTCAGTACTGGTAAAACGGTATATAACTGTTCTATATGTCAGTACTGGTAAAACAGAATGTAACCGTTCTATACGTCGGTACTGGTAAAACGGTATGTAACTGTTCTATACATCGGTACTGGTAAAACGGTATGTAACTGTTCTATCCGTCAGTACTGGTAAAACTGTATGTAACTGGTCTATACATCGGTACTGGTAAAACGGTATGTAACTGTGCTATACGTCGGTACAGGTAAAACAGTATATAACTGTTCTATACGTCGGTACTGGTAAAACAGAATGTAACTGTTCTATACGTCGGTACTGGTAAAACTGTATGTAACTATTCTATACGTCGGTACTGATAAAACGGTATGTAACCTTTCTTTACGTCGGTACTGGTAAAATGGTATGTAACTGTTCTATACATCGGTACTGGTAAAACGGTATGTAACTATTCTATACGTCAGTACTGGTAAAATGGTATGTAACTGTTCTATACGTCGGTACTGGTAAAACGGTATGTAACTATTCTATACGTCAGTACTGGTAAAACGGTATGTAACTGTGCTATACGTCGGTACTGATAAAACAGTATGTAACTGTTCTATACATCGGTACTGGTAAAACAGTATGTAACTATTCTATACGTCGGTACTGATAAAACGGTATGTAACTTTTCTTTACATCGGTACTGGTAAAATGGTATGTAACTGTTCTATACGTCGGTACTGATAAAACGGTATGTAACTGTTCTTTACGTCGGTACTTGTAAAACGGTATGTAACTGTGCTATACGTCGGTACTAGTAAAACAGTATGCATCTGTTCTATAAGTCGGTACTGGTAAAACGGTATGTAACTGTTCTATACGTCGGTACTGGTAAAACAGTATGTAACTGTTCTATACGTCGGTACTGGTAAAACAGTATGTAACTGTTCTATACGTCGGTACTGATAAAACAGTATGTAACTGTTCTTTACGTTGGTACTGGTAAAACGGTATGTAACTGTTCTATATGTCGGTACTGGTAAAACGGTATGTAACTGTTCTATACGTCGGTACTGGTAAAACGGTATATAACTGTTAAATACATCGGTACTGGTAAAACAGTATGTAACTGTTAAGTCTGTACTGGTAAAACGGTATGTAACTGTTCTATATGTCGGTACTAGTAAAACAGTATGTAACTGTTCTATATGTCGGTACTGGTAAAACGGTATGTAACTGTTCTTTACGTCGGTACTGGTAAAACTGTATGTAACTGTTCTATACGTCAGTACTGGTAAAACAGTATATAACTGTTCTATATGTCAGTACTGGTAAAACAGAATGTAACTATTCTATACGTCGGTACTGATAAAACGGTATGTAACTTTTCTTTACATCGGTACTGGTAAAATGGTATGTAACTGTTCTTTACGTCGGTACTTGTAAAACGGTATGTAACTGTGCTATACGTCGGTACTGGTAAAACAGTATGCATCTGTTCTATAAGTCGGTACTGGTAAAACGGTATGTAACTGTTCTATACGTCAGTACTGGTAAAACGGTATATAACTGTTCTATATGTCAGTACTGGTAAAACAGAATGTAACCGTTCTATACGTCGGTACTGGTAAAACGGTATGTAACTGTTCTATACATCGGTACTGGTAAAACGGTATGTAACTGTTCTATCCGTCAGTACTGGTAAAACTGTATGTAACTGGTCTATACATCGGTACTGGTAAAACGGTATGTAACTGTGCTATACGTCGGTACAGGTAAAACAGTATATAACTGTTCTATACGTCGGTACTGGTAAAACAGAATGTAACTGTTCTATACGTCGGTACTGGTAAAACTGTATGTAACTATTCTATACGTCGGTACTGATAAAACGGTATGTAACCTTTCTTTACGTCGGTACTGGTAAAATGGTATGTAACTGTTCTATACATCGGTACTGGTAAAACGGTATGTAACTATTCTATACGTCAGTACTGGTAAAACGGTATGTAACTGTTCTATACGTCGGTACTGGTAAAACGGTATGTAACTATTCTATACGTCAGTACTGGTAAAACGGTATGTAACTGTGCTATACGTCGGTACTGATAAAACAGTATGTAACTGTTCTATACATCGGTACTGGTAAAACAGTATGTAACTATTCTATACGTCGGTACTGATAAAACGGTATGTAACTTTTCTTTACATCGGTACTGGTAAAATGGTATGTAACTGTTCTATACGTCGGTACTGATAAAACGGTATGTAACTGTTCTTTACGTCGGTACTTGTAAAACGGTATGTAACTGTGCTATACGTCGGTACTGGTAAAACAGTATGCATCTGTTCTATAAGTCGGTACTGGTAAAACGGTATGTAACTGTTCTATACGTCAGTACTGGTAAAACGTATAAACTGTTCTATATGTCAGTACTGGTAAAACAGAATGTAACTGTTCTATACGTGGTACTGGTAAAACGGTATGTAACTTTCTATACGTCGTACTGGTAAAACGGATGTAACTGTTATACGTCGGTACTGATAAAACAGTATGTAACTGTTCTATACATCGGTACTGGTAAAACAGTATGTAACTATTCTATACGTCGGTACTGATAAAACGGTATGTAACTTTTCTTTACATCGGTACTGGTAAAATGGTATGTAACTGTTCTATACGTCGGTACTGATAAAACGGTATGTAACTGTTCTTTACGTCGGTACTTGTAAAACGGTATGTAACTGTGCTATACGTCGGTACTGGTAAAACAGTATGCATCTGTTCTATAAGTCGGTACTGGTAAAACGGTATGTAACTGTTCTATACGTCAGTACTGGTAAAACGGTATAAAACTGTTCTATATGTCAGTACTGGTAAAACAGAATGTAACCGTTCTATACGTTGGTACTGGTAAAACGGTATGTAACTGTTCTATACGTCGGTACTGGTAAAACGGTATGTAACTGTTCTATCCGTCAGTACTGGTAAATCTGTATGTAACTGGTCTATATGTCGGTACTGGTAAAACGGTATGTAACTGTGCTATACGTCGATACTGTTAAAACGGTATGTAATTTTTCTTTACGTCGGTACTGGTAAAACGGTATGTAACTGTTATACGTCGGTACTGGTAAAATGGTATGCAACTGTTCTATACGTCAGTACTGATAAAACAGTATGTAACTATTCTATACGTCGGTACTGATAAAACGCTATGTAACTTTTCTTTACGTCGGTACTGGTAAAACGGTATGTAACTGTTCTATACGTCGGTACTGGTAAAACAGTATGTAACTATTCTATACATCAGTACTGGTAAAACGGTATGTAACTGTTCTATACGTCGGTACTGGTAAAACGGTATGTAACTATTCTATACGTCAGTACTGGTAAAACGGTATGTAACTGTGCTATACGTCGGTACTGGTAAAACGGTATGCAACTGTTCTATACGTCAGTACTGATAAAACAGTATGTATCTGTTCTATATGTCGGTACTGGTAAAACAGTATGTAACTGTTCTTTACGTCGGTACTGGTAAAACAGTATGTAACTATTCTATACGTCGGTACTGATAAAACGGTATGTAACTGTTTTATATGTCGGTACTGGTAAAACGGTATGTAACTGTTCTATATGTCGGTACTGGTAAACGGTATGCAACTGTTCTATACGTCAGTACTGGTAAAACGGTATGTAACTGTGCTATACGTCGGTACTGATAAAACAGTATGTAACTGTTCTATACGTCGGTACTGGTAAAACAGTATGTAACTGTTCTTTACGTCGGTACTGGTAAAACAGTATGTAACTATTATATACGTCGGTACTGATAAAACGGTATGTAACTATTCTATATGTCGGTACTGGTAAAACGGTATGTAACTGTTCTATATGTCAGTACTGATAAAACGGTATGTAACTGTTCTATACGTCAGTACTGGTAAAACGGTATGTAACAACTATTCTATACGTCGGTACTGATAAAATGGTATGTAACTGTTCTTTACATCGGTACTGGTAAAACAGTATGCAACTGTTCTATACGTCAGTACTGATAAAACAGTATGTAACTATTCTATACGTCGGTACTGATAAAACAGTATGTAACTGTTCTTTACATCGGTACTGGTAAAATGGTATGTAACTGTTCTATACGTCAGTACTGGTAAAACAGTATATAACTGTTCTATATGTCAGTACTGGTAAAACAGTATATAACTGTTCTATATGTCAGTACTGGTAAAACAGACTGTAACTATTCTATACGTCGGTACTGGTAAAACAGTATATAACTGTTCTATACGTCAGTACTGGTAAAACAGAATGTAACTGTTCTATACGTCGGTACTGGTAAAACTGTATGTAACTGTTCTATACGTCGGTACTGGTAAAACGGTATGTAACTGTGCTATACGTCGGTACTGGTAAAACGGTATGTAACTTTTCTTTACGTCGGTACTGGTAAAACGGTATGTAACTGTTCTATACGTCGGTACTGGTAAAACGGTATGCAACTGTTCTATACGTCAGTACTGATAAAACAGTATGTAACTATTCTATACATCGGTACTGATAAAATGGTATGTAACTGTTCTTTACATCGGTACTGGTAAAACAATATGCAACTGTTCTATACGTCAGTACTGATAAAACAGTATGTAACTATTCTATACGTCGGTACTGATAAAACAGTATGTAACTGTTCTTTACATCGGTACTGGTAAAATGGTATGTAACTGTTCTATACGTCGGTACTGGTAAAACAGTATATAACTGTTCTATATGTCAGTACTGGTAAAACAGTATATAACTGTTCTATATGTCAGTACTGGTAAAACAGACTGTAACTATTCTATACGTCGGTACTGGTAAAACAGTATATAACTGTTCTATATGTCAGTACTGGTAAAACAGAATGTAACTGTTCTATACGTCGGTACTGGTAAAACTGTATGTAACTGTTCTATACGTCGGTACTGGTAAAACGGTATGTAACTGTGCTATACGTCGGTACTGGTAAAACAGTATGTAACTTTTCTTTACGTCGGTACTGGTAAAACGGTATGTAACTGTTCTATACGTCGGTACTAGTAAAACGGTATGCAACTGTTCTATACATCAGTACTGATAAAACAGTATGTAACTATTCTATACATCGGTACTGATAAAACGGTATGTAACTTTTCTTTACGTCGGTACTGGTAAAACGGTATGTAACTGTTCTATACGTCGGTACTGGTAAAACGGTATCTAACTGTTCTATACGTCGGTACTGATAAAACAGTATGTAACTGTTCTATACATCGGTACTGATAAAACGGTATGTAGCTGGTCTATAAGTCGGTACTGGTAAAACGGTATGTAACTGTTCTATACGTCAGTACTGATAAAACAGTATGTAACTGTTGTATATGTCGGTACTGATAAAACAGTATGTAACTGTTCTTTATGTCGGTACTGGTAAAACAGTATGTAACTGTTCTATACGTCGGTACTGATAAAACAGTATGTAACTGTTCTATACGTCGGTACTGATAAAACGGTATGTAACTGTTCTATACATCGGTACTGGTAAAACAGTATATAACTGTTCTATATGTCAGTACTGGTAAAAGAGAATGTAACTGTGCTATATGTCAGTACTGTTAAAATGGTATGTAACTGTTCTATACGTCAGTACTGGTAAAACGGTATGTAACTGTTCTATATGTCAGTACTGGTAAAACGGTATGTAACTGTTCTATATGTCAGTACTGATAAAATGGTATGTAACTGTTCTATACGTCGGTACTGGTAAAACAGTATATAACTGTTCTATACGTCGGTACTGGTAAAAAAGAATGTAACTGTTCTATACGTCGATACTGATAAAACGGTATGTAACTTTTCTTTTCGTCGGTACTGGTAAAATGGTATGTAACTGTTCTATACGTCGGTACTGGTAAAACGGTATGTAACTATTCTATACGTCAGTACTGGTAAAACGGTATGTAACTGTTCTATACGTCGGTACTGGTAAAACGGTATGTAACTATTCTATACGTCAGTACTGGTAAAATGGTATGTAACTTTTCTTTACATCGGTACTGGTAAAAGAGTATGTAACTATTCTATACGTCAGTACTGATAAAACAGTATGTAACTGTTCTATATGTCCGTACTGGTAAAACAGAATGTAACCGTTCTATACGTCGGTACTGGTAAAACGGTATGTAACTGTTCTATATGTCGGTACTGGTAAAACGGTATGTAACTATTCTATCCGTCAGTACTGGTAAAACTGTATGTAACTGGTCTATACGTCGGTACTGGTAAAACGGTATGTAACTGTGCTATACGTCGGTACTGTTAAAACGGTATGTAATTTTTCTTTACGTCAGTACTGGTAAAACGGTATGTAACTGTTCTATACGTCGGTACTGGTAAAACGGTATGTAACTGTTCTATACATCGGTACTGGTAAAACGGTATATAACTGTTAAATACATCGGTACTGGTAAAACAGTATGTAACTGTTAAGTCTGTACTGGTAAAACGGTATGTAACTGTTCTATATGTCGGTACTAGTAAAACAGTATGTAACTGTTCTATATGTCGGTACTGGTAAAACGGTATGTAACTGTTCTTTACGTCGGTACTGGTAAAACTGTATGTAACTGTTCTATACGTCAGTACTGGTAAAACAGTATATAACTGTTCTATATGTCAGTACTGGTAAAACAGAATGTAACTATTCTATACGTCGGTACTGATAAAACGGTATGTAACTTTTCTTTACATCGGTACTGGTAAAATGGTATGTAACTGTTCTATACGTCGGTACTGGTAAAAGAGTATGTAACTATTCTATACGTCAGTACTGATAAAACAGTATGTAACTATTCTATACGTCGGTACTGATAAAACGGTATGTAACTGTTCTTTACGTCGGTACTTGTAAAACGGTATGTAACTGTGCTATACGTCGGTACTGGTAAAACAGTATGCATCTGTTCTATAAGTCGGTACTGGTAAAACGGTATGTAACTGTTCTATACGTCAGTACTGGTAAAACGGTATATAACTGTTCTATATGTCAGTACTGGTAAAACAGAATGTAACCGTTCTATACGTCGGTACTGGTAAAACGGTAAGTAACTGTTCTATACATCGGTACTGGTAAAACGGTATGTAACTGTTCTATCCGTCAGTACTGGTAAAACTGTATGTAACTGGTCTATACATCGGTACTGGTAAAACGGTATGTAACTGTGCTATACGTCGGTACAGGTAAAACAGTATATAACTGTTCTATACGTCGGTACTGGTAAAACAGAATGTAACTGTTCTATACGTCGGTACTGGTAAAACTGTATGTAACTATTCTATACGTCGGTACTGATAAAACGGTATGTAACCTTTCTTTACGTCGGTACTGGTAAAATGGTATGTAACTGTTCTATACATCGGTACTGGTAAAACGGTATGTAACTATTCTATACGTCAGTACTGGTAAAATGGTATGTAACTGTTCTATACGTCGGTACTGGTAAAACGGTATGTAACTATTCTATACGTCAGTACTGGTAAAACGGTATGTAACTGTGCTATACGTCGGTACTGATAAAACAGTATGTAACTGTTCTATACATCGGTACTGGTAAAACAGTATGTAACTATTCTATACGTCGGTACTGATAAAACGGTATGTAACTTTTCTTTACATCGGTACTGGTAAAATGGTATGTAACTGTTCTATACGTCGGTACTGATAAAACGGTATGTAACTGTTCTTTACGTCGGTACTTGTAAAACGGTATGTAACTGTGCTATACGTCGGTACTAGTAAAACAGTATGCATCTGTTCTATAAGTCGGTACTGGTAAAACGGTATGTAACTGTTCTATACGTCGGTACTGGTAAAACAGTATGTAACTGTTCTATACGTCGGTACTGGTAAAACAGTATGTAACTGTTCTATACGTCGGTACTGATAAAACAGTATGTAACTGTTCTTTACGTTGGTACTGGTAAAACGGTATGTAACTGTTCTATATGTCGGTACTGGTAAAACGGTATGTAACTGTTCTATACGTCGGTACTGGTAAAACGGTATATAACTGTTAAATACATCGGTACTGGTAAAACAGTATGTAACTGTTAAGTCTGTACTGGTAAAACGGTATGTAACTGTTCTATATGTCGGTACTAGTAAAACAGTATGTAACTGTTCTATATGTCGGTACTGGTAAAACGGTATGTAACTGTTCTTTACGTCGGTACTGGTAAAACTGTATGTAACTGTTCTATACGTCAGTACTGGTAAAACAGTATATAACTGTTCTATACGTCGGTACTGATAAAACGGTATGTAACTTTTCTTTACATCGGTACTGGTAAAATGGTATGTAACTGTTCTTTACGTCGGTACTTGTAAAACGGTATGTAACTGTGCTATACGTCGGTACTGGTAAAACAGTATGCATCTCTTCTATAAGTCGGTACTGGTAAAACGGTATGTAACTGTTCTATACGTCAGTACTGGTAAAACGGTATATAACTGTTCTATATGTCAGTACTGGTAAAACAGAATGTAACCGTTCTATACGTCGGTACTGGTAAAACGGTATGTAACTGTTCTATACATCGGTACTGGTAAAACGGTATGTAACTGTTCTATCCGTCAGTACTGGTAAAACTGTATGTAACTGGTCTATACATCGGTACTGGTAAAACGGTATGTAACTGTGCTATACGTCGGTACAGGTAAAACAGTATATAACTGTTCTATACGTCGGTACTGGTAAAACAGAATGTAACTGTTCTATACGTCGGTACTGGTAAAACTGTATGTAACTATTCTATACGTCGGTACTGATAAAACGGTATGTAACCTTTCTTTACGTCGGTACTGGTAAAATGGTATGTAACTGTTCTATACATCGGTACTGGTAAAACGGTATGTAACTATTCTATACGTCAGTACTGGTAAAATGGTATGTAACTGTTCTATACGTCGGTACTGGTAAAACGGTATGTAACTATTCTATACGTCAGTACTGGTAAAACGGTATGTAACTGTGCTATACGTCGGTACTGATAAAACAGTATGTAACTGTTCTATACATCGGTACTGGTAAAACAGTATGTAACTATTCTATACGTCGGTACTGATAAAACGGTATGTAACTTTTCTTTACATCGGTACTGGTAAAATGGTATGTAACTGTTCTATACGTCGGTACTGATAAAACGGTATGTAACTGTTCTTTACGTCGGTACTTGTAAAACGGTATGTAACTGTGCTATACGTCGGTACTAGTAAAACAGTATGCATCTGTTCTATAAGTCGGTACTGGTAAAACGGTATGTAACTGTTCTATACGTCGGTACTGGTAAAACAGTATGTAACTGTTCTATACGTCGGTACTGGTAAAACAGTATGTAACTGTTCTATACGTCGGTACTGATAAAACAGTATGTAACTGTTCTTTACGTTGGTACTGGTAAAACGGTATGTAACTGTTCTATATGTCGGTACTGGTAAAACGGTATGTAACTGTTCTATACGTCGGTACTGGTAAAACGGTATATAACTGTTAAATACATCGGTACTGGTAAAACAGTATGTAACTGTTAAGTCTGTACTGGTAAAACGGTATGTAACTGTTCTATATGTCGGTACTAGTAAAACAGTATGTAACTGTTCTATATGTCGGTACTGGTAAAACGGTATGTAACTGTTCTTTACGTCGGTACTGGTAAAACTGTATGTAACTGTTCTATACGTCAGTACTGGTAAAACAGTATATAACTGTTCTATATGTCAGTACTGGTAAAACAGAATGTAACTATTCTATACGTCGGTACTGATAAAACGGTATGTAACTTTTCTTTACATCGGTACTGGTAAAATGGTATGTAACTGTTCTTTACGTCGGTACTTGTAAAACGGTATGTAACTGTGCTATACGTCGGTACTGGTAAAACAGTATGCATCTGTTCTATAAGTCGGTACTGGTAAAACGGTATGTAACTGTTCTATACGTCGGTACTGGTAAAACGGTATGCAACTGTTCTATACGTCAGTACTGATAAAACAGTATGTAACTATTCTATACATCGGTACTGATAAAATGGTATGTAACTGTTCTTTACATCGGTACTGGTAAAACAATATGCAACTGTTCTATACGTCAGTACTGATAAAACAGTATGTAACTATTCTATACGTCGGTACTGATAAAACAGTATGTAACTGTTCTTTACATCGGTACTGGTAAAATGGTATGTAACTGTTCTATACGTCGGTACTGGTAAAACAGTATATAACTGTTCTATATGTCAGTACTGGTAAAACAGTATATAACTGTTCTATATGTCAGTACTGGTAAAACAGACTGTAACTATTCTATACGTCGGTACTGGTAAAACAGTATATAACTGTTCTATATGTCAGTACTGGTAAAACAGAATGTAACTGTTCTATACGTCGGTACTGGTAAAACTGTATGTAACTGTTCTATACGTCGGTACTGGTAAAACGGTATGTAACTGTGCTATACGTCGGTACTGGTAAAACAGTATGTAACTTTTCTTTACGTCGGTACTGGTAAAACGGTATGTAACTGTTCTATACGTCGGTACTGGTAAAACGGTATGCAACTGTTCTATACATCAGTACTGATAAAACAGTATGTAACTATTCTATACATCGGTACTGATAAAACGGTATGTAACTTTTCTTTACGTCGGTACTGGTAAAACGGTATGTAACTGTTCTATACGTCGGTACTGGTAAAACGGTATCTAACTGTTCTATACGTCGGTACTGATAAAACAGTATGTAACTGTTCTATACGTCGGTACTGATAAAACGGTATGTAACTGTTCTATACGTCGGTACTGGTAAAACGGTATGTAACTGTTCTATACGTCAGTACTGATAAAACAGTATGTAACTGTTCTATACGTCGGTACTGATAAAACAGTATGTAACTGTTCTATACGTCGGTACTGGTAAAACAGTATGTAACTGTTCTATACGTCGGTACTGATAAAACAGTATGTAACTGTTCTATACGTCGGTACTGGTAAAACGGTATGTAACTGTTCTATACGTCGGTACTGGTAAAACAGTATATAACTGTTCTATACGTCAGTACTGGTAAAAGGGAATGTAACTGTGCTATATGTCAGTACTGTTAAAACGGTATGTAACTGTTCTATACGTCAGTACTGGTAAAACGGTATGTAACTGTTCTATACGTCGGTACTGATAAAACGGTATGTAACTGTTCTATATGTCAGTACTGATAAAATGGTATGTAACTGTTCTATACGTCGGTACTGGTAAAACAGTATGTAACTGTTCTATACGTCGGTACTGGTAAAAAAGAATGTAACTGTTCTATACGTCGATACTGATAAAACGGTATGTAACTTTTCTTTTCGTCGGTACTGGTAAAATGGTATGTAACTGTTCTATACGTCGGTACTGGTAAAACGGTATGTAACTATTCTATACGTCAGTACTGGTAAAACGGTATGTAACTGTTCTATACGTCGGTACTGGTAAAACGGTATGTAACTGTTCTATACGTCGTACTGGTAAAAGTATGTACTATTCTATACGTCAGTACTGGTAAAATGGTATGTAACTTTTCTATACGTCGTACTGGTAAAACAGTATGTAACTGTTCTATACGTCAGTACTGGTAAAACAGTATGTAACTGTTCTATACGTCGGTACTGGTAAAACAGAATGTAACTGTTCTATACGTCGGTACTGGTAAAACGGTATGTAACTGTTCTATACGTCGGTACTGGTAAAACGGTATGTAACTGTTCTATACGTCGGTACTGGTAAAACGGTATGTAACTGTTCTATACGTCGGTACTGGTAAAACGGTATGTAACTGTTCTATACGTCGGTACTGGTAAAACGGTATGTAACTGTTCTATACGTCGGTACTGGTAAAACGGTATGTAACTGTTCTATACGTCGGTACTGGTAAAACGGTATGTAACTGTTCTATCCGTCAGTACTGGTAAAACTGTATGTAACTGGTCTATACATCGGTACTGGTAAAACGGTATGTAACTGTGCTATACGTCGGTACAGGTAAAACAGTATATAACTGTTCTATACGTCGGTACTGGTAAAACAGAATGTAACTGTTCTATACGTCGGTACTGGTAAAACTGTATGTAACTATTCTATACGTCGGTACTGATAAAACGGTATGTAACCTTTCTTTACGTCGGTACTGGTAAAATGGTATGTAACTGTTCTATACATCGGTACTGGTAAAACGGTATGTAACTATTCTATACGTCAGTACTGGTAAAACGGTATGTAACTGTTCTATACGTCGGTACTGGTAAAACGGTATGTAACTATTCTATACGTCAGTACTGGTAAAACGGTATGTAACTGTGCTATACGTCGGTACTGATAAAACAGTATGTAACTGTTCTATACATCGGTACTGGTAAAACAGTATGTAACTATTCTATACGTCGGTACTGATAAAACGGTATGTAACTTTTCTTTACATCGGTACTGGTAAAATGGTATGTAACTGTTCTATACGTCGGTACTGATAAAACGGTATGTAACTGTTCTTTACGTCGGTACTTGTAAAACGGTATGTAACTGTGCTATACGTCGGTACTGGTAAAACAGTATGCATCTGTTCTATAAGTCGGTACTGGTAAAACGGTATGTAACTGTTCTATACGTCAGTACTGGTAAAACGGTATAAAACTGTTCTATATGTCAGTACTGGTAAAACAGAATGTAACTGTTCTATACGTTGGTACTGGTAAAACGGTATGTAACTGTTCTATACGTCGGTACTGGTAAAACGGTATGTAACTGTTCTATCCGTCAGTACTGGTAAATCTGTATGTAACTGGTCTATATGTCGGTACTGGTAAAACGGTATGTAACTGTGCTATACGTCGGTACTGTTAAAACGGTATGTAATTTTTCTTTACGTCGGTACTGGTAAAACGGTATGTAACTGTTATACGTCGGTACTGGTAAAATGGTATGCAACTGTTCTATACGTCAGTACTGATAAAACAGTATGTAACTATTCTATACGTCGGTACTGATAAAACGCTATGTAACTTTTCTTTACGTCGGTACTGGTAAAACGGTATGTAACTGTTCTATACGTCGGTACTGGTAAAACAGTATGTAACTATTCTATACATCAGTACTGGTAAAACGGTATGTAACTGTTCTATACGTCGGTACTGGTAAAACGGTATGTAACTATTCTATACGTCAGTACTGGTAAAACGGTATGTAACTGTTCTATATGTCAGTACTGATAAAACGGTATGTAACTGTTCTATACGTCAGTACTGGTAAAACGGTATGTAACAACTATTCTATACGTCGGTACTGATAAAACGCTATGTAACTTTTCTTTACGTCGGTACTGGTAAAACGGTATGTAACTGTTCTATATGTCAGTACTGATAAAATGGTATGTAACTGTTCTTTACATCGGTACTGGTAAAACAGTATGCAACTGTTCTATACGTCAGTACTGATAAAACAGTATGTAACTATTCTATACGTCGGTACTGATAAAACAGTATGTAACTGTTCTTTACATCGGTACTGGTAAAATGGTATGTAACTGTTCTATACGTCAGTACTGGTAAAACAGTATATAACTGTTCTATATGTCAGTACTGGTAAAACAGTATATAACTGTTCTATATGTCAGTACTGGTAAAACAGACTGTAACTATTCTATACGTCGGTACTGGTAAAACAGTATATAACTGTTCTATACGTCAGTACTGGTAAAACAGAATGTAACTGTTCTATACGTCGGTACTGGTAAAACTGTATGTAACTGTTCTATACGTCGGTACTGGTAAAACGGTATGTAACTGTGCTATACGTCGGTACTGGTAAAACGGTATGTAACTTTTCTTTACGTCGGTACTGGTAAAACGGTATGTAACTGTTCTATACGTCGGTACTGGTAAAACGGTATGCAACTGTTCTATACGTCAGTACTGATAAAACAGTATGTAACTATTCTATACATCGGTAC
This sequence comes from Archivesica marissinica, assembly GCA_014843695.1. Taxonomy (NCBI): domain Eukaryota; kingdom Metazoa; phylum Mollusca; class Bivalvia; order Venerida; family Vesicomyidae; genus Archivesica; species Archivesica marissinica. Next base: position 37,915,711 of record CM026404.1, on the reverse strand, counting down.
TGATAAAATGGTATGTAACTGTTCTTTACATCGGTACTGGTAAAACAATATGCAACTGTTCTATACGTCAGTACTGATAAAACAGTATGTAACTATTCTATACGTCGGTACTGATAAAACAGTATGTAACTGTTCTTTACATCGGTACTGGTAAAATGGTATGTAACTGTTCTATACGTCGGTACTGGTAAAACAGTATATAACTGTTCTATATGTCAGTACTGGTAAAACAGTATATAACTGTTCTATATGTCAGTACTGGTAAAACAGACTGTAACTATTCTATACGTCGGTACTGGTAAAACAGTATATAACTGTTCTATATGTCAGTACTGGTAAAACAGAATGTAACTGTTCTATACGTCGGTACTGGTAAAACTGTATGTAACTGTTCTATACGTCGGTACTGGTAAAACGGTATGTAACTGTGCTATACGTCGGTACTGGTAAAACAGTATGTAACTTTTCTTTACGTCGGTACTGGTAAAACGGTATGTAACTGTTCTATACGTCGGTACTGGTAAAACGGTATGCAACTGTTCTATACATCAGTACTGATAAAACAGTATGTAACTATTCTATACATCGGTACTGATAAAACGGTATGTAACTTTTCTTTACGTCGGTACTGGTAAAACGGTATGTAACTGTTCTATACGTCGGTACTGGTAAAACGGTATCTAACTGTTCTATACGTCGGTACTGATAAAACAGTATGTAACTGTTCTATACATCGGTACTGATAAAACGGTATGTAGCTGGTCTATAAGTCGGTACTGGTAAAACGGTATGTAACTGTTCTATACGTCAGTACTGATAAAACAGTATGTAACTGTTGTATATGTCGGTACTGATAAAACAGTATGTAACTGTTCTTTATGTCGGTACTGGTAAAACAGTATGTAACTGTTCTATACGTCGGTACTGATAAAACAGTATGTAACTGTTCTATACGTCGGTACTGATAAAACGGTATGTAACTGTTCTATACATCGGTACTGGTAAAACAGTATATAACTGTTCTATATGTCAGTACTGGTAAAAGAGAATGTAACTGTGCTATATGTCAGTACTGTTAAAATGGTATGTAACTGTTCTATACGTCAGTACTGGTAAAACGGTATGTAACTGTTCTATATGTCGGTACTGGTAAAACGGTATGTAACTGTTCTATATGTCAGTACTGATAAAATGGTATGTAACTGTTCTATACGTCGGTACTGGTAAAACAGTATATAACTGTTCTATACGTCGGTACTGGTAAAAAAGAATGTAACTGTTCTATACGTCGATACTGATAAAACGGTATGTAACTTTTCTTTTCGTCGGTACTGGTAAAATGGTATGTAACTGTTCTATACGTCGGTACTGGTAAAACGGTATGTAACTATTCTATACGTCAGTACTGGTAAAACGGTATGTAACTGTTCTATACGTCGGTACTGGTAAAACGGTATGTAACTATTCTATACGTCAGTACTGGTAAAATGGTATGTAACTTTTCTTTACATCGGTACTGGTAAAAGAGTATGTAACTATTCTATACGTCAGTACTGATAAAACAGTATGTAACTGTTCTATATGTCCGTACTGGTAAAACAGAATGTAACCGTTCTATACGTCGGTACTGGTAAAACGGTATGTAACTGTTCTATATGTCGGTACTGGTAAAACGGTATGTAACTATTCTATCCGTCAGTACTGGTAAAACTGTATGTAACTGGTCTATACGTCGGTACTGGTAAAACGGTATGTAACTGTGCTATACGTCGGTACTGTTAAAACGGTATGTAATTTTTCTTTACGTCAGTACTGGTAAAACGGTATGTAACTGTTCTATACGTCGGTACTGGTAAAACGGTATGTAACTGTTCTATACATCGGTACTGGTAAAACGGTATGTAACTGTTCTATCCGTCAGTACTGGTAAAACTGTATGTAACTGGTCTATACATCGGTACTGGTAAAACGGTATGTAACTGTGCTATACGTCGGTACAGGTAAAACAGTATATAACTGTTCTATACGTCGGTACTGGTAAAACAGAATGTAACTGTTCTATACGTCGGTACTGGTAAAACTGTATGTAACTATTCTATACGTCGGTACTGATAAAACGGTATGTAACCTTTCTTTACGTCGGTACTGGTAAAATGGTATGTAACTGTTCTATACATCGGTACTGGTAAAACGGTATGTAACTATTCTATACGTCAGTACTGGTAAAACGGTATGTAACTGTTCTATACGTCGGTACTGGTAAAACGGTATGTAACTATTCTATACGTCAGTACTGGTAAAACGGTATGTAACTGTGCTATACGTCGGTACTGATAAAACAGTATGTAACTGTTCTATACATCGGTACTGGTAAAACAGTATGTAACTATTCTATACGTCGGTACTGATAAAACGGTATGTAACTTTTCTTTACATCGGTACTGGTAAAATGGTATGTAACTGTTCTATACGTCGGTACTGATAAAACGGTATGTAACTGTTCTTTACGTCGGTACTTATAAAACGGTATGTAACTGTGCTATACGTCGGTACTGGTAAAACAGTATGCATCTGTTCTACAAGTCGGTACTGGTAAAACGGTATGTAACTGTTCTATACGTCAGTACTGGTAAAACGGTATAAAACTGTTCTATATGTCAGTACTGGTAAAACAGAATGTAACTGTTCTATACGTTGGTACTGGTAAAACGGTATGTAACTGTTCTATACGTCGGTACTGGTAAAACGGTATGTAACTGTTCTATCCGTCAGTACTGGTAAATCTGTATGTAACTGGTCTATATGTCGGTACTGGTAAAACGGTATGTAACTGTGCTATACGTCGGTACTGTTAAAACGGTATGTAATTTTTCTTTACGTCGGTACTGGTAAAACGGTATGTAACTGTTATACGTCGGTACTGGTAAAATGGTATGCAACTGTTCTATACGTCAGTACTGATAAAACAGTATGTAACTATTCTATACGTCGGTACTGATAAAACGCTATGTAACTTTTCTTTACGTCGGTACTGGTAAAACGGTATGTAACTGTTCTATACGTCGGTACTGGTAAAACAGTATGTAACTATTCTATACATCAGTACTGGTAAAACGGTATGTAACTGTTCTATACGTCGGTACTGGTAAAACGGTATGTAACTATTCTATACGTCAGTACTGGTAAAACGGTATGTAACTGTTCTATACGTCGGTACTGGTAAAACTGTATGTAACTGTTCTATACGTCGGTACTGGTAAAACGGTATGTAACTGTTCTATACGTCGGTACTGGTAAAACTGTATGCAACTGTTCTATACGTCGGTACTGGTAAAACAGTATATAACTGTTCTATATGTCAGTACTGGTAAAACAGAATTTAACTGTTCTATACGTTGGTACTGATAAAATGGTATGTAACTGTTCTATACGTCGGTACTGGTAAAACAGTATATAACTCTTCTATACGTCGGTACTGATAAAATGGTATGTAACTGTTCTATACGTCGGTACTGGTAAAACAGTATATAACTCTTCTATATGTCGGTACTGATAAAATGGTATGTACTGTTCTATACGTCGGTAATGATAAAACTGCATGTAACTGTTCTATACGTCGGTACTGGTAAAACAGAATGTAACTGTTCTATACGTTGGTACTGGTAAAACAGTATGTAACTGTTCTATACGTCGGTACTGGTAAAATGGTATGTAACTGTTCTATACGTCGGTACTGGTAAAATGGTATGTAACTGTTCTATACGTCGGTACTGGTAAAATGGTATGTAACTGTTCTATACGTCGGTAATGATAAAACTGTATGTAACTGTTCTATACGTCGGTAATGATAAAACTGTATGTAACTGTTCTATACGTCGGTACTGGTAAAATGGTATGTAACTATTCTATATGTCGGTACTGATAAAATGGTATGTAACTGTTCTATACGTCGGTACAGGTAAAATGGTATGTAACTGTTCTATACGTCGGTACTGGTAAAATGGTATGTAACTGTTCTATACGTCGGTACTGGTAAAATGGTATGTAACTGTTCTATACGTCGGTACTGGTAAAATGGTATGTAACTGTTCTATACGTCGGTACTGGTAAAATGGTATGTAACTGTTCTATACGTCGGTACTGGTAAAATGGTATGTAACTGTTCTATACGTCGGTACTGGTAAAATGGTATGTAACTGTTCTATACGTCGGTACTGGTAAAACAGTATGTAACTGTTCTATACGTCGGTACTGATAAAACAGTATGTAACTGTTCTATACGTCGGTACTGGTAAAACGGTATGTAACTGTTCTATACGTCGGTACTGGTAAAATGGTATGTAACTGTTCTATACGTCGGTACTGGTAAAACAGTATGTAACTGTTCTATACGTCTGTACTGATAAAACAGTATGTAACTGTTCTATACGTCGGTACTGGTAAAACGGTATGCAACTGTTCTATACGTTGGTACTGATAAAACAGTATGCAACTGTTCTATACGTCGGTAATGATAAAACGGTATGTAACTGTTCTATACGTCGGTACTGGTAAAATGGTATGTAACTTTTCTATACGTCGGTAATGATAAAACTGTATGCAACTGTTCTATACGTCGGTACTGGTAAAACAGTGTGTAACTGTTCTATACGTCGGTACTGGTAAAACAGTATGTAACTGTTCTATACATCGGTACTGGTAAAACAGTATATAACTCTTCTATACGTCGGTACTGGTAAAATGGTATGTAACTGTTCTATACGTCGGTACTGATAAAATGGTATGTAACTGTTCTATACGTCGGTACTGGTAAAATGGTATGTAACTGTTCTATACGTCGGTAATGATAAAACTGTATGTAACTGTTCTATACGTCGGTACTGGTAAAATGGTATGTAACTGTTCTATACGTCGGTACTGGTAAAACAGTATGTAACTGTTCTATACGTCTGTACTGATAAAACAGTATGTAACTGTTCTATACGTCGGTACTGGTAAAACGGTATGCAACTGTTCTATACGTTGGTACTGATAAAACAGTATGTAACTGTTCTATACGTCGGTACTGGTAAAACGGTATGCAACTGTTCTATACGTCGGTAATGATAAAACGGTATGTAACTGTTCTATACGTCGGTACTGGTAAAATGGTATGTAACTGTTCTATACGTCTGTACTGATAAAACAGTATGTAACTGTTCTATACGTCGGTACTGGTAAAACGGTATGCAACTGTTCTATACGTTGGTACTGATAAAACAGTATGCAACTGTTCTATACGTCGGTAATGATAAAACGGTATGTAACTGTTCTATACGTCGGTACTGGTAAAATGGTATGTAACTTTTCTATACGTCGGTAATGATAAAACTGTATGCAACTGTTCTATACGTCGGTACTGGTAAAACAGTGTGTAACTGTTCTATACGTCGGTACTGGTAAAACAGTATGTAACTGTTCTATACATCGGTACTGGTAAAACAGTATATAACTCTTCTATACGTCGGTACTGGTAAAATGGTATGTAACTGTTCTATACGTCGGTACTGATAAAATGGTATGTAACTGTTCTATACGTCGGTACTGGTAAAAGGTATGTAACTGTTCTATACGTCGGTAATGATAAAACGATGTAACTGTTCTATACGTCGGTACTGGTAAAATGGTATGTAACTGTTCTATACGTCGGTACTGGTAAAACAGTATGTAACTGTTCTATACGTCGGTACTGATAAAACAGTATGTAACTGTTCTATACGTCGGTACTGGTAAAACGGTATGCAACTGTTCTATACGTCGGTACTGATAAAACAGTATGTAACTGTTCTATACGTCGGTACTGGTAAAACGGTATGTAACTGTTCTATACGTCGGTATGATAAAACGGATGTAACTTTCTATACGTCGGTACTGTAAAACAGTATGTAACTGTTCTATACGTTGGTACTGGTAAAACAGTATGTAACTGTTCTATACGTCGGTACTGGTAAAATGGTATGTAACTGTTCTATATGTCGGTACTGATAAAATGGTATGTAACTGTTCTATACGTCGGTACTGGTAAAATGGTATGTAACTGTTCTATACGTCGGTAATGATAAAACTGTATGTAACTGTTCTATATGTCGGTACTGGTAAAATGGTATGTAACTGTTCTATACGTCGGGAATGATAAAACTGCATGTAACTGTTCTATACTTCGGTACTGGTAAAATGGTATGTAACTGTTCTATACGTCGGTACTGGTAAAACGGTATGTAACTGTTCTATACGTCGGTACTGATAAAACAGTATGTAACTGTTCTATACGTCGGTAATGATAAAACTGCATGTAACTGTTCTATACGTCGGTACTGGTAAAATGGTATGTAACTGTTCTATATGTCGGTACTGGTAAAACAGTATGTAACTGTTCTATACGTCGGTACTGATAAAACAGTATGTAAATGTTCTATACGTCGGTACTGGTAAAACGGTATGCAACTGTTCTATACGTCGGTACTGATAAAACAGTATGTAACTGTTCTATACGTCGGTACTGGTAAAACGGTATGCAACTGTTCTATACGTCGGTAATGATAAAACGGTATGTAACTGTTCTATACGTCGGTACTGGTAAAATGGTATGCAACTGTTCTATACGTTGGTACTGATAAAACAGTATGTAACTGTTCTATACGTCGGTACTGGTAAAACGGTATGCAACTGTTCTATACGTCGGTAATGATAAAACTGTATGTAACTGTTCTATACGTCGGTACTGGTAAAACAGTGTGTAACTGTTCTATACGTTGGTACTGGTAAAACAGTATGTAACTGTTCTATACGTCGGTACTGGTAAAATGGTATGTAACTGTTCTATACGTCGGTACTGATAAAATGGTATGTAACTGTTCTATACGTCGGTACTGGTAAAATGGTATGTAACTGTTCTATACGTCGGTAATGATAAAACTGTATGTAACTGTTCTATACGTCGGTACTGGTAAAATGGTATGTAACTGTTCTATACGTCGGGAATGATAAAACTGCATGTAACTGTTCTATACTTCGGTACTGGTAAAATGGTATGTAACTGTTCTATATGTCGGTACTGGTAAAACAGTATGTAACTATTCTATACGTCGGTACTGATAAAACGGTATGTAACTTTTCTTTACGTCGGTACTGGTAAAACGGTATGTAACTGTTCTATACGTCGGTACTGGTAAAATGGTATGTAACTGTTCTATACGTCGGTACTGGTAAAACGGTATGTAACTGTTCTATACGTCGGTACTGGTAAAATGGTATGTAACTGTTCTATACGTCGGTACTGGTAAAACGGTATGTAACTGTTCTATACGTCAGTACTGATAAAACAGTATGTAACTGTGCTATACATCGGTATTGGTAAAACAGTATATAACTGTTCTATACGTCGGTACTGGTAAAACGGTATGCAACTGTTCTATACGTCAGTACTGATAAAACAGTACGTAACTGTTCTATACGTTGGTACTGGTAAAACGGTATGTAACTGTTCTATACGTCGGTACTGGTAAAACAGTATGCAACTGTTCTATACGTCGGTACTGGTAAAACGGTATGTAACTGTTCTATACGTCGGTACTGGTAAAACAGTATGTAACTGTTCTATACGTCGGTACTGGTAAAACAGTATGTAACTGTTCTATACGTCGGTACTGATAAAACAGTATGTAACTGTTCTTTACGTTGGTACTGGTAAAACGGTATGTAACTGTTCTATATGTCGGTACTGGTAAAACGGTATGTAACTGTTCTATACGTCGGTACTGGTAAAACGGTATATAACTGTTAAATACATCGGTACTGGTAAAACAGTATGTAACTGTTAAGTCTGTACTGGTAAAACGGTATGTAACTGTTCTATATGTCGGTACTAGTAAAACAGTATGTAACTGTTCTATATGTCGGTACTGGTAAAACGGTATGTAACTGTTCTTTACGTCGGTACTGGTAAAACTGTATGTAACTGTTCTATACGTCAGTACTGGTAAAACAGTATATAACTGTTCTATATGTCAGTACTGGTAAAACAGAATGTAACTATTCTATACGTCGGTACTGATAAAACGGTATGTAACTTTTCTTTACATCGGTACTGGTAAAATGGTATGTAACTGTTCTATACGTCGGTACTGGTAAAAGAGTATGTAACTATTCTATACGTCAGTACTGATAAAACAGTATGTAACTATTCTATACGTCGGTACTGATAAAACGGTATGTAACTGTTCTTTACGTCGGTACTTGTAAAACGGTATGTAACTGTGCTATACGTCGGTACTGGTAAAACAGTATGCATCTGTTCTATAAGTCGGTACTGGTAAAACGGTATGTAACTGTTCTATACGTCAGTACTGGTAAAACGGTATATAACTGTTCTATATGTCAGTACTGGTAAAACAGAATGTAACCGTTCTATACGTCGGTACTGGTAAAACGGTAAGTAACTGTTCTATACATCGGTACTGGTAAAACGGTATGTAACTGTTCTATCCGTCAGTACTGGTAAAACTGTATGTAACTGGTCTATACATCGGTACTGGTAAAACGGTATGTAACTGTGCTATACGTCGGTACAGGTAAAACAGTATATAACTGTTCTATACGTCGGTACTGGTAAAACAGAATGTAACTGTTCTATACGTCGGTACTGGTAAAACTGTATGTAACTATTCTATACGTCGGTACTGATAAAACGGTATGTAACCTTTCTTTACGTCGGTACTGGTAAAATGGTATGTAACTGTTCTATACATCGGTACTGGTAAAACGGTATGTAACTATTCTATACGTCAGTACTGGTAAAATGGTATGTAACTGTTCTATACGTCGGTACTGGTAAAACGGTATGTAACTATTCTATACGTCAGTACTGGTAAAACGGTATGTAACTGTGCTATACGTCGGTACTGATAAAACAGTATGTAACTGTTCTATACATCGGTACTGGTAAAACAGTATGTAACTATTCTATACGTCGGTACTGATAAAACGGTATGTAACTTTTCTTTACATCGGTACTGGTAAAATGGTATGTAACTGTTCTATACGTCGGTACTGATAAAACGGTATGTAACTGTTCTTTACGTCGGTACTTGTAAAACGGTATGTAACTGTGCTATACGTCGGTACTAGTAAAACAGTATGCATCTGTTCTATAAGTCGGTACTGGTAAAACGGTATGTAACTGTTCTATACGTCGGTACTGGTAAAACAGTATGTAACTGTTCTATACGTCGGTACTGGTAAAACAGTATGTAACTGTTCTATACGTCGGTACTGGTAAAACAGTATGTAACTGTTCTATACGTCGGTACTGGTAAAACAGTATGTAACTGTTCTATACGTCGGTACTGATAAAACAGTATGTAACTGTTCTTTACGTTGGTACTGGTAAAACGGTATGTAACTGTTCTATATGTCGGTACTGGTAAAACGGTATGTAACTGTTCTATACGTCGGTACTGGTAAAACGGTATATAACTGTTAAATACATCGGTACTGGTAAAACAGTATGTAACTGTTCTATATGTCGGTACTGGTAAAACGGTATGTAACTGTTCTTTACGTCGGTACTGGTAAAACTGTATGTAACTGTTCTATACGTCAGTACTGGTAAAACAGTATATAACTGTTCTATATGTCAGTACTGGTAAAACAGAATGTAACTATTCTATACGTCGGTACTGATAAAACGGTATGTAACTTTTCTTTACATCGGTACTGGTAAAATGGTATGTAACTGTTCTTTACGTCGGTACTTGTAAAACGGTATGTAACTGTGCTATACGTCGGTACTGGTAAAACAGTATGCATCTCTTCTATAAGTCGGTACTGGTAAAACGGTATGTAACTGTTCTATACGTCAGTACTGGTAAAACGGTATATAACTGTTCTATATGTCAGTACTGGTAAAACAGAATGTAACCGTTCTATACGTCGGTACTGGTAAAACGGTATGTAACTGTTCTATACATCGGTACTGGTAAAACGGTATGTAACTGTTCTATCCGTCAGTACTGGTAAAACTGTATGTAACTGGTCTATACATCGGTACTGGTAAAACGGTATGTAACTGTGCTATACGTCGGTACAGGTAAAACAGTATATAACTGTTCTATACGTCGGTACTGGTAAAACAGAATGTAACTGTTCTATACGTCGGTACTGGTAAAACTGTATGTAACTATTCTATACGTCGGTACTGATAAAACGGTATGTAACCTTTCTTTACGTCGGTACTGGTAAAATGGTATGTAACTGTTCTATACATCGGTACTGGTAAAACGGTATGTAACTATTCTATACGTCAGTACTGGTAAAATGGTATGTAACTGTTCTATACGTCGGTACTGGTAAAACGGTATGTAACTATTCTATACGTCAGTACTGGTAAAACGGTATGTAACTGTGCTATACGTCGGTACTGATAAAACAGTATGTAACTGTTCTATACATCGGTACTGGTAAAACAGTATGTAACTATTCTATACGTCGGTACTGATAAAACGGTATGTAACTTTTCTTTACATCGGTACTGGTAAAATGGTATGTAACTGTTCTATACGTCGGTACTGATAAAACGGTATGTAACTGTTCTTTACGTCGGTACTTGTAAAACGGTATGTAACTGTGCTATACGTCGGTACTAGTAAAACAGTATGCATCTGTTCTATAAGTCGGTACTGGTAAAACGGTATGTAACTGTTCTATACGTCGGTACTGGTAAAACAGTATGTAACTGTTCTATACGTCGGTACTGGTAAAACAGTATGTAACTGTTCTATACGTCGGTACTGATAAAACAGTATGTAACTGTTCTTTACGTTGGTACTGGTAAAACGGTATGTAACTGTTCTATATGTCGGTACTGGTAAAACGGTATGTAACTGTTCTATACGTCGGTACTGGTAAAACGGTATATAACTGTTAAATACATCGGTACTGGTAAAACAGTATGTAACTGTTAAGTCTGTACTGGTAAAACGGTATGTAACTGTTCTATATGTCGGTACTAGTAAAACAGTATGTAACTGTTCTATATGTCGGTACTGGTAAAACGGTATGTAACTGTTCTTTACGTCGGTACTGGTAAAACTGTATGTAACTGTTCTATACGTCAGTACTGGTAAAACAGTATATAACTGTTCTATATGTCAGTACTGGTAAAACAGAATGTAACTATTCTATACGTCGGTACTGATAAAACGGTATGTAACTTTTCTTTACATCGGTACTGGTAAAATGGTATGTAACTGTTCTTTACGTCGGTACTTGTAAAACGGTATGTAACTGTGCTATACGTCGGTACTGGTAAAACAGTATGCATCTGTTCTATAAGTCGGTACTGGTAAAACGGTATGTAACTGTTCTATACGTCAGTACTGGTAAAACGGTATATAACTGTTCTATATGTCAGTACTGGTAAAACAGAATGTAACCGTTCTATACGTCGGTACTGGTAAAACGGTATGTAACTGTTCTATACATCGGTACTGGTAAAACGGTATGTAACTGTTCTATCCGTCAGTACTGGTAAAACTGTATGTAACTGGTCTATACATCGGTACTGGTAAAACGGTATGTAACTGTGCTATACGTCGGTACAGGTAAAACAGTATATAACTGTTCTATACGTCGGTACTGGTAAAACAGAATGTAACTGTTCTATACGTCGGTACTGGTAAAACTGTATGTAACTATTCTATACGTCGGTACTGATAAAACGGTATGTAACCTTTCTTTACGTCGGTACTGGTAAAATGGTATGTAACTGTTCTATACATCGGTACTGGTAAAACGGTATGTAACTATTCTATACGTCAGTACTGGTAAAACGGTATGTAACTGTTCTATACGTCGGTACTGGTAAAACGGTATGTAACTATTCTATACGTCAGTACTGGTAAAACGGTATGTAACTGTGCTATACGTCGGTACTGATAAAACAGTATGTAACTGTTCTATACATCGGTACTGGTAAAACAGTATGTAACTATTCTATACGTCGGTACTGATAAAACGGTATGTAACTTTTCTTTACATCGGTACTGGTAAAATGGTATGTAACTGTTCTATACGTCGGTACTGATAAAACGGTATGTAACTGTTCTTTACGTCGGTACTTGTAAAACGGTATGTAACTGTGCTATACGTCGGTACTGGTAAAACAGTATGCATCTGTTCTATAAGTCGGTACTGGTAAAACGGTATGTAACTGTTCTATACGTCAGTACTGGTAAAACGGTATAAAACTGTTCTATATGTCAGTACTGGTAAAACAGAATGTAACCGTTCTATACGTTGGTACTGGTAAAACGGTATGTAACTGTTCTATACGTCGGTACTGGTAAAACGGTATGTAACTGTTCTATCCGTCAGTACTGGTAAATCTGTATGTAACTGGTCTATATGTCGGTACTGGTAAAACGGTATGTAACTGTGCTATACGTCGGTACTGTTAAAACGGTATGTAATTTTTCTTTACGTCGGTACTGGTAAAACGGTATGTAACTGTTATACGTCGGTACTGGTAAAATGGTATGCAACTGTTCTATACGTCAGTACTGATAAAACAGTATGTAACTATTCTATACGTCGGTACTGATAAAACGCTATGTAACTTTTCTTTACGTCGGTACTGGTAAAACGGTATGTAACTGTTCTATACGTCGGTACTGGTAAAACAGTATGTAACTATTCTATACATCAGTACTGGTAAAACGGTATGTAACTGTTCTATACGTCGGTACTGGTAAAACGGTATGTAACTATTCTATACGTCAGTACTGGTAAAACGGTATGTAACTGTTCTATACGTCGGTACTGGTAAAACTGTATGTAACTGTTCTATACGTCGGTACTGGTAAAACGGTATGTAACTGTTCTATACGTCGGTACTGGTAAAACTGTATGTAACTGTTCTATACGTCGGTACTGGTAAAACAGTATATAACTGTTCTATATGTCAGTACTGGTAAAACAGAATTAACTTTCTATACGTGGTACTGATAAAATGGTATGTAACTGTTCTATACGTCGGTACTGGTAAAACAGTATGTAACTCTTCTATACGTCGGTACTGATAAAATGGTATGTAACTGTTCTATACGTCGGTACTGGTAAAACGGTATGTAACTGTTCTATACGTCGGTACTGGTAAAACGGTATGTAACTGTTCTATACGTCAGTACTGATAAAACAGTATGTAACTGTTCTATACGTCGGTACTGGTAAAACGGTATGTAACTGTTCTATACGTCGGTACTGGTAAAACGGTATGTAACTGTTCTATACGTCGGTACTGGTAAAACGGTATGTAACTGTTCTATACGTCGGTACTGGTAAAACGGTATGTAACTGTTCTATACGTCGGTACTGGTAAAACGGTATGTAACTGTTCTATACGTCGGTACTGGTAAAACGGTATGTAACTGTTCTATACGTCGGTACTGGTAAAACGGTATGTAACTGTCTATACGTCGGTACTGATAAAACAGTATGTAACTGTTCTATACGTCGGTACTGGTAAAACAGTATGTAACTGTTCTATACGTCGGTACTGGTAAAACAGTATGTAACTGTTCTATACGTCGGTACTGGTAAAACAGTATGTAACTGTTCTATACGTCGGTACTGGTAAAACGGTATGTAACTGTTCTATACGTCGGTACTGGTAAAACAGTATGTAACTGTTCTATACGTCGGTACTGGTAAAACAGTATGTAACTGTTCTATACGTCGGTACTGGTAAAACAGTATGTAACTGTTCTATACGTCGGTACTGGTAAAACGGTATGTAACTGTTCTATACGTCGGTACTGATAAAACGGTATGTAACTGTTCTATACGTCGGTACTGGTAAAACGGTATGTAACTATTCTATACGTCGGTACTGGTAAAACGGTATGTAACTGTTCTATACGTCGGTACTGGTAAAACGGTATGTAACTGTTCTATACGTCGGTACTGGTAAAACGGTATGTAACTGTTCTATACGTCGGTACTGATAAAACGGTATGTAACTGTTCTATATCGGTACTGGTAAAACAGTATGTAACTGTTCTATACGTCGGTACTGATAAAACAGTATGTAACTGTTCTATACGTCGGTACTGGTAAAACAGTATGTAACTGTTCTATACGTCGGTACTGGTAAAACGGTATGTAACTGTTCTATACGTCAGTACTGGTAAAACAGTATATAACTGTTCTATATGTCAGTACTGGTAAAACAGTATATAACTGTTCTATATGTCAGTACTGGTAAAACAGACTGTAACTATTCTATACGTCGGTACTGGTAAAACAGTATATAACTGTTCTATACGTCAGTACTGGTAAAACAGAATGTAACTGTTCTATACGTCGGTACTGGTAAAACTGTATGTAACTGTTCTATACGTCGGTACTGGTAAAACGGTATGTAACTGTGCTATACGTCGGTACTGGTAAAACGGTATGTAACTTTTCTTTACGTCGGTACTGGTAAAACGGTATGTAACTGTTCTATACGTCGGTACTGGTAAAACGGTATGCAACTGTTCTATACGTCAGTACTGATAAAACAGTATGTAACTATTCTATACATCGGTACTGATAAAATGGTATGTAACTGTTCTTTACATCGGTACTGGTAAAACAATATGCAACTGTTCTATACGTCAGTACTGATAAAACAGTATGTAACTATTCTATACGTCGGTACTGATAAAACAGTATGTAACTGTTCTTTACATCGGTACTGGTAAAATGGTATGTAACTGTTCTATACGTCGGTACTGGTAAAACAGTATATAACTGTTCTATATGTCAGTACTGGTAAAACAGTATATAACTGTTCTATATGTCAGTACTGGTAAAACAGACTGTAACTATTCTATACGTCGGTACTGGTAAAACAGTATATAACTGTTCTATATGTCAGTACTGGTAAAACAGAATGTAACTGTTCTATACGTCGGTACTGGTAAAACTGTATGTAACTGTTCTATACGTCGGTACTGGTAAAACGGTATGTAACTGTGCTATACGTCGGTACTGGTAAAACAGTATGTAACTTTTCTTTACGTCGGTACTGGTAAAACGGTATGTAACTGTTCTATACGTCGGTACTGGTAAAACGGTATGCAACTGTTCTATACATCAGTACTGATAAAACAGTATGTAACTATTCTATACATCGGTACTGATAAAACGGTATGTAACTTTTCTTTACGTCGGTACTGGTAAAACGGTATGTAACTGTTCTATACGTCGGTACTGGTAAAACGGTATCTAACTGTTCTATACGTCGGTACTGATAAAACAGTATGTAACTGTTCTATACATCGGTACTGATAAAACGGTATGTAGCTGGTCTATAAGTCGGTACTGGTAAAACGGTATGTAACTGTTCTATACGTCAGTACTGATAAAACAGTATGTAACTGTTGTATATGTCGGTACTGATAAAACAGTATGTAACTGTTCTTTATGTCGGTACTGGTAAAACAGTATGTAACTGTTCTATACGTCGGTACTGATAAAACAGTATGTAACTGTTCTATACGTCGGTACTGATAAAACGGTATGTAACTGTTCTATACATCGGTACTGGTAAAACAGTATATAACTGTTCTATATGTCAGTACTGGTAAAAGAGAATGTAACTGTGCTATATGTCAGTACTGTTAAAATGGTATGTAACTGTTCTATACGTCAGTACTGGTAAAACGGTATGTAACTGTTCTATATGTCAGTACTGGTAAAACGGTATGTAACTGTTCTATATGTCAGTACTGATAAAATGGTATGTAACTGTTCTATACGTCGGTACTGGTAAAACAGTATATAACTGTTCTATACGTCGGTACTGGTAAAAAAGAATGTAACTGTTCTATACGTCGATACTGATAAAACGGTATGTAACTTTTCTTTTCGTCGGTACTGGTAAAATGGTATGTAACTGTTCTATACGTCGGTACTGGTAAAACGGTATGTAACTGTTCTATACGTCAGTACTGGTAAAACGGTATGTAACTGTTCTATACGTCGGTACTGGTAAAACGGTATGTAACTGTTCTATACGTCGGTACTGGTAAAATGGTATGTAACTTTCTATACGTCGGTACTGGTAAAACAGTATGTAACTTCTATACGTCGGTACTGATAAAACAGTATGTAACTGTTCTATACGTCGGTACTGGTAAAACAGTATGTAACTGTTCTATACGTCGGTACTGGTAAAACGGTATGTAACTGTTCTATACGTCGGTACTGGTAAAACGGTATGTAACTGTTCTATACGTCAGTACTGGTAAAACAGTATGTAACTGTTCTATACGTCGGTACTGGTAAAACGGTATGTAACTGTTCTATACGTCGGTACTGTAAAACGGTATGTAACTTTCTTACGTCGGTACTGGTAAAACGGTATGTAACTGTTCTATACGTCGGTACTGGTAAAACGGTATGTAACTATTCTATACGTCAGTACTGGTAAAACAGTATGTAACTGTTCTATACGTCGGTACTGGTAAAACGGTATGTAACTATTCTATACGTCAGTACTGGTAAAACGATATGTAACTGTCTATACGTCAGTACTGATAAAACAGTATGTAACTGTTCTATACGTCGATACTGGTAAAACAGTATGTAACTGTTCTATACGTCGGTACTGGTAAAACAGTATGTAACTATTCTATACGTCGGTACTGATAAAACTGTATGTAACTTTTCTTACATCGGTACTGGTAAAATGTATGTAACTGTTCTATACGTCGGTACTGGTAAAACAGTATGTAACTATTCTATACGTCAGTACTGATAAAACAGTATGTAACTATTCTATACGTCTGGTACTGATAAAACAGTATGTAACTGTTCTATACGTCGGTACTTGTAAAACGGTATGTAACTGTTCTATACGTCGGTACTGGTAAAACAGTATGCAACTGTTCTATAAGTCGGTACTGGTAAAACGGTATGTAACTGTTCTATACGTCGGTACTGGTAAAACGGTATGTAACTGTTCTATACGTCAGTAATGGTAAAACAGTATATAACTGTTCTATAGTCAGTACTGGTAAAACAGAATGTAACTGTTCTATACGTCGGTACTGGTAAAACGGTATGCAACTGTTCTATACGTTGGTACTGATAAAACAGTATGTAACTGTTCTATACGTCGGTACTGGTAAAACGGTATGTAACTGTTCTATACGTCGGTACTGGTAAAACGGTATGTAACTGTTCTATACGTCGGTAATGGTAAAACTGTATGTAACTGTTCTATACGTCGGTACTGGTAAAACAGTATGTAACTGTTCTATACGTCGGTACTGGATAAAACGGTATGTAACTTTCTATACGTCGGTACTGGTAAAACGGTATGTAACTGTTCTATACGTCGGTACTGGTAAAACGGTATGTAACTGTTCTATACGTCGGTACTGGTAAAATGGTATGTAACTGTTCTATACGTCGGTACTGGATAAAACGGTATGTAACTATTCTATACGTCAGTACTGGTAAAACGGTATGTAACTGTTCTATACGTCGGTACTGATAAAACAGTATGTAACTGTTCTATACATCGGTACTGGTAAAACAGTATGTAACTATTCTATACTTCGGTACTGATAAAACGGTATGTAACT